>JAJHZJ010000597.1:253502-518502 GCA_023548195.1 Bettongia penicillata ogilbyi
CATATGGATACACATATATGTGCTTAATTGCAGTATTCTTGGGAGAAAGAGGAAGAGGAATAAAGAACAAAGTAAAAAGTTCACAACAGAAAACAAAATAAAACCTACATGGAGGTAAAAAAAAAGAAGATGGACAGCTTTAAACTCAATCTCTACTATTTATTATACTGACTTTCTTGAAATGGAAATATATTGCTTCCCAGTTTTGAATCCTCACTTATGTTCTTCTGTGCTTATGGCTACTTTTTTCTTATTTTGTATTTAAGTTTTAAAAAAATACAAAAAAGTAAATAACAACAGAAAACAGAAATAGGTATTTGACAATAAATGTAGAGACAGAATTTAGGATAATTGTAATTATTATTACTGTTTTCTACTGCTGCATAAAAACTCATTTTACTATTTGACATCAATTGATATTGTTTCTTAGTTATTCAGGATAGGTAGAGGGAAGTCTAGGAGCAATGAATTAATGTGATGGCTAGGACCAAGTCAAAAGTCAAAATTTAATGTCATTAATTTTTAAAAATGATAGATTATCAGTGAGAAGCTGTCCATCTGGAGTATTCTGGAAATAGTTCTCTCTCTCTCTCTCTCTCTCTCTCTCTCTCTCTCTCTCTCTCTCTCTCTCTCTCTCTCTCTCTCTCTCTCTCTCTCTCTCTCTGTCTGTCTCATAACCTACAATAAAAAGACCAAACAATTTGGTTCTTTTCTCTTAAAATAATGCCAACAATATATGACTTGGACTTGTTTAATTAGGAAACATTATTCTGTTCTAAAAGAATGAAAATAAACCAAATATATTACAATGATGTCACATACATCACATTTCAGTTTACATAGGCCTAAGGATAAGGGAATGTGTTGGTTTATTTTAAAGCATAGACATACCATGATTTTTAAGTGTAGAAAATAACTTAAGCCAATATAAGTCTGAGTTCTATCTTGAACTAATAAACTTCAATTTCCTGGTTTAAAGAAGAAAGAGTATATTTAATTTGGGGGTCAGATAAGAAGCAAAAAAGTTGCATATGATGTTTAGTACACACAAGGGCATTTTGTAAACTAATAGCATTTTAAAGAGAGAGACAAAAAGGGAAAATGGAAGAGGAATGTAGAGTACAATGAGTGTCTTCAAAATTATGCGAAATCAAAATACTACTGATCCTAGAGGAAAAAACAACTGGATTAAAAAAGCAATAAAGTTTTGGACTTCCAGGAGCCAAGATGATCAATTTAAGCAATAAATTTCCATAAGTATTCCATAATCACCTCTCAAAAAGCCTTAAAAGAGTCCCTAAACAATTCCTGGAACGACTGCAGAGGCAGAAAGAAATGGTGAAACAATTTTTTGGTCTAAAAAACTTGGAAGATCAGCAGAGAAGTTCTATCTCATTTGGATAAAGGGAGGCACATTCCAGGACAAGAAACAACCCAAAAATTGGCCAAAGAGAAAAGAAAGTAGAAAAGTTATTTGAGGAAAACAAGTCCTTAAGAAATTTAACTCAATGAGTGGAAGCTAATAACTCTATGAAACATCAAGATTCAATAAAAAAAAAAAGAGAAGTATAAAATGTCTCATGGTAAGAAAAAACTGACATAGATAAAAATACCAAGAGACACAATATCAGGATCATTGGATTACCTAAAAGCCATAAACAAAAGAAGGACCTAGATAACATCTTTCAAGAAGTTATCAAGCAAAAACTTCCTTGATAGCTCTAAAAGCAGATGACAAAATAGGGATTAAAAGACTCCAACAACCACCTTTTGAAAGAGAACCCAAAATAGAATCTCCAAGGAATATTACAGCCAAATTTCCGATCTGGTTGAGGAAAAACTTACTTAATGTAGTCAGAAAGAAAGAATTCAAATATCAGGGAGCTGGTAATTTGGATTACATAGGACTTTGCATCTGCAATATTAAAAGACTAGAGCTCATAGAACAGGACATTCCAGAAGTCAAAGGAGTAATGACTATACCAAGAATAATTTACCCAGTGAAATTAAGTGTAATACTTCAAGGCAAAAATAAAAATAGTTATTCAACGAAATGGAAGGATTTCAGACTTTCATACAAAGAAATAATCAAATCAAAATTTGATTCCCAATATCAATACCTAAGAGAAGTGTGCATAGGTAAAAAGAGGAAAAATAAGGGATTCAATGGAGGTAAACAGTTTATAGCAATATATGGGAAGATGATACTTGTATTTCTTAAAAACTGCATCACTAACAGTACAGTTAGATGGAAGAATATACATAGACTGTATGGGTATAAGGTGAATTTGAGAGAATGCATAAAAATTAGAAAGACAAGTACACTGGATGCAGAAGGAAGAGAAAAGAAGAATGGAGTAATTTATTTCATATGGAGAGCCACGAAAGACCTATTGAAGTGGAGAGGAAGATGGGAGGGTAGGAGATGGGCATCACTTGAAACTTACTCTCATCAGTATTAACTCAAAGAGGGAAAATAAAAAAGCAATCAGCTGAATATACAAACTCAACTTACCCAACAAAGAGGTGATAGGGTGGAGAATATGAAAAAGAATGGGGAGATTGACAGAAAAAAGAATAGATTGGGGGAGGTGGTAGAAACAAAACACTGGTAAGGAGGGGAATTATCAGTTTCTTCATAACTGAATTCTTTCTTTCTGACTACAAGAAGTAAGTTTTTCCTTGATCAGTTAGTTCTGAAAAGAGGGGGTAGGACAAACAGGAATTAAAAATAGGATGGAGGTAAATACACAGTAATCACAACTGGGAATTTAAATGGGATGACCTGTTCCATAAAATGGAAGCAGAGAGCAAATTGGATCAAACAACAAAAACCAAAACAGGAATCTTATGATATATTGCTTACAAAAAACACATAGACATCAGAGAAACAAATACAGAATAAAGGTAAAGGCTTTGAGTAGAGTGAATTATGCTTCAGCTGAAGTAAAAAAAAAAAAAAAGCCAGGGGTCACAATCTTGATCTCAGACAAAGTAAAAGCAAAAATAGATCTAATTAAAAGAGGTAAGAGAGGCAACTACATGTTGCTAAAAGTTACCTCAAACAATGAAACAATGTCAATACTAAACACATTTGCACCAAGTGGAACAGCATTCACATTTTTAAAGTAGAAGTTATAGGAATAAAAAAAAAATAGCAAAACTACACTAGTGAGGGACCTCACCTATCCACTCTCAGAACTCGACAAATCCAACCAAAAATAAACGAGAAAGAAACTTAGGAGGTATATAGAAGATTAGAAAAGATTAGATATGATGGACCTTGGGAGAAAATTGAACAGAAAAAAATGGGAACAGAAAGGAATATACCTTTTTCTCTGTGTCATAGACATCTATACAAAATTTACCATGTAATAAGGCATTAAAAAAGGGAATAAGACCTACATATGAATAAACATTTATAGCCGCCATTTTGGTGGTGGCAAAATATTCGAAATTGAGAGGATATCTATCAAGTGGGAAATGGATGAAAAGAAGTGTGACATATAAATGCAATGGAATATTACTGTGCAATAAAAATGAATAGGCATATTTCAGAAAAAAAAAAAAACCTGGAAAGACATGTATGAAATGAGGAAAGAGAAATGAGCAGAACCAGGAAAACATTGTACACAGCATTAGAAACATTATAAGAAACATTATATGATGTCCAGCTATGAATAACCCAGCTCTTTTCAGCAACACAATGATCTAAGACAAGTATAAAGGATGCAGGAAGGAAAATGCTATCCATATCCAGATAAAGAACTGATGGACCCGGAATGCAGATCAAAGCATTTTTTCACTTACTTTATTCGTTTTTGTTATTTTTTTCTTTTGATCTATTTCTTTCACAACTGTGACTAATATGGAAATAGGTTTTACATGATAGCACGTGTATAAACAATATCAAATTGTCTACAGTTTTTGAAAAAGGGGAGATGAGGGAGGAGGAGAGAGCAGTTATTGAAAGTGAAGCTAAATATGCAACCTCAGCTTTCAAGTAGCACTTTTTAGTCATGATATCTATAGTCATTATGAATCTTGAGAGTTAAATAATGAGTTCTTTTTCTTTTCTTAAAATATATGCTCATAACCATCCCTGAGATCTACACTCATGGCAAGTGAAAAGAGGACATCTTCTAACATATCCATACATTATTAGAAAGTAAATGCAACTTAATGAATTTTTTAACACAGGCTAGTTCACACGAAAGACTTCTAACACAATATCATTTATTCCATTGCACAAGAGATGACTGTTGGAGAAGCAGCACATTTGCTGTTTTGCATCATAATCTCTCAATCTTTGTCAAAAGTCTATGCATAAAGGGATGGAGATCAGCTTCAAAGGACCAGAGATTCTAAAACATTTCAGGTCACACTTCCAGGTGGTATAAGCCTTCTCTGTGTAATAAATACCATACTAGGGAACAGGTAGAGGATAGGAAATATGTGTGTGTGTGCATATCACTAATTCTGGACTTGATATACACACCCAAACAACATAAGATGCAAACTACCCATCATCTTTATCTGTCAGTCTTCAGCCTTTTATTAAAAATAATTGAATTGCATTTATTAACCTGCAGCAAATTTGGAAAGTTAGACTATAAGATTTTACAAAATATGATCAATGTCCTAGTTGAAGGGAAGCTAATTGTCTAAAACCCCAAACTGTGGTGTAAAATAAACCAAAGTTTGGTCAGAGGTTTTTCAGTCCTATCTGACTTTTTATGATCCCATTGGGAGTTTTCTTGGCAAAGATACTGGAATAGTTATCCATTTCCTTCTCCAGCTTATTTTAGAGAAGAGGAACTAAGGAAAAGATACTAACATAATTGGTCATTTATTTCTCCAGCTTATTTCACTGAAAACTGAGGCAGATAGGGTTAAGTGACTTCCCCAGGGTTGGTGGTTGTTGTCCTTTGTCTTCGAAGAGGACCAAAATGACATCACCATTGTAAAATGAAATTTCAAACCAATACGAGTTTGGAATGCTCTACCACAGCTTGGGCACAGATAATCCGTTTGAATATTTGGGGTGGATATTCTAAATTTGTGTACCCTGTGTTTACTTTGTGCTGTCTCAATTCTGCTTTGCTCAAGGAGCACAACACCTTTTCTTATGTGGGCATGCCATGCTGAGTGGTCTTGTGCCAGTGTCTCACATGTTGCATAGTCAAATGCAAAGTTCTTAAGAGAGACCTTGGAGGGTATCCTTGTATTATTTCTTCTGGCCACCATGTGATTACCTGCCCCATGCAAGTTCTCCATAAAATAGTCTTTTTGGCAAGCATACGTTTTGCATTCGAACAACATGGCCAGGCCATCGGCATTGTGCTCTCTGAAGCATAGTTTGAATACTTGGCAGTTCAGCTCAAGCAAGGACTTCAGTGTCTGGTACCTTATTATGCCAGTTGATCCTCAGAATCTTCCAAAGACAGTTCAAGTGGAAGCGATTCAGTTTCCTGGCATGGCCCTGGTGGACTGTCCATGTTTCACAAGCATATGACAATGAGGTCAGCACAACGACTCTGAAGACCTTCAGTTTGATATTCAGTCTAATATCTCTTCTCTCCCAAACTTTTCTTCAGAGCCTCTCAAACACTGAGCTAGCTCTAGAAATGTGTGCATCAACTTCATTGTCAATGTGTACATCCTTGAAAAGTACACTACCAAGGTAAGTGAACTTATCCATAGCATTCAAAACTTCTCCATTTGTTGTGACCAGTGGCTCCATGTATGGATGGTGTGGTGGTGGCTGATGGAGCACCTGTGTTTTTGGTTTTTGGGTTTTTTTTTGGTGTTATTAGGCCAAAATTAGCACAGATAGCAGAGAATTGATCCATACTTTCTTGAATCTCAGCTTCAGAGGCAGCAATGAGAGCACAATCATCTACAAAACAGAAAATCACACACCAACACCCCCCCTCCACTTTGGTCTTGGCATGTAACCTTTTCAAAATGAAGAATTTATCATTAATATGGTAGTTGACCTTTATGTCGTGTTCATTCTCAAGCATTTCTCAACATGGCTGAAAAGTCATGCTAAAAAGTATGGGAGCAAGCACAAAGCCCTGTTTCACTTCATTGGTGACTGGGAAGGCTTAAGAGCTTTGTCCATTATCCAGAACCCAGACAAACATGCCATCATGAAATTGACATACAATATTGATGAACTTCTCTGGGCAACCAAATTTTGACATAATTTTCCATATGCCTTCACAACTAATAGTGTCAAAGGCCTTGGTCAGATCCACAAATGTTGCATACAGACTTCTGTTCTGCTTCTGATATTTCTTCTGGATTTGTCAGGCAACAAACCCCATATCACCTGTTCCTTGGTCCTTTCTGAAGCCACATTGGCTCTCAGGTATATGCCCATCTTCCAGGTGAAGGATCTGCCTATTAAGGAGGACTGTAGCAAGAATTTTTCCAGCAATGACTAAGAGAGAGATCCCCCTGTGATTGTTGCAGGGCAATCTATTCCCTTTACCCTTATGGAGATGGACAATGGAGGTATCTTTGAAATGCTAGGGGATAACCTCCTCTTGCATACAACCTGGAAAATTTCAGTCAGCTTTTATATGAGAAAAGTTCCCCCTACCTTGTAAATCTCAGCTAGAATAGAATCAGCACCAGGTGCTTTACCACATGAAAGGAGCCTCTAATGGCCCTCAAAATTCTTCTTCAGTCGGAAGTTCAGCTAAGGAGGGATTGACTTCAACTTGAGGTAAATGGTCAATGGCCTCAGAATTGATTGATGTTAAGAACACTATGGAAGTGTTCAGCCCCTCTCTCTAGGATCATTTCCTTATCACTAATCAATATGGCTCCATCAGCACTGAATAGTTGTAATACACCATAAGTTTTTGGTCCATAAATAGCTTTCAGGGAATCATAAAAGTGTTTTGGGTTGTTACTATGGGCATAAAACTGAATTTCATCTAATTTCTTACTGAACCAGCAATCCTACATCTCTCTAAGCTTTGCTTGTACTTTGCTTTTGATAGAATTAAATGCTGCTTTCTTAGAGGTGGATCAACTGTCCTACTGGTAAATCCTGTGGAGTTCACGTTTTTCATTTAGCAGCTTCTGAATTTCCCCATCGTTTTCATCCAAGTCATCTTGGTGTTTGCAAGTGTTCTGACCCAGATGAGCAAATACAGGGCTGTACACCAAATCTCTGAGAGCTGTTCTCTCCTTTTCTGCCCCACCCTTGCCAGCTGTATGTGGGCTCAACTTTCCCTCCAAGTCATGCTCAGAGAAGAGTTCTGATTTGTTGACATTAGTTCTCCTGAGATATCCCCTGGGTTACATAGCTAATGACTATCTGAAGCCAGATTTGAACCAAGAAGTATGAGTTTTCCCAACTCCAAATCTGACACTCTTTCTAATACGCCACCTAGCATCCCAGTTTTCAAGTGATGCATATTGAACAACACTTTTGCTTTACAGAATCTATAATTATACAATTCTCTGATTTAAACTGAAGTATTGAGAGCATGAGGGTATCAATCTCCTCTTTCCAAAAAGCCTGTGTTAATTCTCAATCATTAATCCAGTTTGGGTGAAAATTCACATAAATTGAGGTAAAGGGGATATCCATAAAGAAAGTTATTTTTAAATTCATAAGGAATATCAGTACAGGGACTTTATGCCATTTATAATTAATTAATTAATTTTAGCTGTTTTCAGTTAATATTTGGGGAAAGCTATCATCTGTACAAGTATATGACAATTTGGTTCAACAAACTTTATCTAATGTCTGTTGAGAGCCAGGGAGAAGAGAACTATGGCAAACAGGGTTAAGTGACTTGCTCAGTCATATAACTGCTGGGTAGCTAAACCAGATTTGCACTCAGGAAGATGAGTGACAAGCAACAAACACAACAAAACTTCCCCTTCTCTGCCAAATGTCAAAGGCTCAGATCAAAGAGAGTGTTGATAAAACGTTAGCAGTCTAAGATTTTGCCCTCTGAAATCCTGAGGTTTTGTTTTTTTTTTTTTTTTCAGATTTAACCATTACCCTCAAAACATCTTCCCAAATTCCTGTGAATTATGTAGTTTGTATGTTTTTTGATGATGTCAAGGAACCATCAAGATTGATCACTAAGTATCAAGTAGTATTATTGAAAATAATTGTCATACAATAAATGAAATAAATTCAGTGCATTTTAAATTAAACTCAGTACCTAAATGTCAATTTAGATTTTCTGTTGAACATATCTTCCCTTCAGCTTTGTTCGGCACATTTTTCAAATTCCACACAAGAGACCTTTAAAAATGTAAAATGCTTTCTCAGAAATTCTAAACATTAAACTGAAACAGCAAGATCCCTTAGAATTACTTTTAACTAGTGTCCTGAGATACCTACTGTCCTTTAAATCTTTCTGTAAAGTAATTTCTTATTTATACACAAGTCTATTTGTTTCTAATCACCTAGATTGTAGAAACAAGCTGAGTTGTGAAAGATTAGATTGCTCTAGGTGGGAACTTGAAAAGTATAATTATATCTACAGGACCTAAACTATGACACATGGATTTTATCTGAAATTTTCATGTTGTAAATGATATACTGTACCTTGTACAATATGAAAATGTACTATATACTTCACTGCATTTATTGGATTTTTGTTTCTTATCTTGGAAAACAAAAATAAATGATACTGTTTAGAATGTATTAATGAAAATTTGATAACTCTACTTATAATAAAATGAACTTCTTTTCTTGTTTCAATTTCTCATAAATCTTACTGAAGAAGATATAGTTACTTCAATACAATGTTGATTTTTTTTTTATCTTCCTTGGGCCTTAGGATAACAAGTGACAAAATGATATTGATCCAGTACGCACTAGGTAAATCTTCTGTGACCTTGTCATTTTCTGCATGCAATATTCATGGCTTTTATTTTAACTTTATTTCTCAAATAATTCAGTTTTGTTAATAAAATTTAAATTCTGCATAGCTAAAGAAAAAAATAAACTCTAGTCTTTCTAGACCAGCCTACTTAAAGACCTAACCTAAGTAAAGCTAAAAATAATCATATCCATTAGATTCAGATCTTGGAAGACACACTTTTGTTTGAAAATATTTGAGACGTTATATTCCCATAAGTCATTTTCCCAGACTCTGTTGAATACTAAGATTTTTGGAAAAATACGTCCTTTAAAAATGATCACAGAGGGGTAATTGTTAGATTATTTTTGTACCATGCCTGGACTCCTGCCCTGTTCATTATTTCAATTCATAAAGAAAACTCACTGGTATTAATTTTACTGCATATAGTGAGGAATACTCAGAGAAATAGTTATTCTTTATACTTGGATTCAAAGATGGGAGAAACAAATGATATAATGACAAGGAAATTAATATAAAAGAATTCTGAAGCTGTGAAAATTTACATGGCTATCATTTCATTAAATTCACAGAGATTTGAATAACCAGTTATCATGGATCTAACAAATTAATGCAAGTGATATAATTATCATTGTTCACCTATATCATTCAGGATAAAATAAATAATTTAGGAGTTTTATTGTCAGGGTAAGCTTTTTATGATGATCAAATTAACTAGGTTTTTGGTCACTGCCAGCTTCTTTAATAATACTTAAACAAAGATAGTCCAGCAAGAGATGTTCTTACATGCTTAGAGAGTGGTAATTAAAATACATAAATTAAGAATATATTTACTGTGCAAATGAGCATAGTCTGAATTAGGTGGAAGAGAAACTATTTTGTACAACGCCAATACCTAACAAAATTATCTCTATTATGATTTGGCTTAATATGAAGCCTATTATATATGAGATTTCACTATTGTTTGCTCAGACTTTCCTTCAGAATCATACAACTGTCCAAGCTATGATCAAGATAGCATAAGATATTGTGAATATCGAGATTGGTTTGTCCTATAAACCCCTTTTATGCTGTATTATCCTTGTCCCCTAACTAGTTTAACACACAAACCACTTGCTCTCTTCACCCTAGTCATCAGAAATTGGTGCTGCCCAAACCCATTTCCCCTTGCTAATTTCCTTTCCCTTTATTTTTCTGATTTCCCTCAGCTTCACTGCTTTCCATTCCCATCTTGCTCTGTCTTTCACTTTTGCTAAATCTTGAGGGACCTAGTTATATTGCTCATTGATTCTCATTTCTGTTTTTCTCTTTCCTTTACACTTTTAGTAACTTGAAGCCAGGATTTCCCATAAACACCATAGCCTTCATCATTGTCTTCAGGTTTGGCCACTTCTCTTAAGACCGACGATGCATAAATTTAACATGGAATCTGGATTTGTTAATTTCCATCTATCTTTATAGATTCCTATTCTGCCATTATTATATAATGCCTCATTTGAAGGTTGTCATTTGATCATGTCATCATCTCATAATCATGGGTGCTACATATAACAACTTTTAGAAAATTTTCCCCTACTACTTGATGACTGGCATATAATCATCATCTCTTCTCTGCTAACATTCAGTATTCACTTTGATGATCCTTCCATAATCTTTACCTCTTATTATCTTAATTTTCTAAATTCTTTGGACACCCATTTCCACTCTACTTCAGCCTTCAAGGAACAATGCTTAAACTTTACCGTCATTTGAAATTGTTCAAGGTCCAAGAGGTCAAACTTCAAAATACTCTTACTCCTTCCAATTTTAACATATACTAATTCTCTCTTGAAAATTTTTAAGCCTTATTGTGACTTCTGGTTTCTTGTTTCTGATCTGCTACTTCCAGATGTTCTGAAATTTTTTTCATTTTATTTCTTTATTCTATAGTCAAACATTACAGCCAGACATTCTGCTTCTTCTAGAATTCTTAACCAATATTTTGATGTGTCCATCCTGATAATCTACACACTTGCATAAACCTAGCCTTCTAGGACTGCTAGGGATTAGGATATTCTACTTCCCAGCAGTAAGGAAGAAATAATGGAATACTGTTAATTGAAAAATTGATGACTGGCAGTCTTAATATTTATCAGCTCTACATTGCACTCCTTGAGGTTTATGATCCGAATTTACTTTTCCTTCCTCAAGGTACCAAATGCTTGTCTAAGTCTCTTTTCCTTCTATCTCATCCTAATTTACTTAAAGAATTAAGGTCATTTGATATGATATCTTTCATAAAGTATTATGAACCCAAATCTCAGGTCTACCGTTTATTGCTTATATGAACTTGGAAAAGTATTGCACTGCTCTGGGTCCATTTCCTCATTTCATAAAATAATTATGAATTAAACAAAGTAAGATCACTTTAAGTTCCAAATGTATGAATTCATGGTTTTCATTCCTCCATACCTTAAACTTCTTTTTCTCTCATCTCCTCCTCAATCTCTCCAATCTAAAAACAAAAACAAAAAAAAAATAGGATCATAGCATGATAGGCAGGATCTAGAATGATGATTCATTAAGAATGAATGAATGTGTATGTATTAAACACCTGCATGGCATTCAGTGTTATAAGCACTGAACAAACAAATATAAGTACTCAAGTTAGTACCCATATTCAAGGGCTTGATTTTCTAACAGGAAAAGGCAAATACAAAAGAATATGTAGAAGCAGAGAGGAGGGAATCATATGGAGGACTGGTTCCAGGAAAGATAATGTTTAATCTGAATTATTAGAGTTTAGAGACTCAAGGTCATAGTCTAGGTAATTTCAGTGGGAAGAGACTGAGGAGGATGGCCAGAATGGAGGTAATGTGATTTGGAAATCACAGGAAAAATGAAAACAAAAGAAATTGAGACCCAGAGAGTGTATGCGATTTAGCAAAGGTCACTCTGGTAGTGAATAAAAACACTTGGATTAAAACCCAGTTATTCTGACTGGAAATCCTGTGGCGCTTTACAGCATGGCTGCCTGTTACACAGAAGCTCTCCTTCTTTGCTAAAAGTGAACTCTTCACCAGAGATATTGATCTTTTTCTCTTATTATTTCCTTAAAAATTTTATTGCATTTTACCTTCTATCACATTTTTAATATCTCCATCCCTATAGACCTCATTCCTTTTGCCTCAAAATAAGTTGAGATCTATCAAACAAATCAAAACAAAATCTTCTTTCTTTATACCTACTATCTTAGTAAGGTATCATCCTATTTTTATTTTCCTCTTCTGTTCCAACATTCTAGAAAAAAAGAGGGGAGCATCACACTGCATCTAATTCTATTTTTAACCAATTTCTCAACCTTTTTTCAATTTGTATGCCTTTTTCATCTCTTTTCTAAAACTGTTCTTCCAAAGATGACCAATGACTTTCTAATGAAAAAGTTAAAGTTCTCTGTTTAATGTCCAGTCTTTCCAATTTCTTGGTAATTTTTTGTTTTGTTTTTGACTATTTTATGACCTATGTTTTTTGGTTTTTTTTTAATCTCTCCTACATTTTTGACTTCTCGGTTTAAACACAGAGTGGAAATCATTCATCTGAGAAATCATTCAGTGTAACCCTTTCTCATTAGAGATGAGAAAGATGCCCAGGCATGTGAACTGACTGGCCTAAATCCAAACCCAGGGCTTTCTCTTATTTAGCATGCATCCTCTTATTTTATGTCAGTATGTTTTTCTATTTCCTGCCTCTCACTTTAAATGTTCCTTCTCAACTCTCTTTGCTGGCTATGCCCCTCTTTCATTTTCCAGTTCCTAAATGTAATTGTCTCGCAGGGATCATTCCTTCATCCTTTGTTTATCTATTTTACTCTCTTTTCTTTACCAAACTCATCCTTTTCCAATCCTTAATTTGCTCACTCTATAAGTATGACTCCTATATGCATGTTTTAGGGCAGTATTTTTCTCTCTACCACATTTTTAACTGCCTAAAACATACAACAAATTAAATCTTGAATTGCCATTAAAAACTCCAAGACTGAATTAATAATTGTTTTCCAAAATAAATTCTTTTTTTCATTCTTCTTATATATCTTGAAGGTAATATATTTATTGCAGTCAAATCAAAGTCCCAAGTGACTCTTTTTTCTCAAAACACTCTTATTTAATCAATTACTCAATTGTAGCTATTATTTCAAGCTCCAAAAATATCTCACATCCATCTATTGCATTACCCCCCCACCCCATATCCACTGCCATCAACACAACTAAGTCTTTCATTGGTCCTCAACAGGTTTAGTTCAAAAGCCTCCTGGTTGGACTTGTCATCCCTAGTCTCTTCTATCTTCAATAATTCATTTACATGGCTCCCAAAATAGTATTCCTTGTGTGAAGATCTGATTATATCACTTCTCTCTTCAATAACCTTCAATGGCTCTCACATTACATGCTGAATAAAATATCGATTCCTGAACCAGTATTCTTAACTTCTACCATTTGTTTCCAAACAATTTTTCAAGTATTAATTCACAGTATTGTGATATTTTTTTAGTATACTTCAGTCAAAGTATAGTGCCTGACTTTTTTTCTGAACCTGTTGCACTGTCTCTCAATTTTTCTCTCAATTTCCACAAACTAACCCTGGTTTCTGGAACTGAGTAGTCTGTCACCTATTGCCATTTTCTCTTAGAGGAACTCTTTAGTGCTTTCATGTTTAATCCCAGGAGCTTCTTGAATGAACCTTAACAATTAGAAATCTGTCATTCTATCTATCATTGGGGTATTTAAGTGTAGTTCAGGATTCATTATAGTTTGAACATTCCTATAAAAATTGGGAATAAACACTGAGGAAATTTTTTTAAAACCTGCAAATAAACTCAGTATTTAATCTCAGGGTTGAAAAACTTTAAAAATTGCTAAGCCAATGTCACTTGGACAAGGGAACTCAAGTCAAGTCCCTTTTCAACTTTACACTTTGCCTAAAGACCCAATGTAAAACACAAACCATCACCACTGTCCTTGGATAGGGTATGACTTCCTCAGTTCTAAATTTAACGAGTTCTATTCTGTGTAGAGTAGACTCCTAGTGCCAGTATGCTATGTTTCTGTTTTGTGCAATAATATTTCCAGCTACTTTGGACCATCTAGAGACTGCTAGAACTTCTATCTGTATATTTTTTCTAATAAAGTTCATACAAGCAAACTAAATCATAAGTATGTTCAATTGTGTTGGGCGACAGGAGTCTTGTGAAAGAGAAACAATACAGCATGTCTGACCTCTCATTTTCTACCAATGTTGAAGTTTATGAATAATGTTTCAACACTTGAGTATATTGTAAGCTTCTTGAGAGTACTATTGTTTATTTTTATATCCCAAATTTCTAGGAGAGTGTCATGTACATTTCAAGTGTTTAAAGTTCATTAAGGTACTGAATCAAATAAAATTTGAGCAAGACTACAGTTGAAAGATTCATGTTGTCTGTCAAATATAGTTCATTTTTCTTTGCAAAAGTTTCCTTATGAATTGCCTAGAAAGATTGAAAAGAGGAAAAATACAACATATTTATTATAATACAAACTCTAACTTTAAACATAATACTAAGATATACAATATAAGCAATTATATCAGCATAAAAAGTCATAGATTTCTCAGCTAAACATGTTTCTTATGACACTTATAGATAAGAGAATAAAATGCAGCCTGCATTATATTGTTATCATATGGATTCAAATCTCTTTGTGAAATCCAAAGATAATTGATTAATAGCTTTCTGTCAGCCTGGAGGGAAGTCTCTAATAGAGTATCAGTGGGTTCAGTTTTTTAAATCTACTCTAAAGCAACATTTTTAACAATGCCTTGAATAAGCAGATAGAAAGCAGACTTATCAGTTTTTCAGACGACATGAAGTTGGGAAAAACAGCCAATATGATAGATGACAGAATCAAGATACAAAATGATCTCAGTAGGCTGGAATGCTGGACAGAAACCAATAAAGAGAAATTTAGCAGGCATAAAAGGAAAACCCTGAGTTTTGTGCTATAATACTTCAAAAGAGCTGTGGTTTCGTCTCTACAGGCCTTCCCTTCCTCCCTACTTACACTGAAATATACTGTAATCCTTCCACACCTACAGAAATGATTTTCATGATTTGTGATTGAAAAAATTCAACTCATTGTAGCTAGACTTCTGGCAAAGAGGTTCTCTAATCCTAGGCTTGTCTTTAAATGACAGGTTATCACTAGGCATGGACTCAACAGCTTTCTACAATTCAAGAATTTTGATATATATGTGTTTACATGTGTATGAGTATGTGTGTGTGTATACATACACATGCACTCATACATATGATGTATACATTATATATAATATGAAGCATGAGTTCAGTGAAAAATTGGCTGAATTATCATGATCAAAATAAATTATTCATTTGTATGATGGAAAAGACTTATTTGGGCATTGGTTTATGTGAGAAAGATCAGAAGATCTTAATTAATCAGTTGCTTAGTATAAGCATTAAGTGTGATATAATTGCTAAAAAGCAAGTACTAGGATGCATTTACAAAGCTATTGATAATCAATCTTTTCAATTGATGGTCACATTGCGATCTTTATTTTTTCTGTCAATCTGGAATATTGTGTTTATTTTTATGGTGGAGGACAATGGACAAGCTACCTTTGAAAGGAAATGGCAAATTCAAGAGTCCAAAAAAGTTCAACCAGGATGTTTTCAGACAGAGTTGTCAGAAACACTTCCCAAGCTGCCATGCTCACACCACTCTCAAGTGCCACCTGAATAAAATTAAAATATATTTTAAAATGCTTTAAATAACTACAAAATATCATGGATACTTTTAACATGTGATTTTCTAAGTCAATGTGCCACAGAATGGACTCCTTTATGTATAATTTAGTGACCTAATTTCTGTTTGAATTTGATACTACACTGAATTGTCAGATCTAGAAAACATCATACACACACACACACACACACACACACACACACACACACACACACATATATATATATATAAAGAAAAATGTAGATGTGGGGGTAAATATTAATCTGGGGAAGAGAAAACCAAGGGGAAAGACAGTAACTTTCTAAATATGTTCAAATATTTTAAAAGTTCTAATATAGAATATAAATGACAGTTATTTTGTGTTTCTCCTGAGAACAGACTAGAGATTTCAAGGATAGAATCTAAAGGAAGGCAGCATTTGGCTTACTCTAAAAAAAGAATTGTCAACCCATTACAGCTGCATAAAAACAGAGAGTAGTTGCCTGTGTTGTTATGTAGTGGTTTCATGGCACTTTAAATGCTTGTGCAGAGATTCATATATTGTTTTGACTAGGTGACCTTTAAAGAGAAAGATGAATGAATTTAGTCAGAAGAAAAGTGAGCAAATTCCTAATCAACATCTTACTAATTGTGTGACTTTGAGCAAGTCAATTCATCTCATTGAACCTTTATGAATTGCTTTTAATTTACAAATTTAGGATAATGCAAGTCCCATCTTATTACCATTTTGATTCTCCTTTTTCTGGAGTTTGTGATATTTAAAAGTATTATCAATCACTTTTTCCTAAGAATTTTGGTATGTGTTTCACCTATTTTTTAGGTCTGGTCACTAAATCAGTTTCCCATTCATACAAATGTGCTCCATCTAGTCTACTTTCTTTTCTATGATCATATCTTGAAATAATAATTAAATTGCCTTAATCAAATTAAGATATTCGAACTACCTCAACAAACATACTAAAACCCATAGTATGTGATGTGTTGTTAGATAAAACATAAGAAGAAAAAGCAAAAAGTCCATGATTTCAAGAAGCTAACATTCTCATGGGGAATAAAACATACACATAGATAAGTATATAAAAAAATATGCTGTCCCAGGATTTCATTGGTAATCCTATCAGAAAAATAAATAAATTTAGCACTTTATGGTTTGCTCTTTATGTACCCATTGATGATACCTTATCACTAGTTTAGTTTCTAAAAGCTCACAGACATAACTTTAATATTACAGTCTATTAATTACCAGGAATTAAAGTTAATTTCACCTGTCTATTGTTCTAATGTTCAATTCACTGCTTTTTAAAACTATTTTTAACATGTTGGAAATTTGCTTTTTTTCCTGCTCTGATGATATTTTTTCATAATTGACCCCTGTCACAGAGCTCTAGACACAAAATTATTCTTGCTTTCTTACATCTTTACTGTCTATACTATACTGTCAACGTTGACATTTATGCTTCGATTTCAGTCTACATTTCATGCCTTCATCCCATTATATTACTTCCTGGACTCTACTTAGATTTTTAGTATTCATTCACCCTCTTTTATTTTGATCAACATTCTGACTAGATGTCTTTTTTTGATAGCGTCTTTGATTTCTACCAGGAGATACCTCTGTTCGTGTCACACTACTAATTCCTTGACCCTCTTGGTCAATCTTATTACTTCTTGACATCACAATGATCAATCTTACTACTTGACATTCTCTACTACTGACTTTTATGTTCTCATTTGGAATGACAATTATCCTGCTCCCCACAAATAATGAAAGGGCAAAACATGTTTTTCAGTAGCCTTGGAATTTCACACAAGAGAGTGTGAAATGTGTTATAAGAAAAACAAATTATATGGAGGCCAAATCAAGAAAAGAAAAACATAATAATAAGAATAATTGGACTACATGCAAGATATGATTGGAAAAAGAATCTTGATATGATAAAAAAGAAACAAATAAAGTTCTCTTGAAATGTTCTAATAAGAAAGGAATGAAGAAATAGAAAAAAATCCACTTATCACTACCTGAAAGAGATCCTGAGAGGAAAACCTACAGGAATATCATAGCCAAATTCTAAAACACCCAGTTTAAGTAGAATATATTATGAGCAACAGGAAAACAAAAAAACTCAAAAATGATGGAGTCACAGTTAGAATTCCACAAGACCTAGCAGCAGGTAGACTAAAAGACTATAAGTCTTAGAACATTATATATTGAAGAGTAAATGAACTAGGGTTATTGCTGAAAATGTTATGTAATGCCAGCAAAGATAAGTATAATCCTGAATGGAAAAAAGGGGTATTCAATGAATTAACAGACTTTCAGGATTTTACTATAAATAGATCATAACTTAAGAGAAAACATACAAGATACAAGAGAAACATAAGGTAAACACCAAAAAGTAATTACAAGGGACCCAATGAGAACAAATTATTTGCTTTTTATATATAGAAACATAAATCATATGTCAAAGACTGTCATTAGTAATTGGGTAGTTCCAAAGAAAAGGTGAGGGAGAGCTGAAAATGGTGCAATTCTAAAAAAACCAAAATAATGTAGGAAAAAATAAAAAGAGTAATTATTGTATACAAATGAGGTGCAAGAGGAAGAACTTAGAGAAATTAGATGGAGGAGGAGGGCAGGTAGTTCTGGAACCATGCTATCATTGGGAATGGGTTCAAAAGGGAAAGATAAACATATCTCTACAAGGGTATAAAAGTCTTCTAAATTCTGAAAAAAATAAGATGGTAAGGGGATAGAGATTGGGGAAAGAATAAGGGAGGGATACTTGGAGGGGAGATTGGTTAAAGAGTAGGAGGACAAGGTAGCAGATAGAAGTAGAGGAGTGAGGAGGGATAAGAATAGGGTGTAAAAGATAGGGAAATAGGAAGGACAAAATTTACAAGTAATTATAATTTAGGACATGAATGGGATGAATTGACCTATAAAATGGAAACTAATAGCAAATTAAACATTTGAATTGAACAATATATTGTTCAGAAAATGCTATAAAAATGTGACACACACAAAAACTTAAATAAAAATCAGAAATGTAATTTATTATTATTTTAAAAAGTAGAGACAGTAATCATAATCTCAGACAAAGTTAGAGCAAAAATCAGATTTAATCAAAAGAGAAGAACGAGGAAACTACGCTCTCTCACCATATTGATTAATAGTTTTAGGCCACATAAAATAGCTAGACAGATAAAAAAATCAAGGACATATCTGCTAAAATAGTCAAGGAGCTACATGAATATTAGCACAAAACACCTTTTTATACAAACAAAATTAGATCTAAATAATTGAAGTAGCATATATTGTGCATGGGTAGATAAAGCTAATATAAAAATGAACTAATCTGTGTATGTAATGCCATTCCACTAAATTACTAAAAACATTATCTTACTGAGTCAGAACAAAAAAAAAAATAACAACAGGGTCCATTTAGAAGAGCAGAGGGTCAGGAGCTTCAAGTAAACCAGGGGAAAAGATGTATAGGAAATAGACTCAGTACTATCAGATGTTAAACTATACTATAAGATGAGAGTGGTGTTGCAGTCTAAAATGGATAATTCTGATCACTTAAAAAAAATCCTGTATTAATAAAACCTATGTAGCTAAGAATACAAGGCATGAAGAAAATTGGGGAGGGAAAACTCTCATAGACCATCTCCCAGATTGAATATGATTGGTTTGGAATATTGTTGTGCTTAGGAAATGATGAGCTGGTGAATTTAGAAAAAATATGGAATGACTTGGAGTTATGAAGGAAGATGCTAATCCACATTCAGAGAAACAGGGGCCAAGTAGAAATAAGCATAATATGGTCTTAAGTATATGCATTTGAGTGTATGTGTATATTTGTGTACATGAATATGTATATGTACACGTGTGTGTGTATGTGTGTATTCATGCTTAATTATATCCTTCTGGGAAGAAGGAGAAAAATAAAGTAAAACGTGCAGAATAGGGGACAAAATAACATATACAAGGAAGCAAAGAAAAGATGGACAGCTTTGAACATAATGTGTAGTATTCACTACGTAGGTTTTTCTTGAAATGAGAATTTGCTACTTTATGTTCCGCTTCATACATAGCAAGGTTTTCCCCCTTTTTCTATTTAAGTTTAAAATAAATTAAAAACCAAAATATCATATCTTATCCATCAGACTTGGACCTCTTGTACCTCCAGAGTCATGGGGCACAGATATAACAACTTTTCTCTTAACATATAAAATATATAGCTAGATCCTTGGTGATAAAGGGAAAAAGAAATGTCTCCTCAAATTAAAATTTGTCCATTGACAAAATTTTGAAAAAGTACACACACACATAAGCATACACAAACACTCATCCTAGTGCTACTTGTTAAAGCATAATTTAAATTTTCAAATCAATTCCATGTGTTAAAACATTGGAATGAAGGGGTCACATTGCTCAGTGCTTGAGGTCTTATGGTCTTGTGCCTATTGCTTGAAATTTCAGACTGGAAACCTGAAGTGTCCCAGAATATTTTGAGCACAAAGAAGAAATGCAGCTGGGTTTTCGAAACATGAAAATGATCTTGCCATCAGTAGTTTATGCTCCAGACATTTTAGAAAGCTTGCACATCCTCAGGCTTCAAGCCCCAGAGGAAAACAAAGCTGAAAGGCACAAACAACAGCTGTCTCCAGGTGTAGAATTATAGGACTCACGGTATTATTTGGGGCTTGAGGAATTTAACACAAAACAACGTGTATGTAAGTGTATCGGGGTATGTATTTATGTGCATGAACTGAGGAGTAGGGGATATTTTTCATGAGTATCTATATTTCATATGCAAGTACTTATGTCAGAAGAATTAGGAAAATGGTCAACTTGCAGCTCAATCCACAGAGAAATATGATTTGTCAATGCTATCGTAAAAATCAGAAGCAGTAACAAAATGAAACATGAAAATGCTCATGATATGAAGGCAGAACAAGGAAAAACTGGGATTGTTTGAACTAAAGGAGGAAAGACTTTTATATTTCTATTTGATTTATTAGATTGCTGTCAGTTCACAGTACTGTCATCTCTCCACCACCCCTTTCCCCCTAAAAATAATCTTTCATTGTAACTATGAAGTATAGGTAAGTCAAAACAAGTCAACACATTGACCATGTTTTGCGATGTATGCCTTACTCCAAACCTGTAGACTGCCATTCCTTTAACAAGGTGGTATTTTGTATAGCATTGATATTTTATCATTAGTCGCCTGGCTTCAAAAGTGCAACAGCATACTGTAGTACCATTTGGTTCTGCCTACCTCACTCTGCATGAGTTCATAGAAATATTTCCCAAGTTCCTTAAATTCAACATATTTCTGATTTTTTTCACTTGTGAGAGAATATTTGCTTACATAAATGTTTTCTCTCACTCTCCAAAACATTAAATGACAACTGCTTTCCTTTACATCTAAAAATCATATTACCTAGGTTCTACTGGAAAACTATACTAGAACTTACCTGACAAAAGTGCTTCATGTAACCTTTGTAATCATGGTTATATTATTTTAAATGATTAATTAGGATTCAAGGTAGAGTCTGATGGTGTGAAACAGAGCAGATTATGAAAAGTTGTTTTCTGGGGATTAAATCTTTTAACTTAGTTTGCTTGTTATCATACTTGGAACAATAAATCCAACTACCTTAATTCCACAAGAGAATTGGCTTATGGTTTATTCCTACCAGTCTTCCCACTCTTGCTCATTCAATATTTTGTAGTATTGGAATAGATCTAATTTGAATATTATGGTTAAGTAGTTTTTTTTTTTTTCAGTAGCTCCCATTTTTAAATATATAGATATAATGGATAGGTATTTATTTTAAATAATGGGTAAATTTGCAAATTTAGGTTTAACATGGATGAAATTCCACTGCTAAACAAGGAAGGTAGAGATGGAATGTTGATGGTTGCAATGATATTTCTCACTCAAGGGTATTAATTTGTTTCAGAGGGTGGGAGCGAGATGATGCAGTGAAGAGAGAATCTGCCCTAGAGTCAGGGGACCTGAGTTCAAATCTGACCTCAGATACTGACACTTGCTAGCTGTGTGACCCTGGATAAAATACTTAACCCTTATTGCCTCTTTAAAAAAAATACGTGAATATTAGATTAATAACTTTAAATTTCCAGGATAGATGATAGAACATGATATCATATTTCTACCAATTATATTGACCAACAATCATTTGTCTACTTGCCTATGAACCTTAGAAATCTTATCTGTATGTCTAGCTAAACCTGAAGCCTTAGTGGGGTTGAGAACAAGAGGAGCAAAAGTATGTAGAAGTTTCTGAATGGTGGGAAAACATTTAAAATTTTAACAATAAAGTCAATAAATAAGTTAAGAGGCAGTGTGGTATAGTGGAGAGAGAGTTGATCTTGATGTCAAGAAGATGTAGTTTTCAACTGGAGCTGATACATCTTTTATAAGAACCTCTCAGTACTCCAGACCACTGGGTACCAATCTACACTGGTAGAGAGTTTCTTCCTAGATAATGTCCAATGAAATAAAATGTTCAGTTCAGAAAAAAAAAACACCCACTAAAATTAGGTGATCTGATAAATAATATGACAAAGTTTTAACTCTTTAATGCCTGAGGTTCAGATATATTGTTGCCTTCTTTTCCTTGGTTTGCATATTTCATATCATTAGCAGGAACATTTTAAGCCTTCAACCTTCTTCTTCAGGTAAAATTATGCTAAATACATATCTATTCATTTTTGCATTCACTACATTTACTCTTAAATTTATCTATTCTCTGTTAACATCTAAATCCTATAAAACAGTTACAGTGAACTTGTACAACTGCTTTCTTCTGTGATGATATTTACTAAGTGAAATTGCCCTGATATAATAGTTTATTTCAGTGCTTCTCTAAGCATATGTAAAATATTTTCCTCCTTCAAACTTTCTCTATATGCTACTCTCAGAGAATTGTAAGGCATTGAACACCATGGTTATTTCCTCTATCCTATTTTTTTTTTCATGAGCTGTCTCTAACTCAATATGTAGTCCTGAATTTAGAGGGTTTCTTTTTTTAGAACCATAATCAACGTTTATCTCTCAGGGATGAAACTGGTCTTCTCCTCCATGTTTCATTCTCAAGTTTTTTTGAGCCCCTCATAAAACCTTCATTTGAGTTGCTACAAAACTGAACTTCTCCTATGGTGGTAGAATTATGAAATGTCCTAGTCTACTCTGTGGCAGGTTGATTGTATATACCTACCACAGAGTAGAATCAGATAAATTGATCTAGAATATCCATATCTGTATCTAAAAATGACAAGCCTACCGCAGAGTAGATTCAGAGAAATTAGACTAGAAAATCTCACAATTCTATCACACAGTAAAAGGTATAGAAATATTTATTTGTCCATCTCTCTTTGTCTCTCTCCATCTATATGTCTCTGTGTACATGTGTGTACATATATGAATATGTGTATATATACATATGGATGTGTATGTTTATATGTATATATGTACCTTATTTGTATGTGTGTAAGCATCTGTCTATATGGGCTGGCAGGTGGCATAAAAGATGGAGTGCCAGGAAAACTGAATTGAAATCTCGCCACAAAGACTAGCTGTGTGACCCGAAGCAAGTCAATTAATGGTGTTAGCCTCCTTTTCCTTATTTGTAAAATGAGTTGAAGAAGGAAATGAAAAATCACTTCAGCTGCCAAGAAAATCTCAATTGGGGTCATGAAGAGTCATACACAACTGAAATAACTGAACAAAATAACAATATACCTGCCATTTTTATGCATCTGTTTATATTTATGTCTATATAGCTATAGCATCTCTATCTATCCATCTCTCTATTGTATGTTATATATATATATATATATACAAATATATTTATATTTATGTGGACATGTGTATATGCATATATGTTTTATGTACTCACAAAACTACACACACACAAACACACATGTCTCCTGGACTAGAGTAACGATTCCTTCTCAATAAGCATGATTTTGGTTCAACACACCAAGCAAATGAGATCACCAATATACATTTTTAAGACATCTTTATATTCACTAGCCTATTTAAAAATTCATAACTTCTCCTTAAATAAAATAAACATTTGTCAAATGCCTAGCATGCCTAGCATGTGCCAGTAACTGTGCTAGGTCCTGGGAATACAATTAAGAAAAGAGACAATCCCTATTCTCAAGGAGGCTACAAGCTAAAGAGGGGCGACAACAAACAGGAAAGCAGAAGCAGAAGTGATGGAACACCAGGAGGCACCTGCCTAAGGGGAATTTCATTCTATAGAACTGAAACCAAGCAGGGACAAAGTGGGGTAAGCAGAGAATAAAAATTTCTGCCTTCTTTAAAGGAAGGCAATGGAAGGATTTTATTTGTTATTCCATAGCAGCCATACTCACGTTGCTTTAATAAAAAGACCTAAGGTTCAGGTTAACAATCTGAGTTCAACAAATTGTCTGCTCCCAAGTATTACCTGAATCATAGTTTCCAAGTTCTTATCAAATTCACTTAACTTTGAATTATTAGATGAGAAACCAGTTCCCTCACTCCATTGAATCTTGGTATCCCATAGTTACTTTGGCAACAGATCTGATGTGGCTTTCAGTTTATGCTTCCCTAGATGGGCACTGATTCTTCTCATCTAAATGACTTTTATCCTTCACACCCAGAGAATTTCCTAATAACTGGCACATGTTGATCCTTGGTCCGGGCAGAGTGCCAATCTCTTGACATCAGGCAGAAGGGAAAATGTTTGGTAAAGGGCCATTCCCAGAACTTCTCAAAATCTGCTCTTTAATGGATCCACACTTTGCTTGAAAGGTACAGATTTTACCTTCCAGGAGCTAAATATAATTTTAAACATAGTAGAAATAATTACTTAATAACTAGCATTTATATAAGAAGATATGCAAAATGGTTTAAAACTATTATCTCTTTCTATCTTATAGGTACTATTATTTTCCTCATTTTACAAGAGGAAAATGAAATAGATAGCAATTCAGGGACTTGTCGAGAACTATACAGCTAGTAACATTTTCTGGTGATGAATTCAAGTAAGACTTCCTGACCCCAAATCTAAACACCCTGCCAACTACATCATAGTGTATATACATGGAGCTCGCTTTGTTCAATTTGTAGTTCTTTACTCAACAGAATCTTTAAGTTTACTTCTACTTTAAGTTCTTTACTCATTCACAGTCTCAGATTTTAAACATAGTTCACTCCAATTGAGTTAGATAAAGAGAGGCAATGTTATACTCTGAAAAGAAAGTTTAGGCCTCAGTTAGAAACAGTCAAGATCCAAGGTCCTACTTGTGACACACACTGGCATTCTTATATTAGAAAAGTCACTGAACTCTTAGAGCTGTCTGATATTTGCAGAAGTTGTCAATCTGCATTAATTGAGGGAGAAAAAGGAGTTTTATACATAAAAGCATACCCAAATCTGGAATAATTGCATATAATATAAAAAATACAGTTAAGATTATGGTAGAAAACATATTCTGTTGGTTTTTTCCCCAAAAGAGACATACCTTTTGCGGATTTTTTAAATGACTTACGTAGTATTACTAAATCACTGGTCACCCATTATTTCGCTGAGTATATGCATATTTTTTACTGTTTCCTGACATCAGCTTTACAAAGGGGCTTTAATGTGCTTCATGATGTAATATCTAGATAATTATATCACATGGTTTTGCTTTAATTATTGAAATAATTGTCTCAGCTTTCCATTACACTTTGCATATTCAAATGTAGTTTTAGTGGCCAAGTAATTATGTTATGATCAATTAAAGTCTTTGCTATTCTGTTATATCTATTATTTGCTTGAATAATACTTAGCAAGCAACATGTTTCAGCTAAGTGAATTCTGAATTACAAAAATGAATTATGCAAATTGGAAGTACAAATAGCTGACAGTTATTAAAATCATTTATGTACCTCTTGTTACAAATCAAATACTATCAGATATGTCACTTTCATCTCATTAACCATCATCATTAATAATATGCTCATGTAGTGTCACAGACTGGGTCACAACAGCTAAATATAAACACTATGCTGAATCAATTAATCATCCTTTTAATGTAGGCAATCTTTTTCTCAAAACTTTTGTTTATCCAAATGAAAACAACTTTTATACTTCATCTATATCACAAATTAAAATTTTCCCATGAAAGCATGATGTCAATCCTAAAAACAAATTCTCAATGTTCAAATTCCCTTTAAAAAGATTTTCTGCCTTGCCTCTAACTCCTTACCTCCACACCCATCTATCCTAATGGTTGTGGGCTCAAGAGTAACCTCATGAAACACTACTATAAAGACATAATTTCATCATTTATTTCTGATTATCACGTACTTCATAAGATACACACATTACTTCATTTAGCCCTGACAATCATATCTCTAGGAAACATTAGATTCCATTATACTCAGTTACAACCTCAGAGAGAAAACCCAGCATTCTGAAATAAGTAACATATAATTATAGATTTAGAGCTTGAAACAACCTTTCAGGTCATCTAATCTAACACACTCGTTTTGCAGTGGAAGAAGCTGAGATTCAAATAGGTTAAAGTGGATGCCCAAAATCACTATCCATAATTGGTACAGCCAGGATTTGGACCCAATCTCCCTTGACCAAAATCCAACACACTTTCCATAGCATCATGCTGACTGATTGCATAAAAGTTTCCTATAATATAGGAACAAAATAAAGTTTGAAATCTGTTAAGACATTTATAATTGTGATATTTTCAACAGCATCCTTTTTTCCCCTGTCCTACTAGGTTAAGTATTTAACGTATGTGAATATCAGTGACCATTATAAAAAGTCAAACTATGCCTCAAATTTTGCTTTTTTACCAAGTATTATCTTACAGTAAAATGTATTTCAGCTAGTGTTTGGAGTCTGAGATTCAAATAGGTTTTCCACGGCAGGCACAGCTGTTATTCAATGTGAGCTTAAGTTCTGGTGCTGGGGTGGGGGCAGGGCCATCTCCCAGGCTCAGTTCCCTCAGGGGCTTTAGGCAGAGACCTTCAGTAAGGAAGATCCTGCCTGCTCGGGGAGTCTCGGGGGGGCTGCCACTGCTGCCGCTGCCCCTGCCTCTATCTCTGCCACTTCCTTCTGAGAGGGCCCGAGTCACGGAGACACCCCGCTCCCCTGTTGGTCAGCCCAGACGTCTCTCTCACTGACCTGGAGCATCTGTGGGTGGAGGGACTTTCCCGGCTGCCGGAGATTCCGACCCTGAAGCCTGCTGGATCTGCTCCTCTGGGCCTGCAGCCAGGGCAGTGCTGGGGTGGGCTCTGCTTTCTGGGGTGCCACGAACCCTGGGGTCGGCTCTCCAGGGCTCTCTGGAACGGAAATCTCTTCCACTGTGTTTCTGCACACCCTGCAGTGACCCTGTAGGGAGCTCTTCTTACATTAAATCCATGGGCTGTGGGTTCAGAGCTAGCATGCATGAGTCCTTCTACTCTGCCATCTTGCCTCCAAGAATGCCTGGCTTCTATTTTACCCATACTTCAGCTCCCAATTTTATTCTATCAGTAGAATAGAGCCTTAAGTTCTTCTTGCAGTAGAACCTTCAGTTCTTCTGCTAGTTATTTCAGAAGGAGGGTCACTTTTCACAAGGAGTATCGTTTTACAAGGAAAAATAATCACTTGAACTATTCTATTATTTTTACAAACCTGTATGGGTTCTTCACCTAAATTTTGGAATGTCACAGTAATTACTCCTTTAAAATTAGAATCTATCACTTCAGTCAATATATGTATTGCTGAGCTGCTAATCCTGATTTAGGTAATGTCCATCCAAAATGATTCTTAGGTTATCTCATACATATTCCAGTAAAGATTTTTCTTATTTCTTTTCTATCCAACCCAAAGTCCTCTAAACAATGTAAATCATATCCTGCCAAGTCAGATTTCAGCAAATATGGTGCTTACAATCCAATACTCAATCTTTGGGATCTTATGTGTTCATTATTTTCTCATTTGCAGATTTGGGGTCATCATTTTGGCAAGAAGTGTACTTCCTCTCAATGGTCTATTACTCAAATTATGTAAAGCAGTGAATAAATTTTCTTTCCAATGTTGACAAGAGTTATAACAACTAAACTTTCTTAACTGTTCTGTCAAATATTCATTCATTCTTTCAATTAACCCCAACACTTGTGGATAATATGGAATAGGATATATCCATTCTATGTTGTTTAATACACATTATCTCTTCATTTCATTACCTTTGAAATGGTACCCATTGTCACTTTGGGTCTGCATTGGAGTTCCACAATATAGACTTATGATATCAAGAGTTTTAAAGGTGTTTTCTGTGTCACATTCTTATAAGGACAAGCCACTAATACACCTCAATTGCTGTCAACACAAGAACATATAAATTTGCATCCTTTACCTTGGCGAAGATGTCCAATATAAACTATTTGCCAAATTTAGGATGGTACTTTTCATCTTTCTATCTCTACATTTACTCCCTGAGGAATAGTTCGTTTCCTTTTTCAATTGATGTATATAACCTTCCTCTGACACTTGTTTTACCAATGAATAGAGACACAAATATCTCGGTCTTGTGCCTGCTTGGCCAGGACCCCTGTAGAGTGAGCCATTTGATGGACCCTTCTTGCTACTACCAAATCATTACTTGAAGTAGCAATCTTTGCTAGTTGGTCAGCCTGTGCATTGTACTCATGTTCTTGCATGATGAGGGTCACGTAAGCATTTGCATGAACAACTGACAAATTAGTAACCAGACATGTCCCTTAAATCTTCCCATAATCCTTTGCTCCAGAATTGTTTGCAATGAATTTCCCAATTTTGATTTTTCCATGTGAGTATCCATGTAACTAACCCATTAGGCCCTGCCCATGAATCAGTCAATATATGAATAAGAACCGCCTTGTTCTGTTTTGATTACTTTGATGTACTACCATAAGTTCATCATATTGAATGCTTCTACCTATCCTAGTTCTTTCCAAAATACACCTAGTACAAGAGTTATAGGTTACTGCCTTGCAGTGTCTTTCGTGGCCCAAATATTTTGCTGTGATATGCATCAGTAAACCATGCATATCTCTGTTGTTATTCAGTTAATGCACCATATCCTACATTCCATTTTACCAAGGATTGTACCAACAGTTGCTTTGGTTCAAGGTGAGTGTCATTTCCTTCAGTATCTATGTTTGCTACACCTTCATGTGAAACAGAAACTCCACTTTTGCCTGCTTTAGATCTATTTTGAGTATACCATTGCCATTTAATTAGGCTAGATTTGAGCATATCCAATGCTGTGAGAAGTTTGACTCAGGTCATAATTGGGATTCCAGGCCTTAATATTACCTCATGGCTCAAGGTCAGTGGTTCAGTCTCTACTACAGTCCAATGTAGAACTAGCATTTTCTTTTCAAAAGGGGTATATTGAACTCTAGATGAAGGGACTTCCCTAGACCAAAATCCTAAAGCTGCATTTCAACTTTGCTGCTTTTACCAAAACCTCTAGTTTACATATTCATCCTGTACAGTCACTTGTAATTCCACTGGAACACTTTTCATAGGCCATAATTCTAAGGCCAATTATACACTGGCCTTTGCTTCTTCAAAAGCTTTACTCTGCTCAAGTCCCTAATCAAATTCATATGTTTTCCCTAGTAATTTTTAAGGGTTTCAGAATTAGTCCTCGATGCAGTATGTGATGCTGCCAATATCCAAATAATCCTATAAACTTTTGGGCCTCTTATTTATTGGTGGAAATAGGAAAATCCTGATTCTTTTGTTGGATTCACTAGAGAATGTCTTGTAGCCCCTGATTCCATTGAGTGTTCTAAAATTTGTAGTTTGAGTTGTCCCTTGAATATTTGCAGGTTTAATTTTCCATTCTTTGTTTCTCTTATCTCAATTAAAAGCATCAAGCTCTTCTCTATTTCTTTTATACCTTTTTCCTTGTATCATAGTATCAACTATTTAGTGGGTAAGCTGTATGTCAGATAGCTCTAATTCATCTACATGTTCAACCACAATCCTGTGACAAATAGTGTGCCTATGCATAAATTCTTGAAGCAAGTATGCAAAAGTATATTGACATCCTCTGCCAAATGAAAGGAAATTGGTCCCATTGATTAGAATCTACTGGGATAGTAAAGAAATCATTGGCTAAATCAATCACTGCTTACCAAGTCCCTTCATATTTTGCATCCTTTCTATTAAGGTAATGGTATGTGGAACAGCAGTATACAAGGGAAGAGTGACCTTTTTCAATTGTCTATAATCCACTGTCATCCTCCATGATATGACTTTCATACTGGCCAGACGGTATTCTTCCATTGAGTGGTGGTAGGGACTAATACTCCTGTCTCAATATATTCCTATGTAGTATTGATAATTTCATCTTGTTCACCTGGCACACAATATTGCTTTAAAGTAATTACTTCAGAAGGTCCAGATAAAGTAATTAGGTCAATTTTTTTTTTACTCATTAAAACTGTATTAATTTCTATCTTCCTTACTTCCAATTGATATATCCCCTCAGGTAAATTTAAAGTCACACCTCTCAATATATCTGTTCCAAAGATGTATTCAGAAAGGGGTACAATTACCATCATATATTCTTTTTTAAATAATTGTCCAATTTCATCATTAGTTTGCCTGGCCTGGTTGATATTTCAGCACCTCCCAGTGCTGTGATGGTAATGGAAGTTCCATGCTTAAACTTATCAGGGTTTCCATATATAAGGGAGACCCCTGACAGAATATCTATTAATGTCCTGCTTATGGTATTTGATGCACTTTTCCAATCAATATGGTCAAATTGATTTTGGGTCTCTAATCTCCTCTGTGTAATTCTTTAATCTTAGCTAGGGCTTGGTCACTTTCCTATTCTCCCTAAAAGTGTGACAAATTTCGATAGGTAGATTCAGGAAAATCTGTAGGGGCAAGTCTTCTTTATTCTGTCTAGTATCAAACCCCTTTTATCAGTACATTTTGTACAGTGCATTAGTTAGAATACCCTCTATGCTCCACAAATCTACCCCTACTTTCCATAGAACAGTAAACAATTGTTTTCTTATCAATATATTCTGATTTGAATTCTCTGGCTATTTACTCTTCTCTCTTGGGAGGAAATTTATCTTTCCCCAGTTCCCTAAGTCACTTAACTGTGAAATGTTCTCTGCCACTTTTTGAAATAGGGTTCCCTATGTCCTCAATTATTAGAGTCAAAACTAAGTGCTTATAAGTAGGAGGAGTCATCCTAGCTATTATATTTGAATAGGAAATGGCTAAGGGGTTATTGTAGCATGGATCTGCATTTCTTATCATTGTGGCAGTGTTCATTACCTCCTCCTTTAACTTTCTTATACAGTCCCTAAGTAAATATGAGGGTCTGTCTCCACTAGGCCACATAAAGCCAATAAGATACTACTTGCTGCATCCTTCTGCAGCCAAAGATAATGAATTAGGTGTATTGTTAACTCCTTCCATATTGTAATCTCTAAAAGCTTGCTGTACAAAAGGATTCTGACTAATACCTAAGAATTTCAAGCAGTCTATGCCATATATAGGTACTCCTCCAGTCCCTTCATCACTGATTCTCACCATCCATGTATGTATGTATGTTTACGTATATATACATATATATTACATGTATATATGTAAACACCCTATTATTAGTATATATGTGGATGAAAACTGAGTGAGATCTTATTCAATTGGAGGTGCCATATTTTAATATCTTTGCCATATTTCATTACATATGTTGAATGATATGAACTCTTTGGTAATATATTTAAATAACAGGATATTCACTTGAATTTCCATTGTAATTTGTTTTATTTTGTGTTTTCATAAGTGTCTCTGTTCCCCATTTTCAAATATTCAGGTATCAAAAATACCCCTCTTCTTCTATCTTTCCTTTTCCTAGAATAGCATTTCATATGAAAGTAATAAAATTATGGGATTTACCAAGGAATAATGCACAATTAATACAAAATCATCTGGAGTAAATGGTACTCTTAGAGCAATTGATATTTGAGGGAAATCTCTTAGGAGGCTCTAGGGGAAACATTATATTCCATTTCAATACATCAAGTTTAGAAAATAATCAACAGTTATAGAACTAAAGGGGAATTCTCCACAAATGACAGGTTATGCCTGCTGAAAGAAAAGGAAATGGTCATATAATTTGATGATTAATTGATGTTAAATAAAGTTTTGTATCAGAATAAAAGACAGTCCATACAAAAATATGTGTGCACAGCTATTTGATGAATTGAAAAAAAATCACATCATATTAAGTATAAATGCTCACAGGCTTTTTTTTTTTTATGTTGGAAGCTATTTGGTCTAAAGCCATTTATGTTATTATTGCTACTGTTGCACACTGACAAACATAAATAATAAAGGGAAACATGAAAACCAGGATGGAGACAAATAACCAAACTGACACATTGACTTAGAATTTGTTTGTAATCAATATTATGATTTTGGGAATGAATTGGGTTTCATAATTCCAGCCTCAATGAATCTCTTGTGTGATTTTTTTTGGGGGAAAAATTGTACCCTCTCCCATCCAATAAGGGTTCAAAATGCCAATAAGGAATTCAATGGGATGTACAATTCAGATATCTGGGAAAAGAGATTTCTGATCAGCACCAGACATGGTCACAACAAAATATTTAATCTTAGCCTAAGACACTCTGGTTAGCTTTAGTTGATTTTCCTTTAGTTAAGAATGGTTTCTCATAACTTTACCCATGGACTAAAGACCTGTTAACTGGATTCTGTCAGGGATAAGATCTTTAGCCACCATATTTTAGTAGGAGGGAATCAAAAGTCAGTAGAAGGTCTTGAAAAGTGGCATGTATTTGTGTGTGTTTATACATACACATGTGAGCCTACTGTAAGTATTTGCATATGTTTTGTTTGTGTGTACTCACTTTTACCAGTATTATGGCACCCTGGGTGAAATGTACTATATGCTTGCATGGGAGTTTTTTTAATCTTATATATTTATTAGGCTATTGTTGTTAAACATCTTTTGTTTTTAACCAATATGTCATAGGGCTTGGTAGTATAAGCAAATATATCAATGGAGATTTATGAATTATGGTTCAAAATGATTGATAACCCCTAGACCACCTTATACCTGACATAGATTTTCTGTGGTCTCACATATAAAAGAGGATGCCTTAGGTGACATATACACACATTTACATACATACATATATACATAAAATATATATAAGTATATTTTATATTTATTTACATTTACATCACATTTACATTTATATGTGTATAAATAATTTCAACGTGATATATTGATCCCCTCAGAATTACAGTATCTGAGAGATAGGAGAAATGTCAAAGACCATATAGTCCAATACATGCCTGAAATGAATCACTCAAAGACTTACTTCAAAATCATCATAATAACCATCCACATCTCCAGCTATTTTCACTTCTCTAGGCTAAACAGCTAGTCCCTTTAACTGATGTTCAAACTGTGGGAGTTTAAGTCACTTCATCCTGCTCACTTAAAGCAGTTGGTTGAAATCTTCTTCAAAATCTGGCATTCAGTACTGAACACAAGCATCCAGATATGTTAACTAGGTCAGGTTACTAGTTAATTGGACATTGTATCTCTCGACATAATACAAAGTGAAGCGATCCTTCGATCGCTTCCCTCTTTACTCATTGTTCTTGCAATTCAGTACAAATTCCATATATTTTCATATAAAATATTATCTGACCTCGTCATGTTACTTCTATCTGATAATGAAATGTTAATTGCGCAAATGGTTAAAAGGAAATTCATCAGAGAATCATATAAATCTGTACATATAAAATCATTATCTAGCAATACTTAGGAGGTTTTGGGGGGAAGGAAAGGAAGAAAAATATACTAAAGTGTAGCTATAGGAAGGAAAGAAGGAAGGAAGGAAAGAAAGAAAAATTATTTCAATCGACATAGTATTTCTAAAGCACATACATGATCATGTCATTTACATGTCTGAGACTTTTCAACTACTTCCTATTACTTATAGAAGTCACTGCAAACTCTTCATGTTGGAATTTTAAAACCTAAGCAAACTGTCTCCAATCTGTCTTTACACATTTTCTAAAATGATTCCTAACTATGTACTCATTTACATACTATACTGCATATTAGGCACCTTCTATTTTCTTTGCGCAGAAATGAATGAATGAAATTTAACAGAATTTCAGAAAAAATTAAATTTGCAGATTACCCAAATGTGGTGCACATTTTTAGGCTATAATATATTATCAAATACAATTGTGGCTCTTCCCAACAACTTCCCCTGTGCTCAGCAATGGCTCCCTGCCCCCTCTTGGGAGCTGGAACCTGAGGATTCCTGAGATATGGTGACCTGCTCCCCTTTACCTTGTTCCCTCCCATGACCCACGGGTGCCCCCCCGTGGTCATGTCAAATTTATAGCTGCATCAGCAGATGAAGAATTCCCCACAACTACTTAGAGGCCAAGATCAAGGTTCTCGAGGCAATCAGGAATGAACCCTGGGTGCCCTCAAGCTCCCTCATGTCTGAGATCTCTGACCTCACCTACAATGTGGTCACTTTCTTGGAGATCATGAGCATGATCTGGAAACAATTCAATGACCACAACAAGAACTGGAAGCTCATATACAAGGCCATGATGCTCCTGGAGTACTTGATCAAGACTGGCTCAGAGTGTGTCCCAGCAGTGCAAGGAGATCCTTCTGTCTGTTTTCCTCCTTTGTTTTTGAAGAAGACCATGACATCAGAGAAATGAAATGACTTGCACTTGACTTGATTTTGAGTGAGGTCACCATCCTCACTTTCTCCTCCTGAGCCATCTGGGTCCAGTGACCAGATATTCATCAGGATGACTGGAGATGGCCCAGGATGCAATGGGAGACCTTGACCTTTTTTAGGCTGGCCTTTTCAGGTACTCATGTAGAGGGAGGCAATGCCCATTGAGTAAATAAGCCTCTTAAGAAGTAGTCAGGGAATTGCCCTTTTAGTGAACAGAAGAAAAAATAATTAAATCAACAGAAACTATAAGCCAGTCATTAAGTAGAGCTTGGGCAGGGAACTGTATGTGGTGGAGACCAGTCAGGATTTATAGTAAGTGGACAGGACCAGGGCAGCTTGGTGGTCCTGCTGCAGGATGAGGACCACTTGCTGAATGAATGGGCCTACACCCTCCCTCAAGACCAAGGGGAAGCTGGCTCAGACAGGTACAGCAACCTTGGTGGCAGTGAGGTTCAGCACACATCAGAGGCAGGGAGGCCTGGCCTCAGGGTATTGGAGAGGAGGAGTTGCAGTTGCAGCTGCTCCTGGTCATGAGCAAGGAAGAGGCAGACCAATCCCTACCCTGTGGCCCTGAGAATGATGCCCAGTTCCAAATGGCCCTTAGTTTGAGCTTGGAGAAGCATTACAAGGAGGAGTGGATTCATGGGGGCAATGAACTGAAGCTGCAGATGGCAATTGAGGAAGGCAAGGTAGGGGAGGGAAAGGAGGAGTCCTCTCTCCTGAATCTGGCTGATATCTTCATGGCCTCAGCCCTCCCACACTCCTCTGATCCCTGTGGGGAGGGTCTAATTCCCTTCCCAATCCCTAGGGACCCCAGGACACCTACTCCACCTCAGGTCCTGCAGCTGATGGGCGAGCCTGTTCCCCTTGCTGGAGAGGAGCTGGCCCCAGATACTTGAGGGAAGCTGATAGTCCAAATAGGGCCCAGTGAGCAGTATGTCCACTGCTGCTGACCTGAGGGCACCAGTCTTCTCAGACTCATGGGACAGCCCAGCCCAGAACTGATGGCACCCCAGTAACTGGGGGCTTCGATGCAGAGCTGGATGAGTTCTAGGACTTTGACCACCTTTGGACAACACTTCCTACCTGGAGCAGAAGCACTGGGAAGCTGGAGTTTCTGACTGGAGAGGTCCCTACACAGAGCCTGGGGGCATTTGACCTCAGTGGAATTGGGGGCTCCCTGGCAGAGCCCGTGGGGATGCCCCCAACCACGTGATACCTGGGACCCAATGCAATCCTCATAGACCTTGAGTCTGGTGACTCGTCTAGGGCCTACCCCGTCAAGGACCCAAGGCCTTCAACCTCTTCCTGCCAGATGGAGCCTCTGGCAAAACCACTGGCCCATCCTTCACTAATTCTTTCCAGCCTCCACCTCCAGCCATGCTCACTCAGAACCAACTATGTCTCAACCCTGTGCCCCTGCTCCTGGGGTCCCACCGACCTTCATCTCACCCCTGTGTAGGGAGCCTTGTCTGCCTCCCAGGATGCCCCCAGGATCCCCCCCCCAAACACTAACCTCTTTTTCCTATCACCCTCCACAAGATCAGTATTGTGAGTGCATGTGAAAGGGGAGGACCCTTCCTCCCCTTCTCCCCAAGCCTCAGCCCAAACCTGAACTGAGCACACAATACCCTCTCCCTAGCCTCCTCCTAAAGCTGGAAACAAGAGGGAAGCTTTGATCTGGAGGCATTAGATGGGGCTGGGGTAAGTGAACACTTCTTCCCTGATTTCCTCCAGCCTTGAATCCCTCCCCTTCAATCAGTGTTGGAACCCTGATCTCTCCTACCCACCACAGTGACTGTCCCTGTTGATGACTCTCCAGACTTTTGTAATAAATGACATTTCTGACTGGCAAAAAAAAAAATTATGCAGAAGCAACAGAAATGTCATCATCAGGGATATGTATGAGCAGAAAAAGAAGTGGGTCATTCTATCAGGGAGAATGTATTATAATCAATCAGAAACCAAAGTGCTGCAATGGTATCTATATGAAGTCAGGGTAAATAGGCTGCAGTAGTTGGAATGGAGCACCCTTGTTATGAAAAGTAAAAGGTATATAGATCTCAGGCCAATGCCAGTCATCCTAATTTTGTCTTGGTGTTGGACTTTGATGACTCTTCTCCGGAGAGGAGTGAGGCTGACAACCATGTGCAGCTCTGCCTCACTTAAATTCAATTCACATACAAATCAAGATAATCACCCTGTGATATCATTGGTTTTATTCAAGAGCAAAGGATGAACAAATATATATATATATATATATATCCAAAGATGAAAAAATACTAAAAAGTAAATGAATGTCCTTCTCAGCAATGCAAGGACCTAAAACATTTCTAAAGTACTCACAATGGAAAATGCCCTCCACATCCAGAGAAAGAACTAGGGAGTAGGAATGCAGAACGGAGCAGAAGTTGTATTTTATTTTGTTTTTCTTATGGTGTCTCTAATTCACTATAATTCTCTGTATGACATGATTAATATGAAAATGTGTTTAATGAGATTGTACGTGTAAAGCCCACATAATATTGCATGCCATCTTGGGAAGGGAGGAGGGAAGGTGGGGGAGAAAATGTAAAACTTATGGAAGTGAATGTTGAAAACTGAAAACAAATAAATTAATGAATTTTGGGGGAAAAGAAAGTAAATGAATTCTATATTCTTAGTTATGCACTTCCTTAGTATTTTTGTATTTTTATGAAATATTTAGTAGCTCTTACATGAGTCTGAATTTAACGCAGACTACTAAGTACTTCAAATTTTTAACTACATAATTTTAAGTGCTTGCACTTTATTACGTAGAATATGATACTCTTAGCTCTTTTACTGTAGTACTTTAAGCTCTTATTTATCTTAAAAATGAGCTATCTGGCATGATGGAAGTCAAGTGACAGAGACATCAAGGAATTTTCCCACAGACAGCAAGACATTTAAGGCAAGGGTTAAGAAAATAAAATCTCTGGCATAAATGTCTTTGCTTATTGCATTAAAAATACTTCTGCTAAAAGGAGCACTTCATATGAAGAGGGTAGAAACATGGCATGAACTGAAGGGACAACAATAAATAATTCATTCTTTTTTTGCAGATTGGGAAACAGTACAAATGAGTCACCATAAGAACTTTTTTTAACCCTGAGTATGTATGATATAACATGAGCTGAGATCCTGGTCTTGATAGATTATTTAACAATTCAAATGGAGAAAACTGAATTACACAAAATCCAATTATGCAACCGCATTATAATTTGTACATGTTGTATCAATGTCTTCCTGATATTGTGGGGTCTTTTAGAAAAAAATGGAGGCAATTGGGGTTGTGACTTGTCTATGGTCACACATCTGGTAAGTGACTGTGGACAGATTTGAACTTCCTGAATTCAGTTGTGGGGTATAGTCATGGGGCTTTCTAATTTAACATATAGTTCCACAATGAGTAATAAATGATAATAAATATCATTATCTCTGTTTGGATCCAGTGAAAATGTGAGTTTCTATGCTGGATGGCTTTGTCAATCAAAAGACCTAATATAGCAATAGTTTGATATATATCATCTAGACAAATTTTTTTTAATTCATCTTAGTGGTATAAATGTCAATCTCACTTAATATTTCATATGATTCACAAACATGTAGAAAAATTCAATATCATGTGGAAAGCAGTATCAGTTACACATGACGCTGAAGCATAGTATTCAGACAGCTAAAGTCTATTCTCACTATACCTCTGTCAAACAGGTCTACATGCTGGTAAATGAGGGAATGATTGATATTCTGCTATCGAAAACCTGCAGTCATTTTTCATCTTGAGTGTCACGAGATGTCTCAGTAACATAATTTCCTTCACCAGCAAAATGATAAAAAACTAGTAGTGGAAGCCCTGTGATTATTAGTATTAACTTTTTTTTAACCAAAAAAAGAAATAAAAAAAAATGATATAGAAGAGAAAGCAAAAATAATAGATGATTTTAATAATATTCCATTTTTTCCCAATTACAGGTCAAGACAATTTTTAGCATTAATTTTTACAAGATTTTGGATTCTAAATTTTTCTCCTTCCTTCTCTCCCCTCTCCTCTTCTGAAAATGACAGGCAATTTGATATGTGTCTTATGCATACACAAAACTACACAATACATATATACATACATATATGTATATGTATGTATGTATGTATACATACATTGTGTATGTGCTGTCATATGAAAAATATTTCCAAATTAGTTACAGCTGTGAAAGGAGAAACATCAAAAGAAAAAACAAATATGAAAAAGAATAAAATATGTGACAAAAATACGCTTCAATCTGTGTTCAGAGTCCATTAGTTCTTCATCTGGATATGGATAGCATTTCTCCTCATGAGACTTTCATACTTGTCTGTGACCATTGCTTTGCTAAGAATAGCTGAGTCATTCATAGATGGTCATCACACAATCTTACTGATTCTCTGTATAGTATTTTCCCTGTTCTGTTCATTTTACTTTGTAGTTCATAAAAGCGTTTTCATTCTTTCTGAAATCAGCCTATTCAGCATTTCTTGTTGCACATCAGGATCCCATAATATTCATACACTAAAGACTCTTTATCTATTCCCCAATTTATAGGTATCCTCTCAATTTCCAAAATTTTGCCAACACAAAAAAGGGCTGCTATAAATGTTTTTGCAAATATGTCTTATCCCCAATTTTAATGATCTCTTTGAGATACAGCCCTAATAGTGTTATTGCTGGATCAGACAATATGTAAAGTTTGATGGCCCTTTGGCATAGTTCCAAATTGCTTCTAGAATGGTTATATCCGTTCACAACCCCACCAACGGTGCACTAGTGCCCCGATTTTCCCACATCCTCTCCAACATTTATCATTTTCCATTTTTGTCATATTAGCCAATCTGATAGCTGTGAGGTGGTAACCCAGAGTTGCTTTAATCTGTACTTCTCTAATCAAACATGTCTTAGAGCATTTCTTCATACACATATGGACAGTTTTAATTTCTTCGTCTGTACACTTCCTGTTCATTTTCTTTAACCATTTCTCAGTTGGGGAAAGGTTTATATTCTTATAAATTTGACTCAGTTCCCTATATATTTGAGAAATAATACCTTTATCAGAGACACTTGCTATAAAAATTGTTGCCCAACTTCCTTCTTTCCTTCTAATCTTGACTGTATTGGTTTTGTTTGTACAAAAGCTTTCGATTTTAATATAATCAAAATTATTTTGTTTTTAATAATGCCTATAACTCACTTAACATCTCTTGTAACAATTTGGATTCTCTACAATTTGGGGCATATATATATTTAGTATTTATATAGCTTCATTGTCTATGCTACATTTTTAGCAAGGCATAGTTTCCTCCTCATCTCTTTTAATTAGATCTAGTTTTGCTTTTACTTTGTCTGAGATCAAGATTACTACACCTCTTGTGGTTTTTTTCTCCTTCAATTGCAACATAATAGATTCTGTTCAAGCCCCTTACCCTTACTCTTTGTATGTCTCTGCTTCAAGTGTGTTTCTCATAAATGACATAGTGTAGAATACTTAATTTTGATCCATTCTGCTATCTGCTTCCATTTTATGGGAGTTTGTTCCATTCACATTCAAAGTTATGACAGCAAACTTTGTATTTTCCTTCATCATACTTTTTCTCTTGTTTGTCATCTCTCTCCTTTCACTCTCTCCATCCTCTTTAGTGTTTTGTTTCTGTCTACCACCTCAGGCAACCTCTTCTTCTTTCTGTCAGTGCCACCCCCCCTTTATTTATTCTCCTCCCCTCTTCCCTCTTGGATAAGATGGATTTCTATATTCAAGTGATTCTGTATATAATCCCCTCTTTGAACCAATACTGATGAGAGTAAAGTACAAGTGAAGCCCATCCCCCACTCTCTCATCTTTCCTTCCACTATAATGAGTCTTTAATGCCTCTTCATGTGAAACAATTTATCCCATTCTAGCTCTTGCTTCGTCCTGTACCACATATACTCTTCTTTTTCATGTTTTTTTTTTATTTTTATATCTTTCCCTCAAATTCACTTATACTTATACCCTCTGTCTATGTATAATCCTTCCAGCCATACTATTAGTGATACATATTTTTTTAAGAATTATAAGTATCATGTTCCCCTATTGGGATGTAAATAGTTTAGTTCTACTGAATCCCTTATTTTTTTCTTTCTTTTCTATTTTTACCTGCTTATGCTTCTCGTGGGTCTTGATACTGATGATCAGATTTTTTTGGTTTGATTGTGATCTTCTTCTTGTCAAAGCTTGAAATCCTTGAAATTTCTAGAATGGCTATATTTTTTGGGTCTTGATGTATTATGCTTAATTTCACCACATAAGTTTTTCTTGACTGTAGCCCTAGCTCGTTTGATTTCCATGACCTCTGATCTTTTAATGTTGCAACAGCTAAGTCCTATGTAATCCTGATTGTGGCTTGCTAATTGTTTCTTTCTGGCCACTTGCAGTATTTTTTCCTTGACGTGATAGTTCTGAAATTTAGCTATAATATTCGTTGGAGTTTTCATCCTGGGATCTCTTTCCTGAGGTGATCAGTGGATTCTCCAATGCATATTTTGCCCTGGTGCTTCCAGGATATCAGGGTAGTTTTCCCTGATAACTCTCTGAAAGATGCTGTCTAGGTCCTCATTTTGATTATGACCTTGAGGTAGTCCAGACAACTTGATACTGTGTCTCCTTGATCTATTTTCCAGATCATTCATTTTTTCCAATGAGATATTTTACATTATCTTTTACTTTTTTATATTTAAAATATTGTTTGATTGATTTTTGATGTCTCATAGAGTCATTAGCTTTCAATTTTTCAAGTCATTGTTTTCCTTATTTAGCTTTTTTTAACTTTCTTTTCTGTTTGTCCAGTTGTACTTTTTAAAGAAGTTATTTTCTTCACTGGATTTTTGTATCTCCTTTTCCACTTTTCCATTTATACTTTTTAAGCTGATCTTTTCCTTTTCCAAGCTGACAACTTTTTTCATAATTCTCTTTTAACATTCTCACTTTGCTTTCAAATTTTTCTTATGTCTTGCTCTTATGATTTTAAGTTCTTTTTAAAAGTCTTCCATGAGTTCTTTCTGAGACTACTTCCCATTTTCCTTCAGGGTTTTGCCCATAAGTGTTTTTGGCATTGTTGTCCCTTTCTGAGTCTGGGTTTTAGTATTCCTTGTCACTATAATACATTTCTAAGTTGCTCATTTTAAAATTTTGATCACTGTTCCTGGGAGAAGGGACACTCTCTCAGGCTTCTTGTGAAAGGGGCTGTTTACCTGGTACTGCAGCGATGTTGCCCTGAGACCCACAGGGAACCTTCATGCCTGGTGATGCACTAAGTGGGTAGGGTGGCACTTTGGCCATCAAGGTCTGGCAGGTTACCTTGTGCTGAGCTGGGGTCCTAGTGCTGATGTCTCTGTTGTGCTGAGGTTGGCGGGGTGTTTCTAAATTTCTTCAGGGATACAATAAAGTCCATGATTGTCATGCTGGTGGAGAGTGCCTGTTTGCTTAGACACACATTGGCATCTACCTGTTTGCCAGGGGCTATGTTGAAGTACAAAGCAGTTCTCAGGGCTGTATTTTGCCCTATCCTCTGATTAGGATGAGGCACATATGTAGTCCTTGTGTTCGGTTTTACCTGCTCCACCATTTACTACCAATAGTGCTGGTTTGCTGAGTTGGGGCTAGTTGCTGGCAGACTGGGATACTTTGTGTCCTGTACTATGCTCCCCTTCTACTCAAATCTTCCAAGTTTCTTGGACTCAAAGATTGTTTTGCTCTATTTTTTGCTGTTTCTTCTATGACAGGAATTAATTTGGGTTTCTTTCTTTGTGGTTGTTTGGAGAGGAATATAGGTGAGTTATGGCAATTTACTGCTTACTCTACTATATTTGGTTCCAGAAGGCCCAAGTCCAGATGATTTTTAAAGTAGTAAGTGGATTAACTATGCAAGAAATGTCTAGAAAGAATAGTGACAAGTAGACCAATATGCCATTAGAAAATTGTGTTCCACTATAAAGAGTGCAATGAAGGAATGCAATAATAGGTTTATAAAGTAACTGCACAATTGAATTCACTTAATTGCTGAATATTGTGAATGTGAAGAGCCTAAACATGATAAAGATGATAAAGGATGAGGGAGTGGGAAAGGGAGATGGGAGAGAGAGAGAGAGAGAGAGAGAGAGAGAGAGAGAGAGAGAGAGAGAGAGAGAGAGAGAGAGATGGGATGAGAGAATTTAAGCAAGAGAAAAGTGCAGATTTGCCTTGATGAGCCCTTCACACAAGAATAGATAAATAATAATGATGATGATGTTGATGATGATGATAAGTTACTATTTGGAAGTGCCATATCTTGATATCCTGCCATTTGTCAAGATCACATGTCAACAATCACAAAGTGCCTTTCTTAAGTAAAAATGCAATTTTAAAGCAATCCTGCCAACTGGAAAATGCACCAACTATCTGGGGAAAAGGAGCAAGGGGAAAGTGTTTTCATGAAACCTGTTGGTCTTTCTAAAGGCTTCATAAACCTTAACAAAAATACATAACAAGAATACATGCATCAGCAACTGGCATTTTATATTTACAATGAACTACTGGTAATATTCTGGACAAACATGGAATCTAATGATCCCTAAGTGAAAATCTACAGCAGGAATGGAAGGATATAGGTGATATGTTCCAATTCCAGGTATAGTTTATACTAATATCACCATCATACTAATAAGACAGTAAAGCTAATGAACAATACTTTTTAATATAGTTTTTTTTTCAATCAGACAATTTGGCCATTGGTTAATTCTCTGAAGTTTATGTTTATCTCAAAGAGATTTTCTAAAATCATTCAGCTATATTCTACTCTTTGTGACACATCTTTGGGGGGGGGTGTTGGCAAAGATACTGGAATAATTTGCCATTTTCTTCTATGGTTCATTTTACAGAGGAGGAAACTGAGGCAAATAGAGGTAAGTGATTTGTACAAGGTCATAGAACTGCTAAGTGTTTGAAGTCAGATTTAAACTCAGGAATATGAGTATTATTGACTGTAGGCCTGGCACTCTTTCCACTGTGCCATGAAGTTTCCCTAAAGAGAAAATTAGAGATCTTCTGCAATTTACAGTTTCACCCCAGTTACATCAATTTTCATTATTTGGAAGGCTTTTAGGATTTATTTTGTTTTGTTTTACATATGTAACCAACAGAATGAATATGACCAGGAATCAGCGACTATGTTAGAGATAAAGGTAGAGATAAAGAAGTACAATTAGATTTAAACTTTGAAGAAAGTTAGGAGGTACAAGTGAGAAGGGAGAGCATTCCAAATACTGGAGAGAGCCAATGAAAATACCTAGATTTGGGTTGTAGTTTCATTTGTGAGCAATAGCAAGAGGCCAGTGTAGTTGAACAATAGAATACCTAATTGTGCCTGTTCCAAAACTAATTTATATGCATTTTTAAACTCTTTTTTATATACTCAGGGAACGGTTATGAATCCTCTTCCTTCTCTTTGATGAGGAAGTATTAACCTTTCCAATTGCCATAGGTTGATGGGCCTTATGTTTTATTAATATTTAGCAGGGTTTACTGTAGCATAATTTCCATAACTTGTATGGTCAGTTTAACAGTTACAAATGTATAATGTAAGACTTTTATTATATAAATGCTAATTTCTTTCATCATTCTTTCCATTTAGTTTTTATTTCAAGTCTAAGCTTTCCATATACAGTCAAAGCTTTCTCTTTGATAGATTTGTTCTTAATGGGTCTGACTTAGAAGAGACAGAAGTATTTTTTAGTTTTGCCTTCCAGCATTGTTCAGTTTGACCTTTAAATTTCAGTTCTCTCTCCCTCTCTCCTCTCTCTCTCTCTCTCTCTCTCTCTCTCTCTCTCTCTCTCTCTCTCTCTCTCTCTCTCTCTCTCTCTCTCTCTCTCCATCTTCCTCTTATACTTATCAAGTCCATATGACATTTTAATATAATTGAGAAAAGATTATATGAAATGGAGAAATGAATATTTTTATGAAACCATAAAACTTTATTTTTTCTCTACATATTGGGTGATTCATATGATATTTTGCCATCACTCTTTAACGTGGAAGGCATACTCAGTTCAGAAAACTGATTCCAAATTTAAGGCCAAGTAGAATCATAATGTGAGTAAACTGTCTTTCCTAAACATGCTATACTCTAAATGACTTATTCATTACAACATGTTACTATTATGCTATAAAGAGAAAAGTTAAAAAATGTATGTGTGTCTTAAAAGACATAGGTAATGTACTTTGCTAATAATTCATGCGCCATTGGTAGCATTTGAACAATAAATTATGGTTCTTTTCTGATGCCGTCCCTTTTCAGTTCTTTAGAGAAGCTTGAGAGTTGTCACCGATTTTGAAGTTTTATTTTTCATTATACTAATGATGTCCTAATTTATCTTGCGGTTGATCAAACTTCAGTTTTTGCTATCTTGGACCTATTGTGACCATATTTTCTATTTTTAAATTTCCACATATTTTTCATTTCCTCCATTTTTTAATTTAAATTTTCATTTGAGTTCCAAATTCTCTCTCTCTGGCCTTTGTCTCATTGAGAAGACAAGAAATACAATATCTAATATACACAGGAAGTCATCAAAAACATATTTCTACAGTATCCTTGTTCTAAAAAAACAAGAAAATAAAAAATATTCATAAAATTTGAACTCTGAGTTTATTAGTATTCTAACTATAGGTGACAATATTTTTATATCATGAGTCTTTTGGAGGTGCAATAGATCATTGTTATGATCAGAATAATAAGTCTCTCACAGTTGATTTTTTATTACTGTTACTATACAGATTTTTTTCCTCATTTTACTCACTTCAATTTGCATGAGTTCATTTGTTTTCCCAGATTTTTATGAAATCATGCCATTCATCATTTCCTACAAAATAGTATTCCATCAAATTCACAAACCATAACTTGCTCATCTTTCCCCAATTGATGGATATTCCTCAAATTCCAATTCTTTGCCAAAACAAAAATTTGCTAGAAATATATATGTACATATGAATGCTTTTCCATTTTCTCTCATCTTCTTGGGGTATAGAACCAATAGAGGTATTAAAGAGTCAAAGAATATGCACAGTTTTGTAGCTTTTCAGGTATAGCTTAAAGCTGCTTTTTAAGATCATTGGACTAATTTACAGCTCCAGCAACAATGCATTGCTGTAACTATTTTACCACATCCTTTACAAGATTTGTCATTTTCTTCTTCTGCAATCTTAAGCCAATCTAATTAGTGTGAGGTGATAAGTCAGACTTTTTAAAAAATTGTGTTTTCTTAATTATTAATGATTTGATGTATTTTATATGACTATTAATAGATTTTACTTCCTCTAAAACAATTGTTTATAGACTTTAATTATCATTTGGGACAGATGCACCTTCTTTTTGATTGTCTCTTCTTTCATCTCTTTCCTTCTCAGGAACCTATCTATATTAATATTTGATTGATACTGAATTCTTTCTTCTATTCTTTGCATATTTTGACTCCTTTTATTACTTTAAGCATGTGATTTTTACTTTAATATTGATGATTAGGGGAATTTCAAATTTTTAATAAACTTTTATTTTTTTCTAGATTCTATTCTACATGTTTCTTATATGTCCCCATTAATTGAGTGATATACCATTCATGCTTTACACTGTGTGTACCAGATACATACATATAGATAGATAAATATATAGATATTGATATGATTTTTCCATATTTTTTCATGTTTTCCATAACTTGCTCAATTTACTTCTCTCGTGATATTGCTTGATCTTTGTCCTTACAGGCATTGCTCAATAATGCCAGTTTTCCTCCTTTTATTGTCCACACATTGATTTCAATTCAAATCAGTTCAATATGCATTTCTTTAAGTATCAACTATATGTATATCACAGTCCTAAGTCTTGAGGGAAATAAAAAAAAAATGAAACAGCTCCAATCCTCAAGATATTTATATTCTATAATTCTTTTTTTTATTTAAAAATCAAGTTCACATTGAAAATCTTCCCATATTAGGAAGTGGAAAATGTATCCTACAGACAGCAACTTGTGGTGATCACCAGGATTAGCCTTTGGAAATTAGAGAAAAGAGAAAATGAAGAGTAAGAAAAGAAAATTTCTTTGAATGCAAACAGGTATCTTCACAGTCTGAATGATGTTAATCTTCTTTGGAAGTCATTACACAGTGTTAATGAGATGATTATATTTTAAAATATAGAGTTTCAGGCAAAACACTTAGATTAGAAAATTTGAACGTGTAGTTCAGACCTTAGAAGAGAATAGGGAATGGAATTTTAATTTTATTAATAAAGAAACATCAGATATAATGAAACTCCTTCTACCAACAGCCATTGGCATCATCTCTGTAATTTAGGGTGAAGAGAGTGATCTAGATCATGGACTACAAGGCTTGCTACATTCACAAAGAAAATACGTTTGAAAGGTCAGACTTAGAACAATGTCTTCCTGCCTCCAAAGCAGCCTTTTATTTATTATGTAAACCTATTTTATTCAAGACAAGATTGTTGGAAAATATTAATTTGTTTGTATTGTATAGGGAGGATATTGTCCTGACTCCATATGAATTCTACATTTGTTTAGCTACGTTACTTCCTTAGTAACTGAATTATTTAAGGTACAGTAATATCCTTTCAAATTACTCCTCTCTATTTGTTCTAATCATTTGTTTGCTGAAATTTTCCAAAGAGAGCCTATTATCAGGAAGTACATGCCCTGAATAACTAAGTTTATACTTTTCCCTTGCTAGGTTCCTATAGAAAATAAAAACTCATAACAGTATGAGTTACTGGAAAAATAGCAGTAGCAATAACAATAGCAACACAACTTCCATGGCTCTGGAAAAAGATTTAACAGGAATGCATATGTATGTATATACATAGCAATACATTTGTGTGTGTGTATACATACACATATATACGTATATGCATGTATACATATATACATGTATATGCATATATATGCACATATACGCATATACACATATGCGTGTATATACCTATGCATACATACATGCATTGAAACATATTGTGTTACATACAGATACACACAAACATGTATATATGTGTTCATATATGTATATGTGTGTTCATACATGTATGTTGCTGTGTGTGTATAAATAAAATGGATAAAGAGCGGTTAGGTAGCAGAGTGGACAGAGTGCTATATTTGTGTTCAGGAAGAATCATTTTTAGGAGTTCAAATCTTCTCTCAGACACCTACAAACTGTGTGAATCTGAGCAAATCACTTAACCTAGTTTACCTCAGTTTCCTTTTCTCTTCAATGAACTTGAGAAGAAATTAACAAAAAACACCAGTATCTTTTCCATGAAAAGACCAAATGAGGAGAGAGAGTCAGACACACCTGGAACAAGCAAACAACAGCATCAAGGTTTATTTACATACATACATAAAGGTATACAAGTAGGTCTACACACATATACACATATGTATACACATGTGTTTGTTGTCACATACCTACTAAGCTATATAATATATGAATTTATAACGTTATATGTGCATGTAGATATATTTATATATATTTCATACCAATGTCAGAAGAGTTGCTTAATATAAGGAAACTTTGTATTTACTCTTGTGAAATAGTAGTACAGTAATTCACTTGAAGGATTACTTAACTTTTAAAAATAGAGAAATTGGAATTATTGCCCATGTACACCATATAATACTAAGTTCTCTGGGTTTGTTCATTTAATATGTAAGGTCTTTGTATGTACTTTCCATAACCTCCAGAGATATTCTCACTGGCCAAAATAAAAATCAAATTTCATTATTTGTATAAAAGAACATTAGAAATCACATAAAGCCTTAATTATTATCATTTTATTCATTTTAATTTGGGGCTTGTAGTCATAAGAAAATTTTGATGTACTTATAAATTAACTTTGACTTTAAGAATCAGAAAATTTAATACAGAATACTTATACTTGCAGAACATTTTGAAGACACACCGGAAAAGGAAAAGAAAACATTTCTTTTACATGTTCCTTTGCAGTCAATTTTAGGCCTAAAAAGAAAGGAAATATCTTAGTTCTTAGTGGAAATGTTAGAAGGAACTTGGTTACCTTTATTCCAAAGCTGCCTAATGAATCTCATTTGGGTAAATATGTTTCTAATAGAAGTATCTGTTAGAAGTATGATTCAAACAGAGGTCTCATTAATCCAACTTCAACTCTTACCATAGCACCAGACTGTCAGTATTTGCCTGTTTCAGGTAAATAACTTGTATAACTTTACTAGGTCTTTTAAACGTCCATATTTTCTAATGCTTTCAGTAAAAACCAAACTCACAAAACTTTGGGAGGGAAAAGTCTCATTCCTCAAATGAACTTTTTGGTAGGAAAGTAATAGTAGAAAAAAAGTGAAAAAAGCAGCTTTTCTTCCTTTGGCCCCCAAACTCAAAGGATTAGTGTCTGGAATCTTGCTTTAATACTGTTCACTATAGAATCAAATTCAATAGAATGTGAATTCTATCCACTTAGTTACTTAAGTAGCCAAAGGACTTTGTTATTTTTTTTTAAAGCCTGTGCTTGTAATCCATATATAGCATCATAAAGAGGTTTCCGTGTATTTTGGAGCCTTGGAAACTGTCTTTCACAATAAGATCAAATCCAGCTTAGTTTAGTTGTTACAAAAGCAGTGATGCCTAGTAACACACACAGGAATGAATTGTGTATAAAATCACTTTTTAGTCTCAGGACAGTCCTAGGGAGCAATGACTCACACATTCAACAAGAACATTGTGGCAATATAACTTTGCCAGTTACTGGGGGAAAGGCAGGGGGTCAAATGGAGAATATTGAGACCACTGGATGTTCCATGCACCTTTTGTCTGCAATTATTAAATGGAGAGGGATTGGGATCTGTGATCCATCCCTAGAGGAGAGGAGAGAGAACCAAGTCATAGCCATTATATATGTGTATATATATATATATATATATATATATATATATATATATATATATGTATATGTATATGTATGTATGTATATTCTTGACAGTAATGTGTTTATAGCTTCACATTGTAAATAAAACAAAGTTAACATCAAGGACAAAATTATATAGAAAGCAGCCAGAATCTTGTATGACTTGTTCTTAATAGGTAAGAAAGAGTGAAGCCTAATCTTCAGTGGTTTTCTTACAGAGGGAAGAAGAAGGGGACTGATGGTGACAAGGATCTAGATTTATGATATATATGTGGCTGAAAGGTAAACTGACAGCTGCTTAAGAAAACTCCTTTACCTGCCTAAAAGATTCCTCATGAGGATCCCCTTAGATGTAGCTCTCCTCCAGAATGAAACAGTTAGCATCCTTGTGCATTTTGAAGCCACCTTTTATACCTGGCTTGCTGTTGGGGTTCTCAGTTCAGAATCCAGTCATTGCCATCATTGATTCTCTGGGAACACTACCACCCATGAGTGCTGCAATTAATGCCTGTTGAAGTTACAGATCTTCCAAACTTTCCTAGTTCATCGGTGTTATCATCTGGTCAATGTATCATTCCACCCCCTCCAGATACTTTCTTATACAGGTTCAAAATGTTTGCTTCTTCACGGTTCTGCCTCCTCAGCTTAGAATCTACTAAAGTTTGACTGCTTCACTGCTGGCATGTGTGATTCATCATAGCTTGGTATGTTACACATAGAATGTGCTTAAATCACAAAATAGTTCCTGGTGGCTTCATCTTCTAGGGGTGGGTAGATCCTTCCCTTGTGCTAAATTAAGGGGTGTTTACATATAGTTAACTCTTTTTTTGTTGATTCAATCCATAAGAATTTGAAACCTGAGCTTTCTTCAATCATCTCAGATAGTGTAAAACCCCAGCTTTGGATAGTGATGTATCTTATATCGTTTTAACTTTTGTTTTCTTTTTGTTATGCTTTCTCATGTCTCTTCTACTCTGGCTTCTCTTTGTCTTTTTTTCTGTCTGTCTCTGTCTCTTTTTTGTCTCTGTCCCTATGTGTTTGTCTGCTTGCCTGTCTCTGCCTCTGTCTTCCTTTCCTTATCTCTTTCTGAATCTATCTCTGTCTCACTGTATCTCTGTCTCTCTTTCTGTATATCTCTTTCTGTCTCACCTCATTGTACTCACTGCATCTAAATGCTTATGAAGCCTAAATAATAATGTTTAAGATACATTCTCCTCCACCACCCCACTAAACACTCCATTATCATTACCCTTAGCCTAATCTTGCCCCCGCCATCAAATTCCCATTCTACAGATACACAACCCTTCTTCTGTGCTCTCTGGAATGCTTGATCCATAGGAAACAAACTTGGTGTCATCTTAAACACTTTCCTTTTTGATCCCTCCACCTTCTTTAACTTACTGAGAGGACAATTGCTACCCTTGCTTTAAAAAAAAAATTTCAGCTAAAGCATATTAAATTCTTTTTCGGCCCTTTATTCTAACTCTGTGTGTGTCCTTCTGTTTCAAGAATGTCTCTTGCAAATAACATATTTCTGAATTCTGGTTCCTAATCCAATCTACCTTCTGCTTCTGTTTTATGGGAGAGCTCATTCCATTCATATTTACAGTTATTATGAAGATCATTCATTGCCTACTGACACCCCATTTTCCCATCCACTGTAAAAACTGTTTCTTGCATGCTTCTTTTATGTGAGAAATATTTTCTTATTCTACCTCTCCATTCTTTATTCTCCCAGTACATGCCTCTTCCTTACCTACCTATTTCTTTTTTGAAAAATCATTCCAACATAATTGACTTGCACCTCTGCCTTTCATCAATGTAAACTCCTTTCAACTACCCCAATAATGATAATGTTCTTAGGAGTTACATGTGTCATATTCCCACATGGGAATTTAAATAGTTTGATTTTACTTAGTCCATTATGACTTTTTTCATATTTCATTTTTGTACTTCTCTTGAGTTTTGTATTTGAATGACAAATTCTCTATTTCGCGTGTTTTTTTTTCTTAAATCAGGCACATTTAAACTCATTTTAAACTATTTCATTAAATGTCCTTTTTTCCCCACTGAAGGAATATATTCACTTTTGTTGAGTAGATTATTCTTGGTTGTAACCACAGTTCCTTTGCCTTCTGGGTTACCCTGTTACAATATCTCCACTCCTTTGGTGTGGAAACTGCTAAATCCTGTATGATTCTGACTGTGGCTCTATACTATTTGAATCATTTCTTGCTAATTGAAATATTTTCTCCTTGATCTTGCAGCTCTATAACTTGGCTATAATACCCCTGGGCAACAGAGCCAAGATGTCAGAGTAAAGGCAGGGACTCATCTGACCTTTTTAGATTTCTCTCCAACTTTAAAATAATATTTTGAAATGAATTCTGGTGTGACAGAACCAACAAGAGGATAGGGAGAAACATTTTTACAGGCTAAGGCAAGTTGGAAGTTCAACAGGAAAGGTCTGTCTCACTGGGGTGAGAGTGGACGGCAGTCCAACATAAGACCAATCACACAAGCCAGAAATAGACCTTGGAGGTGACTGAATTAGAAGCAATAAATTAGGGAACTCTCAGGCTGATGGTAAAAGGGTTCAACAACTTGTTAGAAAAAGACTACAGGAGTGTCTTCCTGGCATTGTGTACAAGATTATGCTATATTCACATGTGCCATGGCTAGTCATAATCCCAGGGTAAAGAGGAACACTAACAGAATCAAGGACTGTGATCACAGTTCTAAGGCAGAAAAGAGTGCTTCTGACTGTTCATCGATCAGACCAAAAGTCAGTAGAAAAGTGACCATACCTCTCTCTAGATCATATCACCTAGGAAGTACTAAAAAGGTACTGAGCCCCAGAACTAACTCTGAAAACAGTAGCACACACAAATAAGTGCTGCTTGGGAAAGTTGTTCAATTCTAATTTTCAAGGATTTTTTTTTTCCCCTCGGTAAACTTTTGTACAATTCTTTTTCCCATTTGGTCAAATCTGATTCTTAAGTTCAGTGAATTTTTGTGCCTCTTTTAAGATTAAGCCAATTGGGTTTTTGATTATTTTTTCAGAACTTTTCTGTTTCTTTTAGCAAGATGATATTTTTAATAATTTTCTTGCATCATTCTGATTTATTTCCTCATTGTTTTCCTTCTAGCACTATTATGTCTTTCTTTTACTCTTCCAGGTATTCTTGATGAGCTTGTGTTCAATTGACATTTTTCTTTGAGGCTTTCGATAAGGCTGTTTTTGCATTGTGGTCTTCTCAGTTCATGTCTTAGTATTCCCTGATACTTTTTATAGTAGCTTTTAAATGGCTGAGTTCTTTCTTTGTTATCTGTTCATTTATTACCTTTTTTTTCACTTTTAATTTCATGTTAAAGTTGGGTTTTGTTCACCTTTAGTTTACTCTGCCACTCCAAAATTATATTTCAGGCTTCATCTTAAAGTTACCTTAGATGAGAGTGTTGAGAGGATTCAAATGGGTTGCTGCCTCTAATCTTCCATCTTGGTTCCACTGGATCATTATCTTTCCTCATAAACTTTCCACACTTTTTAATTTTCCTCTTACTGTTATAAGAACTACCATTCTTTCCATCACCCACAATTTGCAACTTAGGATTTTCACTTTCTGTAGGAAGTTGATTTCCCAATGTTCCTTAATCTTCATTTTTTTCCTTCTGATACTACTTTCAATTTACTCTATATGTATCTTTTTGTACCATTTCTTTTTTTTTTTTTTTTTTTTGCATATTGTCTCCTCTATCACAGACTGTGATCTTCTAGGAAGCAGAGACTTTTTTGGTTGTTCATTTGTGCTTTGCTTTATTTTCCTTCTTCTTGTTTCCTTAGTGCTTAGCAGTGTCTGCGACATACTAGATACTTAGCAAATACTAGCTGACTGATTGGGTCTTCTGTCTGCCTCTATATCTCTCTGTCTCTGTCTTTCTCTGTCTCTCTTTCTGCATTTGCAAAATTTTAACGTTTGGATTCTTTGAAAAATCCATAGTTTCATTGGTGTGCATACTTCCTATACAATACAGATTACATTTTTTCCCACATTTTATGTGTTGTTCTGATACAACAGAATAAAACAAAAAAAAGCATCATAAGGTGAAAAGATAGAAAAAAGGATAAGTCTGAACTTAATTGGCTGTCCTTAGAGAAAAAGGCAGGCATCTACCTAATATATTTAAAGCCCTTAAAATTCAGTAAAACTGCCCAGAAATCATGTTTCAAAAAGGCATTTAGCTCAACAAGTATTTATTAAATATGTATGGTGTCAAGTACTGTGCTTCACATATATCTCCTCTGAGCAACCAAGCCATTGGAATTTAACTTTATGAAATTAAGCCCTTCTCCTCTAACATACTACTCTAATGTCATGAGTTGGACATGGAACTTTGTCCTTAAAATTCATCCTGATAGTTCTGGGTTCCTATCAGAATGTAAGAAGTTAGAAAAAATTAACAAGTTTTGCACCAGAAAATAGGCTGTCAGTGTCAGGCCATGATTTTCTTTTCTTTTTTTTTTTTTTTTAGAGGGAGTTATTGGTTGATGGAATATTATGGACCTATTTACCAAGGGTGTAAAAAATGTGGTATTTTGTAGTACCAGCATATTTGAAAGCCTAGATATTTTGAAGTCTTAAAGATAAAAAAATAGACAATTCTATCTAGCCATCTTTTACAATATCATTTGAGATTTTTTTAGTTGTCTAGTCTTATTAGACTGTTGGCCAATTTAAAAAAGAAATCCTGAGGAAGAAAAGTTCTACAATGAAGAATTATAACAACTCTAAGATTTTGGTAAGTGTCCAATACTTTAAAAACTTCTGATTAGCTTAACTTGACTGAGAAAGAACAATTTTGCCCAAGAAGATAAAAAGAAAGGGAAAAAACCTAACAAAACAACCTCACTGGCAGTAAGATTTTGTTGACTAGGACAGTAAAAATACTATGTGATCTGCACAATGATAGCCAGACAATGGATTTCTTTTTTGAACAATGAAAGAGAGGAAGCAGGGAATAAAAGAGGAAAGAGAAAAAATAAATTAGAAAATGGTCTGATAAGAAAATTAGTTCAGAAGAAAAACTCATTATTCAAAGTTATTTAGGACTAGGCAATGCCTTTTAGCTGCAATACTCTGGTGGCTTAAAATAAGTTTTTCCTTTTTTTTCTTAAGTACACCATCCATTTTTGGGAAACAATTGTAGACCATGGAGTTTGTAAGGAAAGTCTAAAAATGTATCTCACAAACATGGTAACACAATCAAGATTAAAGGCTTGAGTCATGTGAATATTTCCATTACTTTAAAACTAATATAATAAATAGAACTGACTTTAATTAAACTAGATTTTGAAATAATATTAAAGATTTTAATGAATAATTTTAAGAGTGTTTTTATACTTTGGAATGAGAATCTAATTCAGTGTAAAACAAAAGTAAAGAGATAAAATATAGCTGAAATGAATGTACTGAATTGTTTCATGGATGGAATTTTCATAGTATTTAAATGAATACAAAATAAAACAATGGAACTTAGTGACATAGATTGAATATCCTTTAATATCAAATGATAGGCACACAAACTGAAAAAATTTCTACTTTAACCTAGATAAGGATTTGCAAATAGAATATTTGATTTAATTAACTATAAGTGAAGACTTACCTTTCTATTGACATTTTTAGTTATATAAGTACAACTTCACTAATAAAAAGAAATAAAATATCAAAAGCTGGATAAAGAAAATCAACTTTGACATGTTAGATTTGTTGATCTAAAGCATAAGAACAAATTGGATAGACCTTTAATAAGTAGACATTGTGGACAAAAGGGCAAGTCTCAGTAATGATGCTCTGCAGATGGGAATAAGAAAGTTTTCGATTACCTGAGCCCTAGACTTCTACCCACTTCTTGACTTCTCCGCAGCAATAGCTTTTGCTTTGGCCTTTGAAAACATTAACCACTGTCATAGAGGAGGGGAGAAAACAAATATGAAATGTTCTCCTTTCAATGTCAAGCAGGGTGATGTTCTCTCACCTTTTTCTTCACTCACAGAGCCCACTATCAATCTAATCTTGCTCTCTGTCTACTTTCTGCTCTCTGTAAAGGGCTAGACTTGAAATTACACTCAGAGGTTGTGCTTCAATGCTTTTAGAACTGCTGTTTTCATCGATTATGATTTCAGATGGTCAGTCCTCAATGGGAGATTAGTTTATCCTCCATTACCTTCGAACTGAACTTTGACTAAAGTATAATTATTATGAAATACAAGCTAAAGTCAGAAATTTTTCTCTCATTTTAAACAACTGAACACTCTTGCCCCTCTATTTTTTGGCTGTGATACTTAAAATGACCTTGAGATTTTGGTCATAAAGACACTGCATCAGAATTATAGGGGAAATATCATTTTTTCCTGTTATTTCCTGCTTCTCTCACCCTTGTTTAAATTGGATTCATTTGAACCACTTTCATGCAGGTTAATAGTATGACCTGATAATTTAAACTTGGTTTGAAGGTTATTGAATAAAGTAAATTAATCTGATTCAAATGCTTTAAAATGACTGGAATTTGAGCTTAGTCTAACAAGTTAACAAATCTTATAATCCACTAAAGAATTTTCAAAAGTGGTAATATTTTTTCTAAAAAAGAAAATTCTAGTGGGTATGAACTTTGAAATCTGTCATAAAAGTTCAAATCAAACTCTCATATTTGCTTGAAAATAATGATTGTATAGCTTTCATATGCATTCTGAAAAGATTGAGAATATCAAACGTAGATACAAGGACATTATTTTGAATCACTTGTACCAAATAGAGTGATTTGTACACAACAGGTGATTAATATGTACTTGGCCAATTGAATTATATAAACAGAAGGATGGACATAAAAACTGGTGTAGACGTCAATTTTAAATGGCACATGAGAGGAGCCAAGATGGCAGATTAAAGCAGAGATTTGTTTGAGCTCTTCCCTGAAACCTCTCCAAATACATGTAAGAAATTACACTAAACAAATTCTAGAGCTACAAAACCCACAAAATGACACAATGAAACAAATCTCCCTCCCAAGATAGATGCAACAGGAAGCATCTATCATACTGGGCTGGGAGCCAAGTGGAGCAGAGTGCAGTCCAGCATGGGCTGTGACAGCACAGAAAAGGTCAGAGCAAGTGTCAGGGGACTAAATCACTGGAAGCTGTGGCAATTTCCAGACTTCTCAACCCACAAATGTCAAAGAGAGCATGGAAGATCATTGGGAAAACTCTATGGGACCTAGTCCAGCTGTAGTCCAATCCCAACTCCATGATAGAGGAGGAGGTAGTACCAGCAGTGGCAGCAGGAGAATCAGCAATGATGGCAGTGTCTGCTTCCAGAGATCTGGGCCCATAGAATGTGGGAGATCAAGCAGGATACAAAACCTGTAAAGCCTGAAACAGTACACTAACCCTAAGCCCCACTCCTACATGAAGCAGAGTCCTACCTTGACAAACAGTAAGAAAGTCATGTATTTGCCTGGGAGCATGAGCAAACAGCATAAAAAAAAACTCAGACAACAGAATCTTATTTGGTAACAAAGAATAGCACAATATACAACCAAAAGAAGACAACAAAGTCAAAGCTCCTACATCAAAAAGCTCCAAAAACATGAATTAGTCAAAAGCTATGGAAGATTTCAAAAAGGGTTTTGAAAATTAGGTAAGAAAAGTATAGGAAAAAATGGGAAGAGAAATGAAAGTGATTTAAGAAAATCATGAGAATCAGTCAACAGCTTCCTAAAGGAGACCTCCCAAAAAATACCGAAGAAAATGAAAATTTAAAAAATAGACTAACCTAAAGGGCAAAAGAGACTCAAAACTTTACTGAGGAAAACAATGCCTTAAAAAGTAGAATTGACCAAATGGAAAAGGAGTTCAAAAGCTCACTGAAAAAAATACTCGTTCAAAATTGGTTTGGAGCAAATGAAAGCTAATTATTGTATGAGAAATCTAGAAATTATAAAAGGGAACAAAAAATAGGGAAGAAAAGACAATGTGAATTATCTCTGAAAAAAACACTGATCTGGCAAATACATCCAGGAGAGATCATTTAAATACAAATGGACTAGGTGAAAGTTATGTTCAAAAAAAGAAGCTATATTTCAACTTTCAAGAAATTATCAAAGAAAATTTCCTGATATATTTGAGCCAGAGGATGAAATAAAAATTGAAAGAATCCACCAATTGCCTCTTGAAAGAGATTTCCAAAAGAAAACTCCTAGGAATATTATAGTCAGATTCCAGAGTTCTCAAGTCAAGAAGAAAATATTTCAAGGAGCCAGAAAGAAACAGTTTGAGTATTGTGGAAATACAATCAGGATAACACAACATTTAGCAGCTTCTACATTAAGGGATCTAAGGACTTGGAATAGGATATTCTGGAGATCAGAGGAAGTAGAATTAAACTGAGAATCACCTACCTAGCAAAAACTGAGCATAATACTTCAGGGGAAAAAATGGACATTCAATTAAATAGAGAACGTTCAAGCATTCTTGTTGAAAAAACCATAGTTGAATCAAAATATTGACTTTTAAATACAAGACTCACAAGAAGCAAAGGTAAACAGAAAAGATAAATAACAAGGAACTTATTAAAGTTGAACTGTTTACATTCTTATAGGGAATATTAATATTTCTAACTCATGAGACATTGCTTAGTTTTAGAGTAGTTGAAAGGAATGCATGCATACACACACACACACATATACATATATATGTGTGTGTATGTCTGTGTGTGCATGTTCACATGTATGTGTGTATGTAGATAGATGGCAGCAAAAGAGTTGAATATGAAGGGATGAGAACTAAAAAAAGTGAAATTAAGTGGTGACAGAGGAATATATTGGGAGAAGGAGAAAGGGAGAGAAAGAATGGGGTAAATTCAATCACATAAAAGAGGCAAACATAGACCCTCAATTGGTTATCTTACCCTACAGGATAATAAGGGGGAAGGGAATGAAGGATGGGGGATGGTAGAAGGGAGGACAGATTGGGGAAGGGAAAGGTCAGAAGGAAATATTTTATTTTTTGTATTAATAAATTTATTTATTTAATTTTTACATTCATTTTCACAAAATTTCACAAATTTTCTCCCCATTTGTCCCCTCTCCCCACCTCAATACACTGAGCATTCTAATTTCCCCTATCATCAGTCTGCCCTCTCTTCTATCATCCTTCCCTTTCTTTGTCCACATCTTCTTTTTTGTCCTGTATGGCCAGATAACTTTCTATTCCCCATTACCTGTATTTCTTATTTCCTAGTAGCAAGAACAATACTAAACAGTTGTTCCTAAAACTTTGAGTTCCAAATTCTCCCCATGCCTCCTTCCCTACCCATTCCCTTTGGGAAGGCAGGCAATTCAATATAGGCCATATCTGTGTAGTTTTGCAAATTACTTTGATAATAGTCGTATTGTGTAAGACTAACTATATTTCCATCCATCCTATCCTGCCCCCCATTGGTTCTATTCTCTCTTTTGATCCTGTCCCTCCCCAAGAGTGTCGATTTCAAATTGCTCCCTCCTCCCACTGCCCTCCCTTGCCTCATCCCCCACCCCCTTATCCCTTTCTCCCCCACTTTCCTGTATTGTAAGATAGGTTTTCATACCAAAATGAGTGTGTATTTTATTCCTTCCTTTAGTCGAATGTGATGAAAGTGAACTTCGTGTTTTTCTCTCACCTCCCCTCTTTTTCCCTCCACTAAAAAGTCTCTTGACTTCCTCTTCTATGAGAGATAATTAGCCCCATTCCATTTTTCTCTCTCTCTTCCCAATTCATTTCCCTCTCACTGTTTACCTTCATTTTTTAAAGATATGGTCCCATCCTATTCAATTCACTCTGTGCTCTCAGTCTGCATATGTGTGTGCGTGCATGTGCGTGTGCATGTGTGTGTGTGTGCATGTAATCTTATCAACTATCCAAATACTGAAAAGTTTCAAGAGTTACAAATATTGTCTTTCCATGTAGGAATGAAAACAGTTCAACTTTAGTAAGTCCCTTATGACTTCTCTTTGCTGTTTCCCTTTTCATGCTTCTCTCCATTCTTGTGTTTGAAAGTCAAATTTTTCTTTTCAGCTCTGGTTTTTCCATCAGGAATGCTTGAAAGTCCTCTATTTCATTGAAAGACATTTTTTTCTCTGAAGTATTATACTCAGTTTTTCTGGGTAAGTGATTCTTGGTTTTAGTCCTAGTTCCTTTGACTTCTGGAATATCATATTCTAAGCCCTTAGATCCTGTAATGTAGAAGCTGCTAGATCTTGTGTTATCCAGATTTTATTTCCACAATACTTGAATTGTTTCTTTCTAGCTGCTTGTAATATTTTCTCCTTGATCTGGAAACTCTGGAATTTGGCCACAATGTTCCTAGGAGTTTCTCTTTTTGGATCTTTTTCAAGAGGTGATCAGTGGATTCTTTCAGTATTTTGCCCTCTGCTTCTGGGATATCAGGGCAGTTTTCCTTGATAATTTCATGAAAGATGATGTCTAGGCTCTTTTTTTTTTTTATCATGGCTTTCAGGGAGGCCCATTATTTTTAAGTTATCTATCCTGGCTCTCTTTTCCAGGCCAGTTGTTTTTCCAATTATATATTTCACATTATTTTCCATTTTTTCATTCTTTTGGTTTTGTTTTCTGATTTCTTGATTTCGCATAAAGTCATTAGCCTCCATCTGTTCCATTCCAATTTTTAAAGAACTTTTTTCTTCAGTGACTTTTTGAACCTCCTTTTCTATTTGGCTAATTCTGCTTTTTAAAGCATTCTTCTCCTCATTGGCTTTTTGAATCTCTTTTGCCAATTGAGTTAGCTTATTTTTAAAGGTGTTATTTACTTCAGCACTTTTTTGGATCTCCTTTAGTAAGATGATGACCCCTTTTCAAGCTTTTCTTGCATCTCCTTCATTTCTCTTCCCAATTTTTCCTCCACTTCTCTTACTTGAGTTTCAAAATCCTTTTTGAGCTCTTCCATAGCCTGAGACCATTGAATATTTATTTTGGATGTTTGGGATACAGAAGCCTTGACTTTTATGTCTTTCCCTGATGATGTGTTGTTCTTCCTCATGTGAAAAGATGGGAGAAGATATCTGCTCACCAAGAAAGTAACCTTCTATAGTCTTATGTTTTTCCCCTTTTTTGAGCATTTTCTCAAGCAGTTACTTGATTTTTGAGTCCTTTGTCAAGAGTAAGGTATATTCTGGGAATCTGTAAGATCTCAGTTCCTACAAGATGGCACAATCAAGTTTGTACACTGATCTGGGAGAAGAAGATATTTTTGTGCCCAGAACCTTAGCAGTTACCTCTCCACACCACCTGGTCTCTAGTTCTAACAAGTCATCACTGGGTGGCTGATTTTCAGTTAAGCTGTGGGGGCAGGGCTGCCATTCAGTGTGAGACAAAGACCAGCTCCCTCATGTCCTCTATACAGGCCTGATGTGATATTCAGCACCTCAGTGCCCCCAGCGGTTTTTATGCTCCAACAATGTATGCAGGTGGCTCTACGGGCTGCTGTATGGCCTCTGTGGCTGCTGCCTGCTGCAGGAGGCCCTTCTCCCTTCCTGGCCAGCTGAAAAATCTCTGCCACTGACCTTTGGCACCTGTGGGGTTGAGGAATCTGTGGATTGATGCTGCCTCCTCCCACTGCCCTCCCTTTCATCATCGCCCCCCCCCCCACTCTTATCCCTTTCTCCCCCACTTTCCTGTATTGTAAGACAGGTTTTCATACCAAAATGAGTATGTATTTTATTCCTTCCTTTAGTCGAATGTGATGAGAGTAAACTTCACCCCCAATGTGTCCTCCTCCCCGAGTCACGCCATGCCGGGAGGCCAAGGCTGGGCAGGGCTCTGCTCCGGGTCCCATGCAACCAACGTTTTCCACGGACCTTTCAGGCCACCCTGGGCTGGAAGTCTCCTCCACTCTGTTGTTCTCCACTTCTGATGCTTCAAAATTTGTTGAGAGTCTCTCTCTACAGGTATTTTATGGGGTGTGTGGGGAAAGCCTCCCTATGTGTGTCTTTCTACTCCACCATCTTGGCTCCACTGCAACACTATACCAATTTTTAAAATTTATTTATTTATGGTTTTCAATGTCCATTTCCCCAAGATTTTGAACTCCAAATTTTCTCCCCATCTCTCCCCTCTCTCAGCCCAAAACACCATGCATTCTGATTGCCCTTTCCCCCAATCTGTCATTTCTTCTATCACACACCTCCCTTCCCTTATCCCCATTTTCTCTCTTTTCTTGTAGGGCAAGATAGATTTTTATACCTCATTACCTGTATTTTTATTTTTTTTTTATTTCTCAGTTGCATACAAAAACAATTCTCAACATTCATTCCTTAAACTTTGACTTCCAACTTCTTTCCCTTCTTCCCTTCCCACCCATCCCCACTGAGAAGGCAAACAATTCAAAGTAGGCTATGTATGTACAATTTTGCAAAAGACTTCCAAAATACACATGTTGTGAAAGACTATATTTCCCTCCATCTTACACTGTCCCCTATTTATTTTGTTCTCTCTCTGGATCTTGTCTTTCCCCTAAAGTGTTTACTTCTAATTACTCCCTCTTCCCATTTGCCCTCCCTTCCATCATGCTCCAATACCAATTATCACCTTCTCACCTACTTTTCTGTAGTGAAAGGTAGATTTTCTTATCAAATTGAGTGCGCATGTCATACCCTCCTTAAGCCAAATGTGAAGAAAGTAAGCTTCACTTTTTCCCTCTCACCTCCTCCCTTTTCCCCTACACTGAAAAATATTTTTTTGCCTCTTTTTTGAGAGACAATTTGCCCCATTTCATTTGTCCTTTTCTCCTCCCAATATATTCCTCTGTCACCTGTTAATTTTATTTTTTAGATATCATCACTTTATATTCAACTCACCCTGTGCCCTCTGTCTATATATAAATATATATAAATATTATATGTTATATATAATATATATACACACACATATATATGTACATATATGTACACACATATATATGTGTGTGTGTGTGTGTGTGTGTGTGTGTGTGTGTGTGTGTAATCCCTCCAAATATCCAAATACTGAAAAAAAATTCAAGAGTTACAAATATTATCTTTCCATGTAGGAATGTAAACAGTTCAAATTTATGATTTCTCTTTCCTGTTTACCTTTTCATGATTCTCTTGAGTCTTGTGAATGAAAGCCAAATTTTCTATTTGGCTCTGGTCTTTTCATCAAGAATACTTGAAATTCCTCTATTTCATTAAATGACCATTTTTCCCCCTGAAGTATTATATTCAGTTTTACTGTGTAGGTGGCTCTTGGTTTTAATTCCAGTTTTTTTGACTTCTGGAATATCATATTCCAAGCCCTTTGATCCCTCAATGTAGAATCTGCTAGATTTTGAATTGTCCTGATTGTATTTCCACAATACTAGAATTGCTAATTTTTGGCTCCTTGCAATATTTTCTCCTTGATCTGGAAACTCTGGGATTTGGCTACAATATCCGATGAGTTTTCCTTTTTGGTTCTCTTTTAGCAAGTGATTGATGGATTCTTTAAATATTTATTTTACCTTCTGTATCTAGAATATCAGGGTTAATTTTCCCTCAAAATTTCATGAAAGATGATATGTAGGCTCCTTTTTTTGATCCTGGCTTTCAGGTAGTCCCATAATTTTTAAACTGTCTCTCCTGGGTCTATTTTACAGGCCAATTGCTTTTACAATTAGATATTTTACTTTATCTTCTATTTTTTTCATTCTTTTGGTTTTGTTTTGTAATTTCTTAGTTTCTCTTAAAGTCATTAGCTTCCATCTGCTCAGTTCTAATTTTTAAAGAACTATTTCCTTCAGTGAGCTTTTGAACCTTCTTTTCTATTTGACTAATTTTGTTTGTTAAAACATTCTTCTCCTCTTTGGCTTTTTGGGTCTCTTTTGCCATTTGAGTTAGTCTAGTTCTCATGATGTTATTTTCTTCAGCATTTTTTTTGGTTCCCCTTTGACATGCCTTTGACTCACTTTTCATGATTTTCTTGCTTTTCTCTCATTTCTCTTCCCAATTTTTCTTCCACCTCTCTTACTTGATTTTCAAAATCTTTTTTGAGCTCTTCCATGTTCTGAGACCATTGCATATTTATTTTGGAGGTTTGGAATGCAGAAGCTTTAACCTTTATGTCTTCCTCTGATGGTATGCATTGTTCTTCCTCATATCAAATGATGGAATTTCACCAAGAAAGTAGCCTTCTATAGCCTTACTTTTTCCCCCTTTATTGGGCATTTTCCCAGCCAGTTAACTTGAGTTTTGCGTCCTTTGTCAAGAGGAACATATACTCTGGAGACCTGTAAGTTCTCAGTTCCTCCAAGGTGGCACAATCAAGGAAGAGGAGTTTACTCCTCTCCTGGCCTGCAACCTTGTATGGGAGCTACTGCAAGCTTTTCTACCCAGGGTTTGCTAGTACAATTCCCTCTCCAGAGCCTTTACCAGGCCAGTGCTCCTTTATACCCCAGGGTTGCCACTCAAGGCTGAGACAAAGATCAGCAGCTTGATTCCCCCTGGGGCTTTAGGCAGAAGGTTCCTAAAATGGATGCTGCTGCTTCCTGGGGGCACCTGGGGCTAAGACTAGGGCAGGACGACCCTGCTCTTTTCTTACCCAGGTGAAAGAGCTTTCTCACAGACCTTTGAAGCTGTCTCTGCCATTTGATGGTTGTGGGATCTAGGAATCACAGCTGCTCTCAGTGGTGCACTGGAGCCTATTCTGCTCTTGTCCTCTCAGTGCCACATGGCCAAGACTGTGTTGTGCTCTGCTCTATGCCCAGTGTGAAAGACAGGCTGCTTTTTGCTGGAAATCTCTTTCTCTCTGTCTTTTTGTGGCTTCAACTGCTCTAGAATTTGTTTAGAGTTTGGAGCTCTAGAGTTGTTTAGAGTCATTGTTTTACAGGTAATTGGAAGTGTTTCATGGGAGAGTTCCAGCAAGTCCCTGCTTTTGCTCTGCCATCTTGGATCTCTCCCTGGAATAGACCCTATTTCTTTTTTTTTCTTTGTTTGCTTTTAATTTTTAAGTACTTTTCTCTCTTTTTTTACTTAATAGTATTTTATTTTTCCAGTTACAGGTAAATGGTTTTCAACATTCACTTCTACAAGATTTTAAATTCCAATTTTTTCCCCCAAGACAATATGCAATATTATATAGGGTTATATGTACAATAACAGTAAGTACATTTCCACAACATTCATGTTGTAAAAGATGAATCAGAGCAAAAGAACAAAACCATGAGAAAGAAAAAATAACCATAAAAGGGGAGGAAATGCTTAGTCCCTATTTCTTAACTGTAGAAATTACTTTTAAAAAATGAGAACTTAATCTGGTACAAAGTATATTGGGCTCGAAAATATGAAGGTCTAAGTTGTAATAATTCCTCAAACTTATTTACATTCATGAACCAGGGAAAATCACTTAATTTCTCAACCTCAATTGCCTTAGCCATTAAATGAGGATATTAAAAAATTACCTCAGGGGATATTGGGAGGAGTGAATAAGATAATTTATTAAAATTCTTGGCAAATTTAAAGCATAATATAGATGTTAAGTGTTTATTAATATTATTAGTGTTATCAAATATTGACTTTGGCTCTTTTCTATTACTATATGAATGAATATGGATTATTTTTCTGAGCCTTATTTTAATTAAGTATAAAATGAAAAGAGCAATATTTAAAACACCTTTCTCCTTTGAGCAATATGATTTAAATGATTTGGAAATAATGAAGTCCTATATATGTGCCACTGTTTCTCTGAAAAATAGAAAATTGTGCAGAAATGACACTCTGCACTTCCCTCCTGAAATACGACAAATATGTACTTGTTTAGGATATTAATTATTATATTGTTAAATCCAACTTTGAAATCTATTTCCTGAAACAACTGCCTCAAGTCCATATGTTTCTGGATAGTTCACATCTCAGATAAAAGTTAAGTAGAATTAAAAGTTAAGTAAGAAGATAAAAGTTAAGTAAGAAGAAGGGAATGGGTGGGGGAGGGAGGGATGGGTAGAAGCTGTAATTTAAAGTTTTAGGAACAACTGTTGAGTAGTGTTCTTGTTACTAGGAAATAAGAAATACAGGTAATGGGGAATAGAAAGTTATCTTTCCCTACAGGACAAAAGAGAAAATGGGGACAAGGGAAGGGAGGGATGATAGAAGAGAGGATAGATTGGTGATAGGGGAAATTAAAATGCTCAGTGTATTGGGGTGGGGGAGGGGACAAATGGGGAGAAAATTCGGAACCTAAACTTTTGTGAAAATGAATGTAAAAAGTTAAATAAATAAATTTATATATTAAAAAAATCAAAACATATAAAAACATAATAAAAAAAGTTAAGTAGATCACTAAATTCTGAAAATCAACTCCATAATGGCAAAGGGAAAATGGAAGGATATTATGATGAGAAGATGGTTCAGTGATTTGGAAATTGCTACAATTCTCAGTAAAGATTCATTCATTTCAGTGATAGGAATCTATTGCCAGAAAAATCTCAGCATTACCTCATTTCAACCGACAGTATTTTCATTCAGGAACACCGAGGAAGAGTGTTATAGCAAGTAATTCCTCACTCAAATCCTACCCTTTGGTGTTTTTGACAAAGTTCTGTAAGGTCATTGAGGTACTCACTAATTCCAAGTTGTCCTTTATCCTGTTAAAAACTTCAGGAGGATAGGTTTAACAGATCAATACCTTTGTGAATGTATAGCGGACCTCAGACTGATAGCTTAGCAGAGAAATTTGAAAGGAAGACTTTACATATTTAAACTGAAATGGGAGAGAAAAGCAATGTGAAAGTTCCCTAAGTCAAAAGAAGTGATTTGAATGAAACTGAATATAGTAATGTGTCTCAAGAATGGCACAAAATACACATCTAATGCACTAATAGACATAAGGACCATAAAAATTTATTGCTTTTTTGTGGTTGTCATTTTATGACAACCTATGGGTACCAAAGAAAGAAAAAGAAGGATTTAATGGTAAAAAAAAATGAGAAAACAAAGTAGTTTTCCAGGATATCAGACTTCGAATTGAGAATTTTGATGCTAAGTTAAAAAAGTTATCACTTTTCATTCAAAAGTGAGAAGATACTTGCAAGATCCAGAAGTGCCTTTTCTATGGTCTTCTGGAGGCTGAGAAAAAAGAGAGAAAGAAGGGGAAAAAGGAGTGACAGAGAGGGAGGGGGAATGGAATGAATTGAGGAAAGTTGAGAAAGAAAAAGACAGTAGGATGGATACTTAGATGAATACACATGTAATTGTGTGTAGATGTGCATGTATACCTATATATGTATGTGTATATGTATGTATCTCTGTGTTTATATGTGTATACACATATATATATATGATTTTCACAAGAAAATACAAATTGTCATCTTTATTGTTAGTAAAAAAGAACTAAGTAAATTTCTATAGCTTTTAATAGTCTATAATGCAACAGACAGAGTGGGATGAGTTTATTTATTACAAGAGAAAAGAAATATAATGAGGATATATCAGAGTGAAATGAGTCCTTAGAAATCATTGCATTGAAAACACATTTTTTACTTAAATTTTGCAATTAGATGTACACAAAAATTTTTAATGTTCAGTTTTTTTTTTATTTTTGAATTCTATGCTATCTCCCCTCTCCTTGAGAAGCAAGCAATTTGATATGTGCAGTCATACAAAATGTTTCCGTATTAACCATAATGCAAAAGAAAGTGAAAAAACAAAATTACCACGAATAAGAAAGGAAGTTGAAAAAAATTCCTCAATCTGCATTCAGCTTCCATCAATTCTTCCTTTGGAAGAAGAGAGCATTTTTCACCTTAAATCCTTTGAAGTTGTCTTGGATCATTGAATAGCTGAGAATAACTAAATCATTCACACTTAATTATTGCACAATATTACTTTTACCATGTGCAATATTCTTCTGCTCTGCTTATTCCACTCTGTATCAGTTCATGGAAACCTTTCCAGGTGTTTTTTAAGCCTCTTTCTGATCATTTCTTATAGCAAAGTAGCCTTCCATCACAATCAAATACCACAGTTTGTTCAGAGATTTTCGGATTGATGAACTTCCTCTCAGTTTCCAATGGTGTGCCCCCACAAAGAGAACTGCCATAAGATTTTTGTACATAGAGGTCATTTTTCTTTTTCATTCTTCTCTTTGGTGGACTGACCTATTAGTGATATTGCTGGGTCAAAGAGTATGTTCAGCTTGTTAGCCCATTGGATATAGTTACAAATTCTTCTCTGGAGGGATTGAATTCATTCAGAATTTCACCAACAGTGCATTAGTGGTCCTATTTTTCCAAATCCCCTCCAACATCTGTCCATTTTCTTTCTGTTATGTTAGACAATGTGATAGGTGTGATGTGGTACTTGTGACTTAATTTACATTTTTCTAATTGTTACAGACACCAATTTTAATATGACTATAGATATCTTTGGTTTCTTCTTCTGAAAACTGTCTGTTCATATCCTATAACAATTTTCCAACTAGAAAGTGACATTTTTTGAAAGAAATTCGACTCAGTTCTCTATGTGTTTGAGAAATGGGGCCTTTATTAGAGAAACTTACTATAAAAATTTCCCCCAGTTTCCTTCTAATCTTGACTAGATTGGCTTCATATAAAACCTTTTAAATGTGATGCAATTAAAATTATTGATTTTACATTCTACAATATTTTCCCTTGTCTGGCCATAAGTTCTTCCCCAATGCATAAATCTGAAAGCAAACCATGCTTCCTTAATTTGCTTACATTATCAACCTTTATATCTGAAGCATGTAGTCATTTTAATGTTACATCAGTTTAACTGTCTTCAGTGTTGGTCTATGTGTAGTTTCTCCCCAAATGTTTTAAATTTTCCCCGAAATTTTTGTCAAATACTGATTTCTTGTCACAAAAGCTTCATTCTCGGCATTTGTCAAACACTTTCTTCTTATGGACATTTGCAACTGTGTATTGTATACCTAATATGTTCTACTGATCCACCACTCCCTTTCTTATTCAGCACCATATTGTTTTGATGATTACTGCTTCCTAATACAATTTGAGGTGTGGTACTATTAAACCCCTTCTGTCACGTTTTTTTTTTTTTCCTTTGATGCCCCAGGTATTTTTCACCTTTTCTTCTTCCAAATGATTATTTTTTCCCTCTTTAATTTTTGGTATTTTGATATGGCAGTGAACAGTAAAATTGCCATTTTTATTACATTGATTTGGCCTATCCATGAGTAATTAATATTTGCCCAGATTTTTAGATCTAACTTTATTTGTGGGAAAAGTATTTTGCAATTGTGTTCATATAGTTCCCAATTAGCAGGTAGGCTCCCAAATATTTTATATTGTCTGTAGCCATTTTAAGTGGAATTTCTCTTGCTATTTCTTCCTCCTGAACTTTGTTCTTGATATAAAGAAATGCTGGTGTTTTGTGTGTGTTTATTTATTATCCTACAGCTTTGCTTGATTTGGTTAGTTGTCTTGAGCAGGTTTTTCAGATGAATCTCAAGAATTCTCTGTGTACCATCCTATCATCTACAAAGTGATAGTTTTGTTTTGTAATTGCTTCACCTTTTCTCTATTGACTTATTGCTGTAACAAACATGTGTAAAACAGGGTGCTATCAAACTGTGCATAATCTTTGACCCAGTAATGCTACTAATAGATGAGTACATCGAAGAGATCAATGAAAAAGGAAAATGACCTCTGCAAAAAAGCCCAATAAAACATTTTTTTCTTTTTTATTGGAAAAGGCTTCTAACTTATTCTCATTACAGATAATGTATGCTCTTGGTTTTAGATAAACACTACTTATCATTTTAAGGAAAAACTCCATTTGTTCATATGTTCTGTAGTATATTTAATAGGAATAAGTGGTGTATTATCTCAAAAGCTTTTTCTGCATCTATTGGGATGATAATATAATTTTTATTATTTTTGTTATTAATGCTGTCAATTATGTTAATAGTTTTCCTGATCATGATCCAAGGTAGCATTTCAAAGATAAATTCCAGAGTCATAGAGTATCTTAGTGATGTATTGCTATAATGTCCTTGTTAGCATTTTCTAAAATCTTTGAAGTTATATGTGTCAGAGAAATTGCTCTCTATATGTTTTCTCTTCTTTCTCTTCCTATCAGCATTATATTTGTGACTGCCTTTTCCTCAATTTTCTATGTAGTTTATATATTATATGAATTAATTCTTCTTTGCATGTTCAGTAGAATTCACTTATGAATTCATTTAGTCCTTGGGATTTTTATTAAGGGATCTAATTGGTGGCTTATTCAATCTCTTTTTCAAAGATAGGGTTATTGGGAGAGGAAATAAGATGGTGGAGTAAGAACAGGGACTTGTTGATGTCTCCCCCAAACTCTTCCAAAAACCTTTAAAATGATTCTAAACAAATTCTAGAGCAGAAGAACCCACAAAATAATAGAGCAAAACAAATTTCCAGCCTGAGAAAATCTGGAAGGTCAACAGAAAAGGTTTATTTCACCAGACTAGGAGAAGAGCACTATCTAGCACAAAATACACCAGTATAGTCCAGGCCCCAGCAATCCTGAAACAGGCCTCAGGCAACTGAATCACTGGAAGTGTGTCAGTTTCCAGACTTCTCAAACTACAAATGTCAAAGACACCTTAGAAGGTCAGCAAGATAGGTCTGTTGGAACTGGGAGAGGTAGGAACAAGGTCTGGCTCCAGTCCCGGGGTGGTATCAACTATGGCTGAAGGGTCTGCTTCTGGAGTTCTCAGACCAAAAATGGTGGGGTGAATGAGTGGTTGATCACAGAGGAATTGCAGTGATTTCCAGGCTGTTGTGGGGGCACAATTTTCTTATTTTGCCTGTGCTTGGATCAAGGTCATAGTCCTGGGTAGCCATCCCAAGGAGAGGAGAACAGATGTGGAGCTTGTGGCAACCATGGAGAGGGAACCCTCTTCATAGTTATAAGATAGAAGAAGGTGCTTGCTGTCACACACAGACGCACAGGCCAGCAGGGGAGAAAACACTTCTCCTTTGATCATACCACCTCAGAAGAACATAAAAAAAATTACAAGAACCTAGAAGTACTTCTGAAAACAGCTTCACAAAACCACTGAAGTTTGGGACAGGATACTGGCTACATTGGAAGCAAAGCCCAAACTTAACAAAGAGTTAAAAAGTCAAACATTTGGCTGGGAAAATGAACAAACAAACAAACAAACAAAATTAGATCATAGAATCTTACTTTGGTGACAACCAGAAGACATTAAAGTCAAAGTTCTTACATTCAAAGTCTCCAAGAAAAAATATGAATTGGGTTCAGGTCATGAAAGAGCTCAAAAAGTATTTTGACAACCAAGTAAGAAAGGTAGGAAAAAATGGTAAGAGAAGTGAGAGCAAGGCAAGAAAATCATGAAAAATGATTCACCAGCTTGCTAAAGGAGATGTAAAAATAGTGAAGAAAATAACACTTAAAAAGTACAGCAACCCAAATGGCAAAAAGATGTCCAAAAAGGCAATTAGAGAAGATTGCCTTAAAAAGCAGAATGGACCAAATGGAAAAGAGGTCCAAATTCTTTAAAAGTTAGAATGGTGAAAATGGAATTTAATGAAGCCAAGAGAAATCATGAAATTATAAAACAAAGCCAAAAGAAAGAAAAAATAGAAGACAATGTGAAATATCTCATTGGGAAAATAACTGACCTGGAAAATATATCCAGGAGAAGTCACTTAAAAATCATAGGGCTACCTGAAAGGTAGCATCAAACAAAATACCTAGACATCATATTTCAAGAAATTTTCATAGAAAGCTTACTTGATATTCTAGAACCAGATGGTAAAATAGAAATTGAGGAAATCCATCAATCATCTCCTGAACAACATCTCAAAAAGAAAACTCCTAGAAATATTACAGTCAAATATCAGAATTGCCAAATCAAGGAGAAAATATTGCAAGCAGCATGAAACAAACAATTAAAGCATTGTGGAAAAACAATCTGGATAACATAAGATTTAGCAGTTTCTACATTGACTGTGAGGCTTGTAATATGCTATTATGGATGTCAAAATAGTTAGATTTAAAATAAAAAATCACCCACCCAGCAAAACTGAGCATGATACTTCAGGGGGAAAAGTGGAAACTCAATGAAACATAGGACTTTCAAGCATCCTTGCTGAAAAGACCAGAGCTTAACCAAAAATCTGTCTTTCAAATTCAAGACTCAGAAGAGGCATGAAAATGTAGAGAGGAAAGAGAAATCATAATGCACTTACTAAAGTTGAAATATTTACATTCTTGCAAAGAAGGATGATACTTGTAACTCATTAGACTTTGCTTAGTATTAGGGCAGTTGAAGGGAATACACACACACACACACACACACACACGTGTGTGTGTATAAATGAATGTGCATGTGTGGTGTGTGGAGAGAGACACACACAGAGAGAGAGACCAAGAAAAATAGAGAGACAAAGGCAGAGACAGAGACAGAGAGCACAGAGTAAGTTAAATACAAAGCAATGATATCTAAAAGTATTATATGATATATATATATATATATATATATAAAACAAAATTGAGGAGTGAGAGAGGAATGTACTTGGAAAAGGAGAAAGGGAGAGGTAGAATGGGGTAAATTTTGTCTCACATTATTTAATAATCTCACAACGGAGAGGAAAAGGGGGGAGGAGAGAGGGAATGAGTGAACCGTACCATCATCAGATTTGGCTTAAGGAGTGAATGATATATACATGCATTTGGGTTTGGAAATCTATCTTACCCTACAGTAAAGTAAAGGGAAAGGGGGCAAGAGAAGGAGGATGATAGAAGGGAGGACAGATTGTAAGAGGGGATAATCAGAGACAAACAATTTTGAGGAAGGACTGGGTCAAAGGAGAGAATAGAAGAATGGGGAGCAGGATAGGATGGAGGGAAATATAGTTACTCTCTCATAACATGGAAATATTTTGCATGACTATATATTTATAACCTATGTCAAATTGCTTGCCTTTTCAATGATGGTGAGTGGGAAGGGAGGAAGGGAGAGAATTTGGAACGCAAAGTTTTAAAAATGAATATTAAAAATTGTTTTTACATGCAAGTGGGAAATAAGATAAACAGGCAATGGGATATAGAAATCTATCTTGTCCTACAGAAAAATAGAAGGAGAAAGGGAAGAGAATAAGAAAAAGAGGTGGTGGTGACAGAAGGGAGGGCAAATTGAGGAAAGGGGTATTCAGAATGCATGCCATCTTGGGGTTAGGGAGGGGAAAGATTGGGAGAAAATTTGGAACACAAAATCCTGGGGAGGTGAATTTTGAAAACAAAAAATTAATTAATTAATTAATAAAAATGGTGGGACTACTTAAGAATTCTACTTATGCGAAAAAATTAACTTTTTTAAATACTTATCTATTTCATTTAGTTTATCCAATATATTGACATATTAGTAGACAAAAACGCTTGTGATAATTGTTTTATTCTTATAGTATTTTATTTTCTCTCCAGGTACAAGCCCAAAGATTTTTTTAGCATTTTTTTTTTTGAATTTTAACATCAGGCAACTTTATTTTTTTTTAATATAAATTTATTTATTTAACTTTTTACATTCATTTTCACAAAATTGTGGGTTCCAAATTTTCTCCCCATTTATCCCTTCCCCCACTCCAATACACCCAGCATTCCAATTTTCCCTATCACCAATCTGCCCTGTCTTCAATCTTCCCTCCCTTCTCTTGTCCCCATCTTCTCTTTTGTCCCGTAGGGCCAGATGACTTTCTATTCCCCATTAACTGTATTTCTTGTTTCCTAGTAGCAAGAACAATACTAAACAGTTGTTCCTAAAACTCTGAGTTCCAAATTCTCCCCATCCCTCCCTCCCCACCCATTCCCTTTGGGAAGGCAGGCAATTCAATATAGGCCATAACTGTGTAGTTTTGCAAATGACTTCCATAACAGTCATGTTGTGTAAGACTAACTGTATTTCCCTCCATCCTATTCTGCCCCCCATTGATTCTATTCTGTCTTTTGATCCTGTCCCTCCCCAAGAGTGTTGACTTCAAATTGCTCCCTCCTCCCATTGCCCTCCCTTCCACCATCCCCCCCACCCTGTTTAGCTCCTTCTCCCCCACTTTCCTATATTGTAAGATAGGTTTTCATACCAAAATGAGTGTGCATTTTATTCCTTCCTTTAGTCAAATGTGATGAGGGTAAACTTCATCGTTTTTTTTTTCTCAGCTCTCTTCTTTTTCCCTCCACTAAAAAGTCTCCTGCTTGCCTCTTGAATGAGAGATAATTTGCCCCATTCCATTTCATCCTCTCTCCTCCCACTACATTTTTCTCTCTCACTGTTTACCTTAATTTCTTTTAAGATATGGTCCCATCCTATTCAATTCACTCTGTGCTTTCTGTCTCTGTATGTGCGTGCATGGGTGTATGTGTGTGTGCACACACACGTGTACTGGTGTCTGTGCATATGTGTGTGTATGTGTGTGTGTGGTCCTACCAACTACCCAGATACTGAAAAGTTTTAAGAGTTACAAATATTGTCTTTCCATGTGGGAATGTAAACAGTTCAACTTTGGTAATTCCCTTATGACTTCACTTTGCTGTTTACTTTTTCATGCTTCTTCTCATTCTTGTGTTTGAAAGTCAAATTTTCTTTTCAGCTCTGGTCTTTCCATCAAGAATGCTTGAAAGTCCTCTGTTTCATTGAAAGACCATATTTTCCCCTGAAGTATTAGACTCAGTTTGGCTGGGTAGGTGATTCTTGGTTTGAGTCCTAGTTCCTTAGACTTCTGGAATATCCTATTCCATGCCCTTCGATCCCTTAATGTAGAAGCTGCTAGATCTTGTGTTATCCTGATTTTATTTCCACAATACTGGAATTGTTTCCATCTAGCTGCTTGCAATATTTTCTCCTTCACCTGGGAATTCTGGAATTTGGCCACACTGTTCCTAGGAGTTTCTTTTTGGATCTCTTTCAGGAGGTTATCGATGGGTTCCTTCAATACTTATTTTGCCCTCTGGTTCTAGAATATCAGGGCAGTTTTCCTTGATAATTTCATGAAAGATCATGTCTAGGCTCTTTTTTTGATCATGGCTTTCAGGTAGTCCCATAACTTTTAAATTGTCTCTCCTGGATCATTTTCCAGGTCACTTGTTTTTTCCAATGAGATATTTCACATTATCCTCCAATTTTTTCATTCTTTTGGTTTTGTTTGGTGATTTCTTGGTTTCTCATAGTCATTAGCCTCCATCTGTTCCATTCTAATTTTTAGAGAACTATTATCTTCAGTGAGCTTTTGAACCTCTTTTTCCATGTGGCTAATTCTGCTTTTGAAAGTATTCTTCTCTTCATTGGCTTTTTGAACCTCTTTTTCCCAATTGAGTTAGCCTATTTTTCAAGGTGTATTTTCTTCAGCATTTTTTTGGGTCGCCTTTAGCAAAGTATTGACCTGTTTTTCATGCTTTTCTTACATCTCTCTCATTTCTCTTCCCAATTTTTCCTCCACCTGTCTAACTTGATTTTCAATATCCTTTTTGAGCTCTTCCATGGCCAGAGCCCATTGGATATCTCTTTTGGATGTTTGCGGTACAGAGGCCTTGACTTCTATGTCTTTCCTTGATGGTAAGCATTGTTCCTCGACATCAGAAACGAAATTCAGGAACATCTGTTCCCCAAGAAAGTAACCTTTTATTGTCTTATTTTTTTTCCCTTTTCTGGGCATTTTCTCAGCCAGTTATTTGACTTCTGAGATTCCTCTCCACCCCCACCTAGATCCACCCAGCTAGTGCTTGGGGTCTGAGATTCAAATGCTGCTCCCCAGCCTCAGGGCTTTCCGTGGTGGGCAGGGTTGCTATTCAATGTGAGCTTAAGTTCTGGTGCTCAGGTGGGGGCAGGCCACCTCCCAGGCTCAGTTCCCTCAGGGATTTTTTGCAGAGATCTTCAGTAAGGATCTGAGGCCCTGTCTGCTCCGGGAGCCCCTGGCCACTACTGCCTCTGCCACTGCCTCCCAAGGGGACCTGAGTTATGGAGACACCCCGCTCCCCTCTCAGCCAGCCCAGAAGTCTCTCTCACTGACCTGGAGCACCTGTGGGTGGAGGAAGCTTCATGGCCCCCGGAGATTCCGTCCCTGAAGCCTGCTTGGATCTGCTCCTCTGGGGCCATGCGGCCAGGACAGGGCTCTGCATCCGGTGCACGATGGACCTTTGTTGGCAGTTTTTCAGGGCTCTCTGGAACGGAAATCTCCTCCACTGCATTGCTGCATGGCTTGCACTGCTCCAGAATTTGTGGGGTGTTCATTTTACAGGAAATTTATAGGCTGTGGGTTCCGGAGCTAGCATATGTGAGTCTTTCTATTCCACCACCTTGGCTCCTCCCCTTTTTTAGCATTTTTACAAGATTTTGAGTTGCAAAATTTTCTCCTTCCCTACTCTCCTTACTTCCCCTTTTATGAGTATGGTAGGAAGTTTGATTTAGTTCATATAATTTCCTATGCTATAAAAAAAATTCTATATAAATCACAGTTGTGAAAGAAGAAAAAGATTTTAAAAAGAATAAAGTAAAGAATGCCTCAATCGACATCCAGATGCCATTAGTTCTTTATCTGGATGTGGTAGCATTTTCCTCTCTGAGTCTTTGGTAATTATATTGGATCCCCCATTTTTATTTTCTGAGAAGAGCTGAAACACTTATAGTTGATTATCACACCACATTGCTGTTACTGAGTATAATATTTTCCTAGTTCTGATCATTTGACTTTGTATGTTCAATTCTTTCCAGGAATTTCTGATGTCTGTATTTTCATCATTTTTTATTGCATAATAGTATTCCGTTACACTCATATCACACAACTTGTTCATCTATTCCTCAACTGATGGATGTCCCCTCAATTTCTTATATTTTGCTACCACAAAAAGTCTGCTACAAATAGTTATACACATGCAGTCCCTTTTCCATTTTTTAGTCATCTCTTTGGGATATAGACCTCTTGGTGGTATCGCTGGACCAAAGAGTGTCACAGTTTCATTGTCCTTTGGCCATAGTTACAAATTGCTCTCCTGAATATTTGAGTCAGTTCAGAACTCCATCAACTGTGTATTAGTGTTCCAGTTTTCCTATAGCCTCTCCAACATTTATTATTTTCTTTTTTTATTAGATTAGCCAATCTGATAGGCGTATGGTAGTGTCAGAATTATTTTAATTTGCTTTTCTCCAATCAAGAATGATTTGGAGCAGTTCTTCATATGTCTATAGATAGTGCATAAATTGTCTGTTCATAAGTTTTGACAATTTTTCAGTTGGGGATGGTTTGTGGTTTTGTCATTTGAATCTGTTATCTATATATTTGAATAATGAGGTCTTCATCATATGCACTTGTTGCAATGAGTGTTTCCCATCTTTCTGATTTCCTTCTAATCTTGGTTGCACTGTTGATTTTATTTGTACAAAAGCTTTTAAATTTAAAGTAATCATAAATATATAGTTGTTATAATTATAAACCATAGTCTATAATTAAAACAATTGATTATAAATATAAAAATAATTTAAAATAATTAAAATTATCTATTTTACAATTCACAATGTTCTCTATCTCTTGTTTGGTCATGAATTCTTCTCTTCTCTATAGATGTGACATGTAGAATATTCTTGGCTCTTCTAAATTTCTTATGGTGTTACCCTTTATGTTTAAATCACATACTCATTTTGGCCTTACCTTGGAATACAGTGTGAAATGCTGGTCTATACCTAGTTTGTGTCCTACTGTTTTCCAGTTTTTCCAGTGGTTTTTGTCAAATAGTAAATCTTTATCCAAAAAACTGGGGTCTTTGGATGCATCAAACACTAGATTACTGTGGTCATTGACTAATGTGTCTTGGGTACTTAAACCATTCCATTAATGCACCACTCTATTTCTTAGCCAGTACCAGATAGTTTTGATGATTAATGCTTTGTTATATAGTTAGAGATCTGGTATTGCTAGGCTACCTTCTTTTATGTTTTTTTTTTCATTAATTCCCTTGATATGATTGACCTTTTGTTCTTCCAGATGAATTTTGTTACTATTTTTCCTAGCTCTAACAAAAATTGTTGGTAGTTTTGTTTGCATGACACTAAATAAATAAAGTAGTTTAGTCAGAATTGTCATTTTTCTTGTATTTTCTTGGCCTACCCATGAACATTTTTTTTTTCTGTTTATATCTGACTTTGCTTATATGAAAATTGTTTGGTAACTGTATTCATATACAGGTTTGTCTTGTAATGTAGACTCCAAAGTCTTTTATATTACTTACAATTATTTTAAAGGGAATTCATTTTTCTGTATCTTGGTACTGATCTATGTTGGTCACATAAAGAAATGGTCATGATGTATGGGCTTGTATATTCTGCAACTTTTCTAAAGTTTTTCATTGTTTACAAATATTTTTTTAACTTATTCCCTAGGGTTCTCTAAGTATACCTTTGTACCATGTGCAATAAGTAATAGCTTTGTTTCTTCATTGCCTATACCAGTTCCTTTGATTTGTTTTCCATGTCTTATTGCTGTAACTAACATTTCTAGTCAAATATTGAATAAAAGTGGTAATAATGAGCTCCCTTTCTTTACCCCAATCTTATTGGAAAGGCTTCTAGCTTATCCCCATTATAAGTAATGCTTGCTGATGATTTTAAACAGATGCTGCTTACGATTTTAAGGGATACTCCCTTTATTCCTATGCCTACTCGTGTTTTGTCTTTAATAGGAATGGCTTTTGCGTTTCGTAAAAAGTTTTTTTTTCAGAATCTCTCAAGATAATCATATGATTTTTGTTGGTTTTGTTATTGACAGCATCAATTATGTTGATAGTTTTACTAATATTGAACCAGCCCTCCATTTCTGGTGTAAATCCCACTGGGTCATAGTGTGTAGTCATTGTGGTATATTGCTGTGATCACTTTCTTAGAATTTTGCTAAAAATTTTTGCATTGATATTTCTTAGGGAAATTCTATATATTTTGTTTGTTTTAGCTCTTCCTGGTTTGGGTATCAGAACCATATTAGTCTCATAAAAGGAGTTTGGTAGGACTTCTTCACTTATTTTTCCAAATAGTTTTACAATAATGGAATTAGTTGTTATTTAAATGTTTGGTAGAAATCACTGGTGAACGATCTGGCCCTGAAGATTTTTTCTAAAGGAGTTCACTAATGGATTATTCAATTTCTTTCTCTAAAATTTATATAGACATTCTATGTTCTGATCTGTTAATATAGATAGTTTTTATTTTTGTAAATATTCATCTTTTTCACTCAGATTTTCAGATTTATTGGCATGTAATTGGGAAGCCTATTTCCAAATATTTGTTTTAATTTCTTCTTCATTGGTGATGATTTCACCATTTTCATTTTTGATACTGAATATTTGGTTTTCTTCTTTCTTTTTCTTAATCCAATTAACCAATGTCTTATCTATCTTATAGGTTTTCTCATAAAATCAACTCCTAGATATATTTCTTACCTCAATTTTTTTCTATCAGTATTAATTAATCTCACTTTTGATTTTCAAGATTTCCAATGTAGTGCCATTCTCTTTAATGAAACCATTGATTGTTTCAATTATTTGCTCTTTGACAAGCATATTCTTTAGGATTAGATTATTTAGCTTGCAAATAATTTTTAAAATGTAAATTAAATTTTTAATTTATATTATATTTAATTTTTAATGAATTAAATTATTAAATTCAATTATAAGTAATTTTTAATCTATATTTTCACTGTCCTCTGTTGAATATAATTTTTATTTCATTATGATCTGGAAAGAATACATCTATAATTTCTCCCTTTTTATATTTGATTTTGAGGTTTTTATGTCCTTTTGCACAGTCAACTATTGTGTAGGTATGATGTGATGCTCAGAAAAGGTATATTCCTTTCTGTTCCCATTCAGTTTTCTTCAAAAGTCTATCATATCTTACTTTTCTAATATTCTATTTACATCCTTAATTTCTTCCTTATTTATTTTTTTGCCTACTCACGAGTAGCTGATGTTTTTTCACTTAATCAGAACTGAATTTATTTGTGCAAAAAGTGTTTTGTAATTTTGTTCATATAGTCCCTGGGTTTGTTTGGACTGGTAGACTCCCAAATATTTTCTAGTGTCTACCCTAGCCTTAAATGGTCTTTTTCTTTCTCTTTTTTGCTGTTGGGCTTTGTAAGTGATATAGAGAAATGCAGAAGATTTATGCAGGTTTATTTTATAACCTGCAATTTTGCCAAAGTTGTTCATTATTTCAAGAAGTTTTTTTTTACTGAATTCTCTAAGTATATCACCATATCGTCTGCAAAGAGTTACAACTTACTTTCTTCTTTGCCTGTTCTAATTTCTCCCCTTTTCTTTTTTTTCTGTTATTTCTACAAGCTAATATTTCTAGCACCATATTAAATAATAGTGGTGATAATGGATGGACATCCTTTTTTCACCCTTGATCTTATTGAAAATGCATCTAGCTTATATCCATTGCATATAATGCTTGCTGAAGCTTTTAGGTAGATATTGATTATTTTTAGAAAAGTTCATCTTATTCCTATGTTTTCTAGAATTTTCAAGAAGACTGGGTGTTGTATTTTGTCAAAAGTTTTTTCTGCATCTATTGAGATAATCATGTGGTTTCTGTTACTTTTGTTGTTGATATGATCAATAATGCTAATAGTTTGCCTAATATTGAATCACCCCTGCATTCCTGGTATAAATCATACCTGATCATATGTATTATTCTCTTGATAAGTTGCTATGTTCTTTTTGCTAAAATCTTATTCAAAATTTTTGCATCTATATTCATTAGAGAAATTGGTCTATAATTTTCTTTCTCTGTTTTGGCTCTTCCTGGCTTAGATATCAGAATCATATTTATATCATAAAAAGAATTTAGAAGGACTCCTTCTTCTCTAATTTCCCCAAACAGTCTATATAGTATTGGAACTAACTATTCTTTAAATGTTTGATAGAATTCACTTGTAAATCAATACAGCCTTGGAGTTTTTTTCCTAGGGATATCATTGAAGGCTTGTTCAATTTCTTTTTCTGAGACAGAGATTTTTAAGTACTCAACTTCCTCTTTTGTTAATTTGGGCAAATCAACCATCTCACTTATACTGTCGAATTTATTGGCATACAGTTGGACAAAATAGCTTCTAATTATTATTTTAATTTCCTCCTCATAGGAGGTGCATTCACCCTTTTCATTATTGATATTGGTATTTTGGTTTTCTTCTTCCTTTATTTTCATCAAATTGATCAAATATTTATCAATTTTATTGTTTTTTTCATAAAACCAACTGTTAGTTTTATTTATTAGTTCAATAGTTTTCTTAATTTCAGTTTTATTAACCTCTCCTTTGGTTTTCAGTATTTATAATGTGGTATTTACTTGGGATGTTCAATTTACTCTTTTTTGAGCTTTTTCAGCTGCATGCCCAATTCATTGGTTTTCTCTCTCTATTTTATTTATGTAGGCATTCGAAGATATAAAATTTCCCCTAAGAACTTCTTTTGCAGTATCTGATATGATTTGGTAGGTTGTCTCATTATTGTCATTCCCTTGAATGAAGCTGTTGATTGTTTCTATGATTTGTTGTTAAACCCACTCATGCTTTAGGATTAGATTATTTAGTTTCCAATTAATTTTTGGTTTATGATTCCATTACCTTTTATTACATATAATTTTTATTGAATTATGATCTGAGAAGGATGCATTGACTACTTCTGCCTTTCTGACGTGGATTGAGAGGTTTTTATGGCCTAGGACATGGTCAATTTTTGTATATGTGCCATAAACTGCTGAGAAAAAGATATGTTCCTTTCTATCTCCATTCAATTTTCTCCAGGGATCTATCATATCCACCTCATCCAAAGTTTTATTTACCTCCTTAACTTCTTTCTTGTTTATTTTGAGGTTAGATTTATCAAGTTCAGAGAGGGAGAGGTTGAGGTCCCCCACTAGTATAGTTTTGCTGTCTATTTCTTCCAGTAAGTCCCTTAACTTCTCCTCTAAGAATTTGGATATATGACACTTTGAGCATATATGTTTAGTAATGAAATTGCTTCCTTGTCTACAGTGCCTTTCAGCAGGATTTAGTTTCCTTCTTTATCTCTTTTAATTAGATCTATTTCTGCTTTTGCTTTGTCTGAGATTAGGATCTCTATTCCTGTTTTGTTTTGTTTTGTTTTACATCAGATGAAGCACAATATATTCTGCCCCAGCCTTTTAAACTTACCCTGAGTGCATCCCCTCATTTCAAATGTGTTTCTTGTTAACAACATATTGTTGAATTACAGTTTAAATCCATTCTGGTATCCACCTCCATTTTATGAAAGAGTTCATCCCATTCACATTCAGAGTTATGATTGCTATCTGTGTCCTTCCCTCCATCCTCTTCCCTCCATTTGTGCTTTTAGTTCTCCCTTCCCCTCCACTATAGGATTTTAATTTTTGACCACCACTTCTCTCATTCTTCCCTTCCTTCTTTCAGCCTCCCTTCCCTTTTAATCCCCTTTACCTTTACTACTTCTTCCCTTCTTTTTATCCTCCCCTTCCTTTTCTTTCCCCCTTCTCCTCCTACTCTCAATAGAGCTAGTTAGAGTTCTATACTTAACTGAGTTTATTGAATCAAACCAGATGAGAGTAAATATCCAACAATTCTCATCTCCCTCCCTTCTTTCCCTCTACTGTAATATAATTTTGTGCCTCTTTCTGTAACATAATTTGCCATTTTTCTGCCTCCTCCTTTTTCCATCTCCTGTTACAGTTCCTTTGCACCGTTAAATAACATGTTTTATTATCACATCATTTACTTTATACCCACTCCCTCTATCTATGTACATCCCTTTTATATAACATAATAAATATACAATTCTCAAGATTAACAAGTATCATCTTCCCTTATGGAGATACAAATAGTATGCCCATGTTGAATAACAAGATTTTTTTCTTTTTTTCCCCCTGTTTCCCTTTTTATGTCTCTCTTTGGACTTGTATTTGAAGATCAAATTTTCTACTGAACTCTGGCCTTTTCATCAGCAAGGTCTAGATTTCCCTTATTTCTTTGAATGTCCAGCTCCTTGCCTGAAATATTATGCTCAATTTTCCTGGCTAATTAATGCTTGACTTTGCTTTTCAGGATATCATATTCCAATTCCTTCTATTTTTTAAATTTGGAAACTGCAAGTTCCTGTGTGGTCCTGACTGTAGCTCATCGATATTTTAATGGTTTCTTTCTGGCTGCCAGTAATATTTTCTTTTTCATTTGATAGTTATGGAATTTGGCAAAGATATGCATTGGGATTTTTCACTTGAGATCCATTTTGGGAGATGAACGGTGGATTCTTTCAATGACTAGTTCACCTTCTGGATTTAAGACTTCTGGGCAATTTTCCTTAATGATTTCTTGGAAGATATTGTCTAGGCTCTTTTTTTAATGATGGATTTCTGGTAGACAAATAATCTTTAGATTTTTCTCTCCTAGATCTATTTTCTAGATCAGTTCTTTTTCCAATTAGATATTTTCAATTTTATTCTATCCTTTCATTCTTTAGGCTCTATTTGACTGTTTCTTGATGTCTTATAGAGTTATTAGCTTCTACTTGCTCAGTTCTAATTTTTAGTAAATTGTTTTCTTCAGTTAACTTTTACATCTCCTTTTCCATCAGTCCAATTGTTCCCTTTAAGGAGTTATTTTCTTCAGTTACTTTTTGTACTTACTTTTCCATTTGTCCAATTGTCCTTTTCAAGGAGCTATTATCTTCAGTGAAATCTATTTTTTTCCATATTTTTAAAATCATTGCCCATTTTTTCTTCTGTTTCTTTAATTTGGCTGTTTAAATCCTTCTTCAGCTCCTCCAAGAGTACTCTTTGTCTTGCAACCAGTTCATATTCCCTTCTGAAGTTTCAGATGAGAATACATTCTCAATCCTAACCTCTTTAGTTGTTATGTTTTGGTCCTTGTTCCCATAGAAAGATTTTATGATCTTTTCTTCTTTGCTTCTTACTCATGATAATAATGACCATCCTTTTCCTGGATTTTAAAGTAGATCTCTGCTTCTAGGGCAAAAGGGGCTCCATTCTACAGTTCTTGTGCATTGAACTTGGGGCATTGTGTGTTGTTTCCTCTGACTCTTTCAGTTAGAAGCTAAAATGCTGCAGCTTACCTTGTCTGAGCTGGCTAGTGTGAGAAGCAGAGGGCAGGAGTTGTTTTAATTTGCATTTCTCTAATTATAAACAGAACATTTTACATGTGATTTTCAACTAACTTGTACTTCTTAACATGAGAACTGTTTGTTATTATCATTTGAAGATACATCAATTGGGCAATTGCTCTTATTTTCATAAATGTGAATCAGTATCTTATATTTCTTAGAAGTGAGATCTTTATCAGACAGAGGCTGTAGTAAACTTATAATTAATCCAAATGATTTTCTTTTTACATTATGGATAATCATCACTAGCGTTTTGTAATTGGACACTGAAAATTAGATGATACCAGTAAGCAAAAAAGAAACTCCTAAATTAGCTTCAGGAGCCAAGATGGCAGAGTAAGCAGTTCTCACCCTTCCTTATTGCCCTCAAAAGACCCCAGAAAATATAGCCCCAGGAAAAAATCCTGAAATAGTGGAGTCAACAGAAAGACAAGGTATAGCAGTCTTTTAGCTTGAGAGGCTAAGCGAATTAAGGGAAAGGTCCCTCTTGCTGTGACTGAAAGAGACCAGTATAGGACAAGAGGCATCCCAAAAAACCAGTGTCAAGTCTCACATCAATAAAAAAAGCAGTGGGAATTCCTAAGCCCCAGGTGGTTGAACAGCTAAGTTCTAATACCAGACACACACTAGACACCAGGAAGAGCTCCAGCTTAGCACCAGGTAAGCTATCAGCCTCCAGCTGCTAGCACCTGATGCCCCATCATACAAAATCAGTAACCAGGCTCCTAGTTCCCAGTATAGGAAGACTGGGACAGGGCTCCTTATTCCCCAGAAGCAGAGGAAAACTTTTAAAAGCAGAAAAAAAGAAAAGAAACATGAGCAAAAAACAATAAAGAAAAGCAGCGACCTGTAATTACATTTCAATCTACTATATAAGGTGAGTATCTCAACTTGTTTATTAATTTCTATTACATCCCATTGCAATTCATCAATAGCCTGATAAAAATCCTTATTAATTTTTTCTTTTACTTGAAATGCCCTTGTAATATTTCTGGACAATTGATCTAAATATTTGCCTTGCTTAACTTTTGTTTGTACACTCATAATACCTTCTGTTAAAGCTACACTACTAGCAATAATGGCTACTAAAGCAATAATTCCAAAAATAATACAGGAAATACACCTTTTTTTTAGAAGAAAGAAATTTTCTGCGAAACAAATTGATAGTCTGATCTCCTGGAGCTTGATACCATTGAGTCTCCTCAGCCAGAAGGAGAGCGAATGGACTTTGTCTAATAACAAACACCTTTTGGCCTCCTACTTTTTCATTTATGCAAGTATTTACAGAGCAATTCAAACAAGTGACATTGAAAGTGTTGTCCCTTGTCCCCTTGTGCTGTCCCCATTATTGTCAACCTTAACCAAGTTAAGGGAATTCAGTGAAAAGATGAGCCCAGTGATGGTCTGTTTGGTATCTCCTTTAGCCTTTCCTCTTCTTCTGCACCCCGGCGGGTCTTTTTGTGCAGGTGCAGCTTCTGTATCCTCTTGGGCAGGTCTTGTATCTCTTTCTCAGACCCACCATCTGTGGAGACAGAAAGAAATCCTCTCCCTCTTGTTAACACCCTATCAGGTCCTCTCCACACCTCATGGACATCCTACCACAACACCTGTTGTTGGGGTGCAATCTGCTTTTTACTAATAATTCTGATATCATTACAGCTGAAAAATGAAAAGAATTTTTGTGAAGGAGTAAGGTTGTCATAATCTAAGGTTCAGTTGTTAATAGTATGTATGGCCTGTGCCAGTTGCTCCCTAGGGGACCTACCAAGCGTTCCCCCTTTTTGTTTTTGAAGGAACAGGTTGAGAGTTTTATTCTTCCTTTCTACTATTGCCTGACCCATAGGGTTATATGGTATCCCTGAAATATGAAAGATTTGTAAAGAGAAATGTAATATTAGAGCAAGTACAGGCACTCAAGTTCCCCACCCTGTCCCCCTTTAAACAGATGGGACCCAAAATATTTTGGGATAAGGGATGAAGGTCTCAGCTTCTGAAACTCTTTACTGCTGAGATTGGATGTAGAACTGACCCTGCCTCACAGGGTCCCAACATTGGAGGGGTTGGGTCTTTAACCAGTATGAGGAACTTGATGATTCAGAGGGTGATACATGATGGTCTTGGACAAAGAAACCTAGAAGACACAAATCTGTCACAGAGATTAAACAAACAAGGGCCAAAAAGGAGTAAGAATAAAATAACTAGAAGCGAGGTGGGTATGAGAATACTGTCAGACTCACACTCTCTTGACACTCTTAGTAATTATCTAGGGATAGGAGGGGTTTGGATGATTCCCATTTGTCCCCAACCTCATTATCTGCTTTCTATATTTTTTGATCAAACTTGTATTTAGCTTTCCAAATCTCTAGAACTGATCATTCAGACTTTTTCAGTTTCCTTTATATTCCTGCCATAGGCAAGATAGTACATAAGTTATTACTTCTCACTAGCAGAGTTGTATTGTCTTAAACAAAAGAGATTTCTAAGTTGAATCTCACAACTGAATAGATGATCATCATTGTTTCATCAGCTTTTGTATCTTTTTCTGATTATATTCACTCTGGAAGAAAAAACTTTAGAAATTAAGTTGTTAATAAGTTCACACATTAATTTTAACTTTTGCTTACTAAAACAGCAAGATCTTTTCTGCTTTATAGATCATTACATATTAAGTAGCAATACCTTATCTTGAAAATGAAAATTTTAGTAGGCTTTAGCCTTATTTTGAAAAACATTGCTTCTAAAAATATTTCTTGTTCTTTTTTTTGAACACTTGACATTTTATCATGATGATAAGAAAGTTACTAAACTTTTTGTAAAGGGTGAAACCTTTTAAAATGACAGTTGTCTTTTCTCTTTGAAACAAAAATAAGCCTTTTAAAATTCAAATTTATTAAAACTTTGTTCGTATAAAAATGTCCTTAAGTAATATGAATTCCCAAAGTATTATAACAAACCACATTCTTAGGTATTACAGAATTCCTAGATATCACAAAATGCTTTAAAAAATGCATAATAGAATCTCACATTGGTAACAGTAAGAGACTGATTACAAAAAAATTATTACTACTTTTAAAATCCTTTAAACAATAGGGACATCTTAAGGTGAGACTTAAGTCATTTACATAAATTTCTGAACATGTTCTATTTTCAGATAAAAATAATACTAAATTTTCCAGTAAGATTACACAAAAGGGCTCACATGTTATGCTGACTACTTGTAATTGATCACAGAAGTTTTCTATAGAAGGAAAAAATAAGGACATATTATAGGATATGATAGGATAAAACATGTTTGACTCTGTTTGAATTCAGATAGGAGTAAAATTTTCCAATAATGCAGTATCTATATTATAGGCAGACTCAGGAATAGTCAGGTGGGAAATATTCCTTTATAAAAGGACACAATGGGGAAACTGACAAGGAGGATCCCATCCTAGATTGAGTCTAGAATTGTCCCCTCAGTGTTTCCTCTCTAGATGCAAATTTTACCTGGTAACAGTACAGGATGGAGGATCACAGTCCCTCTAAGTAATTTGTGGCATATTCTCTCAGATATTGATTTAATGCAGACAACTATACTCAAATTCAAACTTAAAAAAAATATTTATGGTCCCAAATGCTTTTACCTTAAACAGCAAATTTCACTAATCACAACTTAAAGCCAAATACAGTTATTTGTATTCCCATGGAGTTGCAATAAGCAATGAAGATTAACAGGACTCACATACATAAGAGATTCCATTTAAGATACATCCTTCTCAAATTTAAAACTTGTCCTTATATAAAAGTCAATTATTAAAAATCAACTTTTCTATTTCAACTTTTGAGCAAGTCATATTCATTTTTTATTAATTATATAAGCCAAACAAATTTCTTTCTTAGAACTGATGACCTTGTCCACATGAAAGGAGCCTTGGCAATTTTACAAAATAAAAGGAATTGGCATGAATCCCATGCCTGCCAACCCAGAAACATACAGGAAGACTGTTTGAAAGGACAGAACCAGTCTAAATACAAATTTTTACTCCATTCATTTCTTTCCACACAGTAATCAATTAACAGTTTTAGGTTTAGCATTAAAACGCAACTTCAAAAACTTAGTTAACAATCTTACAAGTCTTATAAATTATAGCTGTAACTTCTTTAACAGGTAAAGGTGAAAATGCCTGGTTTTTTAAATGTCAATTACTAAACATTATAAGATAAGGTTAATAGGACTGATAAAATTTTAAATAATATAACTGGCTTTGCACAATTTTTCCAACATCTTTTAGTTTCAACAAAATTCAGATTACAAACTGTTTTCTCTAACACCATTTCTGTATTACAGAGTAAAATAAAAATTTTAATGGTTCTAACTTTTACTCAAGAAAATTTCATGTCTGTGTCCACTCTTTAAAAACGTTTTTGAAAGAAAAAGTTGTCAAACTGCAAGCAGAAGTGAGGGAGACTCTGGCACCTAATCCCCTCCTTTCCACTTGGGAGTTCAAAACTTTATCTCTGAGGTGTCTTTTTTCATCATTTTCAGATTTATTCATTTTCTCAAATCGCCTTAGTGCCAAATAATACAACAAATTCTGAACTGTCTTAAACATCCAATTAAGAGTGACATGTTTCACTTAAAATATGACCAGAATAACTACTTTTTAGTTGTATCCCATGTACTAAAACTTTTCTCTTTTAGGTGAGGCATGAGATAGTTAAAATACTATTCAATCTGCCCTACTGATATGAGTGAAAAAATTTTCCCCATTTCTTCATGTTTTTCTTTCCACCTTCACAACCTGGCCAGGGTTAGAAGGTAGAAAGAGAGAACTTTATCAACGACTTACCAATAATTTCCAAAACTTTTTTGCTTTCCTTAAACTTCATACCCATATTGTTCTTCTAGTGGGCTTTGACTAAAGCCCCTTTAAAACTGCACATACATTATTTCCTTGCATTTCTCATCTATTTAGAAATCATATAAACTAAATAATATAAGATCAGTTTCTCTCTCCTAGTCTCTTCTCTGATGCTGCAGCCATCAGAGAGAAGGGAGGAGGAGGAAAAGAGATAACATTCCAAATTCCAGCTATAATGGAGGTGGCTGTAATAACTCACAAACACACACACAGAACATGTAAAGACAGAACACATATACAGACAATAAAAAAAAAAAAAGAATCCAAAAACTGAGAAAAAAATGTCAGAAATTCTCTGCACAAATTATAACTTTGGCTTACTTTCTGTCACTGTGCTCCAAACATCTTTCATACAATTCAGATTTCCAACTAAGTAGCCTCATCTTTCAAGAGTGCTTTAGTTGTATTGTACTAGTCAGTGGGTATAGGGCTGTCTGAGGAATGCTGTCTAGAAGAGACTGAATGTAAAGACTATCTGGTCCATAACTGATTAATTTCTTTGAGAATTTAAAATCCAGAGGGGTATGTTCTCTTATAGCCACTCCTGAGTTATAGGGATTTGAGGTTTCTATTAATGGCAATGTTAGCCTCATTTCCAAAAGTATTCCTTCTCCTCTTTCTGTGGCTTGCCAAGGACGTTTTGTACAATCCTTTCAGGCTCCTGGAATTTTTCACAAATTTGTGATCTAGACTTGTAGAACGGAGGAGCAGTGGGAGGAGGAGATTCTATTTTAAATTTTTGTGTGCCACACTCCATCAGGTCTTCCTTCTCTTTTGTTCTAGAGGCTACCTCTACCTTTAATGTTTTTGTGGCTAATGATACTTGTTCGGGTTTCTGTAGACATATTTTGAATACATTCCAAATTGAAAATATTGTAACAGGAGAAGCACTTGGTCTGACCTCTCTATAATACACACTCATTAGATTGCCTACTATTTCCCACTTTTCAAGATTTATAATCCCTTCATCCAGTTCCTTCATGCCTTTCACCACATGAATTACTTCATGACCCCAAGATTACTTCACCTGTCTCTTTTAAATGCATGGGCTCTAGCCTATTGCTAAAGTGAAACTAATTTCACCAAGCTCAAAGTGAAAGTGACCATGCTGAAGAAGTGGGCCCCTTCCAGGCCTTCCCCTCATCTTTTACCAGTGTGCTCCTTTCCTCTTTGGCTCTGGGGGTCCTCCTCTGGTCTTGGGACATGAACTAGGCTCTCCTGTCTAGAAGGGGCGGGGCCCCACGTTGGGCACCAGATGCTGCAGCCAGCACAGTCCAGCAGGTCCGGGGCGGTTACGGGCTTACAGAGTGAGGATGAAAAGACAGGCGGGACACAGCAGTCTGAACAAACTGAGTTTATTCTGCACATACTGAGCCAATAATTCAGGGACCCGGGACACTTAAATAGTAAAAAACCATAAAGGTAGTGATTGAAGCATGAAACAGAGCAGATGGTGATAAGTAGAAAGGGAGGCTTCAAGACCTCTATATCAGAATGTTATCCTGTACAGCAGGAGCCCTGATTCCTGGAACTTCAACACCCAAATTCAAGGATGTGCACCTGAGAACAATATGTCACTTAACTTCTCAAGCCAGCTACTCTTCTCCCTTGGAGGAGGGGAACTCTTAATTAGGGGCTCTTTCAAAGCCCTCAAAGTTCTCTACACTTGGTGCTGTGAATATTGCTTTGGTGATACACTTTTAAATGTTAAACTTTGACTTAATATAACACTAATAGGTCTATACTCTGAAGACATCAAAGAAAGATAAAAAGGATGCATAATTACAAATTTATTTATGGCAGCCTTTTTGCATTGGCAAATAATGTAAATTTGAGAATGGTTTGACAATCTATGGTTATTAAGTGGGACTGCAAAATTTGAGGCTTCAGGAAATTTTGAAAGGGTGGTTCCAGAGAAACGTGGAAAGATTTGTATTTCTGAAACAAAGCAAAGTAAGTAGAACTAGGAGAACAATCAACCAATGTTGTAAAAAAGACATAATTTTGAATGAAAAGAACTCTTAGCAATGCAATGATTAACCATGATTACAAAGGAATGTTGATAGACAACATGGAATTTATGTATCTTAGTGATCTAATATATATCTTATTTTGGGAAATCCTGGTTCAAACTAATAAGGGTCAAATGGCTGACTTCAAAAAGCAGAAAATAATTGATTCATGTCATTTAGAGAGAATTTTGAACCCATGTTATTATTAAAAACAATAATGATAATAGTAAGAGACTTTTAGGACTATATCTTTGACATCCTTTAAATAGGCTTAAATTTGTAATTACTCAAAAAATATCTTCACTATGTAGAAAGGCAGGATGAATCAAAGAGAAAATGTAATCATCCACACTTGTAATGTAAAATTCTATATGAGTTTGCATAATGGACTTCACAAGCAGATGATGTGTTTGGAGAGAGTATCAATACATAATGATGACTGGGGGAAAGTGCTAGAAACATTGATGAAGCATATGCTTGATAGAAATGAACATTGTGGCATTGTTATTTAGTCATTTTAATCATATCTGAGCCTTTTTGTTCCCATTTGTGGTTTTCTGGCAAAGATAGTGGACTGATTTTACCATTTCCTTCTCCAGCTCATTTTGTAGATGTTGAAACTGAGGTAAACATGGTTTAAGTGATTTGCCCGGGATCATATAACTAGGAAGTGTCTGAGGCTAGATTTGAAATCAGGCCTTCCTGACTCCAGACCCAGTGCTCTATGTACTGAGTCATCTATCTGTCCCACACATTAAGACATGAAAACCTCAATATCACTATTATGAGAGATTACTTTGGAAAAAACACAATGTTTATTAAGAGTGACAAGAAGGTCTGAACGATTGAAGATGTTTAGTTTGAGAGAAAGAAGGGATATGTGGTAGTACATGAAAAGTGGCTATTAAACTGGAAAAAGGAATTATTGGCTTTATAATTAGTTGCCTTAAGAGGAAAGAGTGGGGGAAAATAGATAGTCAATTTAGGATTGGGATAAGGAAAAATCTCTTAAAATGTAATTTTGTGTAATCATAGAAAAGGCTGGATTAGGATATATTCCCTCATTAGTGCCTTTCAAGATATTTTTCTTGGAGAAGTTATAGAAGAACATGGAGCATGTGGGGTGTTCATGTAGAACTAGTATCTTTGATGTGAGGGCTTTCTGAGCCTTTTTCAGGGCTGTTCATCTATCTTTGGTGTCCACTTGTCACCTGATTCTCACCTGTAACTTAAAGAAGCTGTAGCATCACAGTGGTCACAGCCTAGGAAAACAATCTAAACAGATGGGCTAAACTAGGCTGAGGGTACCTGACAGGCCTCAAACCCATCAGTGAGTTAGGGGATGTGGAATGAGTGAATGAGAAAAAAAAAGATGTTCTAACAGAATTGAAGTCAGCAGAATGAGCCCCTGTGGAGCAATGAGTTCGGTGGGATATCAAAGAGGCTACATCTGTGTCTTGTACCATAGCCAATCATCCTGACTTTTATCTTTCCACTGAACTTTAGTGACTCAGGAAGAAAGTGTGAGGCTAACAGCCTTGTGTAACTCTGCCTCATTTAAATCCAATTCAAGCACACTGCCATGTAATTTCACTGGTCCTCTCAAAACAAAGAATGACCAACAAATGAACACTTCATTAGACATGGGGTGATCTATATGACCAACTAGCTTTTGGGTTGATGATTCTGTGAATCTCTTGCCCAGATATCTGCAGAGAAAATTTAAATAAAAGCTATAATATAAGGAAACATTTTGTTGTGTTGAGGGAGAGGGAGTCCTATTTGGAGGTAAAGTTTGAACATTTTCTAATTATATTCAGAAGCCCTTTGATTCAGCTTTCATAGAGGAGTCCATTTCTGATATATGGGATCTGGGAAATTTTGTTTTCCCATTTTTTTTAAAATGAGGGTGAAGAATCAGAAGAGTCATCACTATGAAAAGTCTTGGAAATATTGATGCACTTTAAGGATCTGGAATTTCAGTGAATAATAGCCATAATGTGGAACATTCAACCAATGTAAGGCAAAAGCTCTAATAACATGTGATCCCTTGTCCCTCAGGTAGGTACCTTTGAAGCAAAGGGATCATCCAGCAAGCAGAAGATTTGGTGATAAATGTGCAAAAGAACATTGATTTCATTTTCAGATGAATCCAGAAAACCTTGGTGTGGCTTAGAGCAGAAGCCTGAGCTACCAGAATAGGTCAGCAGAAACTACCAGAACCATGTTCAAGTAGCAAAGTTGAGTATTAGCTCAATCCTCTTCAATCTCTGTGCTTGAGATTCTTTCATTTGAACTCTTCTGTGGCTAACTCAGAACCTTTGAGGGCTACCATCTCTGTTTCACTTTTCTCTCAGCCCCTGTAGTTGCCTAGAATTCTTTGAAGGCAATGTTCCTTTCCTCCAGTGTTTATGCCCAGTATAATAATCCAGTCCTGATCTCTGGTCTCCTTGCAACTGACCTAATCTGCCTGACCAACTGCCAAACTTATTCCTTATGTACTTAACCCTTCTTGATCCAGAATATTGACGGCAGGCTACCTAGCCCTCAACCAACCCCTATATAATGCCACCGATGTGACATAAATACAAAATCAATACAAGAGAAATCCATAACACTTTAAGTGTCATGGTGATCTATACGTTATCCTTTCTTGTTATGAAATTACCAATATAATACAAGAATAAAAATAGAGGGTTCCATTCAGTTATTTATATATTTCTCCTTTTAATTTTTCATGTCTAATATTAATTTGTCATCATTATTATCTGGTCTCATAGATCATTAACATAGTTATTAATCTATTCAAATATCATATCGTAAAGCTAGTCAAAATTCTATAATCCTAATGAGAAATCATTGGTGATGTAAACACTCTAGCAATGCCCTTCAGTCATTGTTATTGGTTCTCAAATAGAGATGAAGTATCTCATATTTTTCTACTTTTGTTCTTTTGCCTCAATTAAAGGGTTGTCTTCATTTTTTTCCACCTAGCATCAATGTCTTCTAGCTTTCTATATATTCTAGCAACTGCACTGTGTACTTCCTTTGAAGTCTTTGATGTCTTCTTTTCATTCCCACAAGACTGGCATCAGTCTACCTGTGGAGAAGTTGTAATATGCTTGGACTTTACAAGCATATGAAAATTACCCAGGCTTGCATTTCCTAGCAACTACCCACCCTCAGTCAATATTTTCCCACATTCACAGTTCACTGCAAGACACTAAAGTCTTACTTAATCTAACAAATGAGTAACCTCCTGAACACCACTGCAATCAGAATTTATTTAATTAATGGCTATTCCTTTTTGACAGCTTGGTTAACTACACAATTAATAGTCAATGAACTTTATCTTATTCAAGTATGAAATTTATCATTTAATTTCAAACTAAAATAGTTTAAGTTAAAGTTAGAGAAAAATCATAGAATTAGTCAGAGAGATATGTAGCTGTCTAAAGTCAGTAATTTAAACATATTTCAATGCAATAATACTTCAGTTAAATAAAAATGTAATTATTGTTTTGCTTGACCTTTCAAGCTAGTGTGTAATGCAGACATTTTTTTCATTAATAAATAAAATATGAACTTTGTAATGGGAGAATTTCACAACAAATCATAGCCAACTTGTGTTTTGTCTGAAATAATAGCTGTTACACACAGTTAACCTATCTTTTCCTCTCTGGAATGGGGGAAATGCCATTTCATGCCCCATTAATTATTTCTAAAGAAATGGAAGACTTTGGCTCTGCTAATGATAAGCAGACACAGGGGGAAGGGTGGTGGGAGAAATAAAAAAAAATCTGCATAAAATCCAGACATTTCTAACCTGATTTTTTCAGTTGTAAGAATGACTTTGAAACTGATTATTAATCTTACTGGATAGAGAAAACATAAATTAGAAAGAGGTAGCAGGAACTTATCAAACTTTTCTAAGTGAAGAGAAAATGTTAGGTGTTCATACTGCATTGCGTTTGCTTTTGACCATAACACAAGTATATTTCCTCTGACATGTAGTTGAATGAAGTAAAGGATTGAATGGAGGAAATGATCTAAATGTACTGCAGTTCAGCTCTGTGTTCCCACCCTTTCCCTCTCTCTTGCTGAATTAAATGAATTAACTTAGATTCATGCAAAAAATTACTCAACAAAATTTGAGAGAGCTTAAAAGTTGTAAAAGCAAGCCTTCAATGAAGCTAAAGTATATATATATATAGTATATCATATATATATGTACATACACATATCAGCTAATACTAACATATATATATATATGTATATATATATATTTATTTATATATAAACTGAAGTGGATACAAATGAGCCACCAAGAAAAACTGATTATAACTGAGCAGTGTATTTTTTTTGGGGGGGGGTATAAAAAGTCACAAAACAGAAATGTTGGTTATATGTGTTTTTTAAAACAAAACAAGGGGTACAAATTAATCTGCAAGTATATTCCCCCACCCACTCCAAAACAAAAGTCATGGAAAATAATTATCAATAGAATTACTATTTAAATGGCATTGGCAGAGTAAATGGTAACATCAATTTTTATTTTAGAGAAGATAGAAATATGATGAACAACTCTTTTTACCAACCCTCTCTAGAGGCAGAGAGCGTTCTATCAAATTGCAATTCAATGAAGCATTTTCTGTAAGGGGCAAAATAATTCAATCCAGGTACTTTTCTTTCTGATGATGTAACCTAATTCATGGATAGAACTTAGAGAAATAAGAAAACTAGAGATTTAACATGTTTACCAGATCATCTCTAGCTCTCAAATATCAACTTCTAAAAGAAGTGTGGGTCAGATGTTGGACTGCAGTGAGTACATGATGGACTCCTCCAATAAGGACCTGTAGTTCTGATATTCTATTTTGATTGAAGTGAGAACCATATGCTCCTGTTAGCAGCTGTTAAGAAGGAAAATGGCTCTCTGTGCAAGGAGTTTGAAAATAGATTGTCTTCTCTTCTTCTCTGGACATAAGGCCAATCCACTATAGCACAGGTGTGAGCATTATAGGTACATACAAACAAATTCAATATTTTTCTCACAAAATAACTTTGTATCTTCTTAAGCACTTTTGCACGTGCTTCATTTAGATCTCCAAATTTTATGTTTTATATTACATGAAAGAGAAGATTTTGCCTGAAAAAAAAATGAAGGTTACTTTTACAGATTGACCATCCTATTCCCAAATGCACTGCAGTATGATCTTTGTTGAGTATCATCTTTTAGGAAATGCAAACTGATGTTCATGCCTTGATTTGCGAGGTAGAAAAAAAAACATAACTCTAAATCCTGTCTGATTTTTTAAACAATATTATTTAGCCTGGAACAATTAAATTTTGATGAATACTGAACAAATATGATTTTTCTGCTTCTTGTAGAAGTATATTTGATGTTACTTTCAGTATGTAAAAATAATTTTTAAGGATATTGTTAGAAAACACAGTAAAAAATGCAGATGCGATAGAGGTGAATATGCTTTAAGGACAATGATTCACATATATTCTAGAAAGGATTAAATAAATGTTTTTTACTTTCATTCATTTCATATACTCCTCTTAGAGCATCTGATTGGAGTAGCAGAGAATTCACAGGTCCTTAATATCATTATACTCTCATGAGCAGAAAAATAGAATTTATCACTCTGTGTGTGTGTGTCTGTGAGTGCATGGTCATGTGCACATGTGGGTATGCATTAATAGCATGGTATGACGGGAAGGATGACATCACTGGATCTGGACTGAAATTCTATCTGTGGAACTTATTGCCTGCATACTGATAGGCAAGTCAATTATTGTCCTGGGATCTCAGGTGAGTAATCTATGAACTGAATATTTTGAAACCAGATTGCCTCTGAAGTCTTTCTCAACTCTAAATCTATAACATTGGAATGGGTTGAATATATGTAAAATTATTTATGGAATCAATTCATTTTCCTCTCAATTCTATCTTTGTCAGTGATTTTGATACCTTGATTAAAGTCTTTTTCAACCTTTTCATAACACTGTTCACAGAAATTAAATAGTTAATCAGGTAATCATTCATTCATTTCTTTCTACATAAAATATACAGTGAGAGAAAGTAGATAAGGGCCCATATTTGAGATCAAAAAGAATTAGGGTCAAATCCTCTCTCTGCTGGGAAACAATTTTTACAGCCAGTCTCCAATAAAGTCTTCGCTTCCAAAATATATAGAGAATTGAGTCAAATTTAGAAGAGTACAAGTCATTCCCCCACTTGATAAAAGGTCACAGGTTATGAACAAGTGATTTTCAGAGGAAGAAAAAAATGCTTTAAATCACTATTGATACAAATTAAAATAACTGTGAGGTCAGGTTGGCTAACATGGAAAAAATAGGAAAATGATGTGTGAGAGGTGTGGGAAAATTGGTACAGTAATTCATTGATGGTGGAGTTGTAAACTGATCCATCCAGTCTAGAGAGCAATTTAGAACTATACCCAAAAGGTTATAAAACTATGCATACCCTTTGACCCAGTAATACCTCTTCTAGGTGTTTTTCCTAAAGAGATTATAAAAATGAGAAAAGGACCTTCATGTAACAAAATATTTATAGCAGCTCTTTTTGTGGTGGCAAAGCACTGGAAATTGAGGGTATGTCCATCAATTGGGGAATGACTGAACAAGCTGTGATACAGGAATGTAATGGAATACTATTGTACTATAAGAAATGATGAGCAAGTGAACTTCAGAAAAACCTGGAAAGACTTATATGAACTGATGTGAGGTGAAGTGAGTAGAACCAGGAGAAAGAAATAAAGGACTAGTCCTATTATTGGGCAATGCTTTTCTCCTGTCTTTAATTTGTAGGAATTAGTATTTCTAAGATTGAGGCATTACATGAAAAGGTGATCAGATACCACAGAAAAAGGCATCCAATGGATGATATAGAGAGCAGTATCATAGGAATTATTTAGAAAAGGAAATTCAAAGTATTTATCTCAGAAGCTTTGATTTCCTAAGGAATATATAGACTGAAGAAGAAATAAAAGCCAAGAATAAAAGAAGACAGCAAGAGAAGAGAAGGAAAAAACATTCTATTTTAGAAAAAGGCTCAGAAAAGTAATTTTAAAAAACTATTAAACGAGTTGAAAGAAAGGTGAGAGGTAAAGAAGGAAGATTTCATTTGGCTACTTAACTAATAAAAAGAAATGGAATATTAGAAATTTTTTTTTGCGATTTTCACATAAAAATCTTTCAGAAATACTTACACTTTTCTCTCTAAATCTCTCTCTGTCTTTCCCTCTCTGTCTCTGTCTTTCTCTGTTTATCCCTCTCTCTCTGTCTCTCTCTCCCTTTTTCACACACACATATTAATAATATCCTCATATACAGCTGCTATCTATATCTAAAGAAATTTTAAAGACAGAGAATTGAAAGAGAAAGTAGGTAGATGTCTCTCTCTCCTTTGCCTGATGTTCCCATAAAACAAAAAGTACATATTAATTGATGGTTATAAACATACAGACTGGCCTTTATATTTAGCCAATAATTGAGGAAACAAATGAGCCCTTTTTTTTTACTACAACTGAAAGAAGGAAAAAAAATCAAAAAGAAATCATTAGGCTCTATTCCCGTTAATATATGGAGTTTCTGAATGAGAAGACCTCCTTTAGCAATACAGTCTTCTATCTCCTGTGTAACTTCTAGTTATTATAGAGCCATGTTGGGGCCCTACATGGTTAAGTGACTTGCCAGGGTCACACAGTCAATGTGTGCCTGAGGTAGGGTTTAATGAATTATTATAAAGATAGCAGTATCTTCAGCACAAATCATGATTTTCTCATCTCAGAAACATATCTAATTTTCATTAGCCAAAAATACCCCTTCAAACATTATACCAATTAATAAAGTGCTTGTCTTTAATAATGATGTCATTTGCAGTCATAACCTTTTACATAGAATCTGTGTTCTATTTCTGTTCTGGAAATAATTTTTTCATCCCTTTCTGCTGTCAGTTGCAGGAAGTGATGATGGCATTTTGCTTCTTAGTGAGTAAATTTAAATAATCTGTAACAAAATTAGAGCTATTTTCATCACAAAATCATTTTTTTAAAAAAAACATAAAAAAGTAAATTAGCTGCATAGATACTGATCTAGGAAAGCACTCATAAAACATTTCAATATCCTTCACATCCCTTTAGGATACATGTAAATCCACAGACTTTAATCGTTTTAGCAAAGATATTCAGTAGCTTCTAACTTAGCAATTTCAATCATCATCACTAAGGGTAGCAGAAGAAGTGCAAGTATAGACTGTTCATTTTGCATCAACAACCTCCTGAAAAGGAGGAATATCCATAGAACTCTAAACTGTGGAAGAAAATGCACTGGGAGAGAGAGGGTCCAGAAGAGAGCCTTTAGGAAGGGACAGGGACTGTTTCTCTCCCATCCTGAGGTCTTTCTTTCTTTGCCCTATTAATGGGGCCATGCCCTGGCTACTTCTTAAACGGGCCTATTCAATGAATGGGCATTATCTCAACCTAAGTGAGTAAGTGCATAAACTTGGCCTAAAGGAGCCAAGGTCTCCCAGTTCATCCTGGGTCATCTCCAGTCATCCTGATGAATATTTTGTCACTGAATTTAGATGACTCTGGAGGAGAAGTGAGACTAGTGACCTTGCACAGCCCTCCCTCCCTCAAAACAAAGTCAAGTGCAAGTCATGTCATCATTTCTCTGATATTTTAAAGAATATATAAGGGAGGCTGGTTAAATTTTGAAAACAGAAGATGAAACAAGGATTCTCATCCCTTCAAATTTAACTCTCTTGATGTAGACAACATTCATTTGATTATATAAGGATCATCTGTTGAAAAATCAATCAAATTTCCATCAAATGTCATTTCACCTGGTCCAGCAACTATAAAGAACAAATGATGTTCAATTAACAAACTAGAGTTCTGATCAGAGTTCTGTAGTGATGTTCAAAAGAACACAATATGTGTAATAACAATAATGTCTTGTTATATAAGGAGGCGTATAGTGGGGGAAAGTGAGGAAGAGGGCAGAGTACAGGTAAAACCCAACTGAACTCTCCCAACATTCTGCTCCAAACAATAATATAACTTTTCGAATTGATTTCTGAAGTGATAGAGCCAACAAATGGTCAGAGTGAGATATTTTTTTCCCCAATCTAATACAACTTAGGAGGTCTGCAGGACAGGACTGTGATCCTGGGATCAGAGTTAGTCTAGCCCAAAGCAACAGCACCAGTGCTGAGACTTGGAAGCAGCGGAACAAGCAGGAGCAGCAAAACCTAATGAGGGTAAGGAGGTAGGACAACTGGTCAGAAATAGACTACAGAGGACTCTTTGCTGGTGTTGGTTGCAGCTGGTACCAATTGGCAACTCTACTGCCCATAAGTCATTCTGGGTCTCAGTTCCAGGGCACTTGCCACAAGAGAGCAGGGGAACTGATCATAGTTTCAGAACAAAAAAAAGCACTTGAAGCATACCTGATCACAGTTCCAGGGTCAAGAGCAATGTTAGTGCTTGTAGCTGCAGGTGCACAGGAACCCTTACTGGGTAAAGGCCAGACCACAGATCAGGACAGAAGGGACCACACTTCTTTGCAAATCACAATGCTAAAAAATACTAAAAAATTGCAGACACCCAGAACTTGCTATGAAAGTAACACATAACTTACACATAAAAACGTAAGGCTTGGGACAATGACTCCACACCCTTAAATAGGCAGAATCCACCTTTAACATAAAGTTTATTTTAAGAAAGAAATAGACTAGAAAAATGGGTAATGAATGAAAGAAGAGTTCAATGATTAAAAGATATTACAGTGATTGGGAAGAACAAGATAACAATAATAGGAAAACTTCTACAAACAAAGGTTCAAAGACTTGATTAGATTTAATTTAACCAAAATTCCTGGAAGAATTAAAGAAGATAATCATGGTGAACAAAAAATTGAGAAAATAAATGAATGATGTAAAAACATTTTTTAAAATTTTAAATGTTTATGAATTTTTAGCTTTCAACATTCATTTCCACAAAATTTTGAGTTTCAAATTTTCTCCCTATCTCTCCCCTCCCCCACCCGACAATGTCTTGCATTCTGATCACCCCTTTCCCTCCATATGCTCTCCCTTCTGTCACACCCTTCCTTTCTATTTCCTCCATCTTCTCTCTTTTTTGTAGGGCAAGATAGATTTCTATACCCCATTACCTGTATTTCTTATTTCTCAGATGTATGCAGAAACATTTCTCAGCATTTGTTCCTAATACTTTGAGTTCCAACTTCCCTCCCTTCCTCCCTCCCCACCCATCCCCACTGAGAAGGCAAGGAATTAAATATAGGTCATATATGTGGAGTTTTGCAGAAGATTTCCATAATACTCAGGCTATGTAAGATTAGGTATATTTTGCTCCATCCTATCCTGCCCCCCATTTATTCAATAAATTATTATTGTCCCTCCCCATAAATGTTTGCTTCTAATTACTCCATTCTTCCATATGTCTTCGCTTCTATCATCCCCTCACCCTTTTTGTTCCTTTCTCCTCTACTTTCCTCTAGTGTAATATAGATTTTCACACCAAATTGAGTGAGCATTTTATTCCCTCTGTAAGCCATAAGTGAAGAGAGTAAACTTCACTTTTTCCCTCTCACCTTCTCCCTTTTCTCCTTCCTTGAATAAGCTTATTTTTGCCTCTTTTATGAGATATAGTATGTGTATAATCTTTCCAACTACCCAAATACTGAGAAAAGTCTCAAGAGTTACAAATATTGTCTTTCCATGTAGGAATGGAAACAGTTCAACTTTAGAAAGTCCTTTATGATTTTTCTTTCCTGTTTACCTTTTCATGCTTCTCTTCATTCTTGTGTTTGAAAGTCAAATTTTCTTTTCAGGTCTGGTCTTTTCATCGAGAATACTTGAAAGTCCTCTATATCATTGAATGACCATTTTTCCCTGAAGTATTATACTCAGTTTGCTAGGTAGGTGATTCTTGGTTTTAGTCCTAGTTCCTTTGATTTCTAGAATATCATACTCCAAGTCCTTTGATCCCTTAATGTAGAAGCTGCCAGATTCAGTGTTATGCTGATTGTATTTCCATAATAGTTGAATTGCTTCTTTCTAACTGCTTGCAGTATTTTCTCCTTCATCTGGGAACTCTGAAATTTGGCCAAAATATTCCTAGGAGTTTCTCTTCAGGTCTCCTTCAGGAGGTGATTTGTGGATTCTTTCAATACTTATTTTCCCCTCTGGTTCTAGAATATCAGGGTAGTTTTCCTGGATAATTTCATGAAAGAATATGGCTAGGCTCTTTTTTTTGATCATGGCTTTCAGATAGTCTTATAATTTTTAAACTGTCTCTCCTGGTTCTATTTTCCAGGTCAGTCATTTTTCCAATGAGATATTTCACATTACCTTCTATTTTTTTCACTCTTTTGATTTTTTTATTTTAATTTTTAAATTTAATTTAATTTTTTAGTTTCTTGTTTTCTCATATAGTCATTAGCTTCCATCTGCTCTGTTCTAATTTTTAAAGAATTACTTACTTCAGTGAGGTTTTCAATCCCTTTTTCCATTTGACTAATTCTGCTCTATAAAGCATTCTTCTCCTCATTGGCTTTTTGGACCTCTTTTGCCATTTGAGTTAGTTCATTTTTTAAGATGTCAATTTCTTCAGCATATTTTTTGATCTCCTTTAGCAAGATGTTGACTTGCTTTTCATGGTTTTCTTGCATCTCTCTCATTTCTCTTACTAATTTTTCCTCCACCTCTCTTACTTGATTTTCAAAATCCTTTTTGAGCCCTGCCATGGTCTGAGAACATTGCATATTTATTTTGGAGGTTTTACATGCAGGAGCCTTGACTTTTAGGTCTTTCTCTGAAGACCAAAATTGTTACTTCTCATCTAAAAGGATAGAAGAAAATATCTGCCCACCAAGAATATAACCTTCTATTGTCTTATTCTTTTTTTTTCCTTTTTTGGGAATTTTCTCAGCCATTTACTTGACTTTTGAGTTCTTTGTCAGGGCCAAGCTAAGGGCTGAGATTCAGATAAGTGGCACAATTTCACCAGGGATTTTAGCTGGAGGTCTCCCAAGGCTGCCACTTAAGGTTGAGATTTTGATCAGCTGCTCAATTCCCCCAAGGACTCTAGGTGGAAGGCTCCAGAAATGGCAGTTCCCACTGCATTGGCTGCTGCCAGGGGTCCAGACCACACTCTCCTCTCCTGGCTTAAGGAGTCCTCCCACTGACCTTTGAATCTGTTTGTAGGTTGAGCAATCTAGAAACTGGTGCTCCCGGGGGGTCCCCAAAGTCTGTTCAGGTTTATGGCCTTGCCATGTGATGTTGAACTCCATGCTTCCTGGGCTGTGTTGTGTGGGCTAAGAAATTTATTAAAGGAGAATTAATATCATGGTAAAAAAGGCACCAAAATATTTAAAAAAATAACATCTTATAAAAAAGAACTGACATAATTATAAAGGAGGCACAAAAATACACTGAAGAAAAGTACTCCTTAAAAAAAAACCCAGAATTGAGTAAATGAAAAAGAAAAGGGTTATACAATTCTATTGAAGAAAATAATTCCTAAAAAATTAGAATTGTGGAAGTGGAAAATAAGGACTTCTTGAGGCATCAAGAAACAATCAAACCAAGTCAAAAAAATGAACAAAAAGGAAGCAAAATATGAAGTATCCCATCAGAACAACTGATCTGTAAAGCAAATCAAGGAGGGATAATTAAAGAATTATTAGACTACTTTAAAGGCATGATCAAAAGAAAACACAGAGAGTTTAGACAACATATTTGAGTAAATATTCAAGAAAACTGCCCTGATTTTATAAATGAAAAGGAAAAATAGAAATTGAAAGAACCATTGATCAACTCCTGCATGAGATCCCCAAAAGAAAACTCTCCAAAATATTATAGCCAAATACAGAGCTTTCAAGCCAAACAGAAAATATTGCAAACATCCAGAGAAAACAATTTGAGTAGTATGGAACCACAATAAGATTAACATAAGATTTAGCAGCTTCTACATTGAAGAATTAAAGTTTATTTATATGATATTCCAAAATGCAAAGAAACTAGGATTACAACCTATATGACAAAAGTGAATAAAATCTTTTAGAGGGAAAATTCATATGTCATGAAATAGAGGACTTTCACGCATTCCTGATAAAAAGCTGAATAGAAAATTTGACACTCAAACACAAGACTATAAAGAGAAACACAAAAAGGTCAGCTGTAAATAGTAATCATAAGGAGCTTAAAAAAGTTAAATTGTTTAATTTCTTATATGGAAGGTGGAAAATGCAATACCTAAGAACTTTCTCATTATGAGGGCAAATAGAAGTACTTTACATAGATAGAGGTCAATAGTGTGAGTTCATTATGTTGCAATTATGTCCAAAAATTTTATAGAAAAGTAGAAGAGTGAGTGAAGTGAAGGCTAGGTATAAATCATCACTCCAACACTAACCATTTGACTCTAAAACCTTCAAATCTATTTTCTCAATGGTAAATAGGAGATGTGCATAATAATGCCACATATTGTATGGTGGTGGTAGTGGAAGCAGTGGCAGTAGCAGTAGCAGCAACAGCAATAGATAGTATTTACATAATGCTTTAAGGTTTCTTTGCAAAGTGCTTCATAAATATTGTCTCATTTTATCCTATCACAACCCTAGGAGTTGGGTGCTATTACTATCTGACTTTTATAGATGAGGAAACTGAGGCAACACAGATTGAATTACTTGCCCATGGTCACTCAGCTAGTAAACATCTGAGGCAGAATTTCAACTCAAGTCATGCTGAATCCAGGCCTACGCCACTGCATAAATAGTTGTTATTGGTCATGTTTTGCATTTCAAAAAGACCAATGACCTCAGTATTTTGAGGTTAAGTTACCGTGTATTTGACTGTGGCTGATATTTAATTGTCAAATAGATGCTAGATAACCCTATTAAGCAAGTTGAATATTTCAATAGACAAGTGAAATATAAGGCAGTCTAAGTGAATGGATTTGCTAATAAGTCTTCCTAGCTAAAATAATCTATTCTCAATAGATATGAAAAAAATATTAGAAATTTCAGTTAACTGAAGGAAATTAGTTTAATTTCAGAATGTCAAGTGAGGGATGGGAAAGAGATGCAGTCATGAATAGGTTACCCTGATTCAGCTCAAATGTATTTACCAGTCCCCACCCTACTATAACCTTGGTGTGTCTGAAATACTTTGCTACCTTCTCATATACTTCAACTCATTCATCACCCTTTCTGTGTTCTCCCCTCATCTAGAATGTCAGTGAGTTCATGGATATAATTCTACCTTTCCAAGCAGGCGTGTAATTTTTTCCTGTTCTCTCAGTAAAGTGTAGCCATACTTAGCTATTCAGTTTGCTGTGTGACACGCTTTATTCCCCTGAAGAAGGAAAAATAATTTACTTTTAAAAATCTCCGAATAGCCTTGTTTCATCATTCATTTCTGCTGTCATTTTATATAAACTAAGAGTAACAATAGAACTTATTCACAGTACATTCCATGATCACCCTGACAGCCTTCAGCCACTAGTGTTTAGCTCTATCACATTCATCAAAGAAGGCCTCTTAAGGGCAAGTAAAGTACAGAGTCACCCTCTCAGGTGTCAACATGGCACTTTGCCATTATAGTTCTGGCTGACCTATTGCTGAATATAGCACTGACCTTTAAAAGTATTGCAGATAACTACCTTTTCTTTTACAGGTATAATGGCCTTTAAGAGCTATGCTCTTGAGTTCAACTTTAAGGTACCCTGACACTTTTAAGACCTTTCTTGGTTTTATGCATTGGATCTGTTTTATGACTCTGCTCTGAACTACACATCTTTTCCACTCAGCTCTGTCCAGTTTCCAGTTTTATACTTCAAAACTGCTATACAGTTTTTACAAAGACTTCTGTAATTTGTCTTCCTTTTTAAAAAGAAAAAGGTGACTGAACATGGGATTTAAAATTAACACACACACCTTTGATCTAAGATATGGTAATTGTAAATTTTACATTGCCTGAACAAAAATATTGTACGTTTTTTTGCTTAAACCACTTGAAGTCAGATGGTATTCATGCAGTTTGTTCATATGTTTTTATTTGCTTTTGCATTTCTTTGTGCTGAATTATAAATACATGTGACACAGACCAATAAAGTGCAAATAATAGGAAATAACACTAATCACCATCATAACTGAAATCACAAACCAATAGAAGAAAAGAAAGCAACTCTTAAAAGTTTATAAGGCTCTTTACAAAAAGCTACTCAGAATTCTCTTAGGATTGCACTACTGATGTTCTAGTAAAGGAAATCCCCACGGCATGAAGTATTCCCTAGTGCTATTAAGTTAGTATTTACCTGTAAGTACTATCCCTATATCAAATCATTATTTACCAGAAGGTGTCATGCCTGTTTTTGTTTTTAATTTTGCCAACAATAATGAAACCAATGATAATTAACATATATAGAGCTTTGTAAGGTTTGCAAAGCAATTTGCAAGTGTTGTCTCATTTTATCCTCATAAGAGTCCTAGGAAGATGTTATTCCCAGTTTACAGATGAAGGCACTAAGGCAGACAAAGTCCAAACAAAGTTCAACCTGAGAGTTACATAAATACACGTCTGAAGCTCAATTTGAACTCAGGCTTTCATGATTTCTGGTCCATAACAGTAGGAAGGCACACTCTAATGGGGGGAAGGCAGATGGAAACTGTTATATGCCATTGATTCTGAAACTGCATAACGTCAGCTATTTGCTTCAGCTGGGCTTTGTTTTAGATTTCCATTTGTCTCTTCCCACTCATATTTAAAGTAATACCTAGAATTCTTGATTTACAAAGAGTTTTAAATATATTTTCACATTTCATTTGATTTGGTAACTAATGCTCAAGTCTAAGACTCATTTGATTCCCTGACACAGCTAGGAAATCACAACTAGACTGGGAAGATAGGCTGATGTACTCCTTTACTTTACAAGCCCATCTGTCTGGGACCAAGACACAGATAATGACTCTAGGTATAAGAGGCAAGGTCCATATCATTGTGAAGGATCAGCAGTAGCTGGAATACAGCCTAGAAGAACTAGCCATGAAAGTGTATTTTGGTTTCATTTGGTAACCTATAAGGGAGCAAAACCACAGTAAAATCATCAGAAGTAATAAAATGAGAGTCTAGAGGAAAATCAGTAAGAAAAAAGATAAGGTTCAGTATCTTTGTCAAATAGCTCATGGAGCTTTGCTGTGCCAAATTAGTTGGGCACATCTTCCTGCATTCAACCATGGGAATAATGTCCTACTGCCATTAATAGGAGATGGACTTGTGAGGGAGAGGATCAGCAGCTAGCCTTCTCATACAGCTAGAAGACTTTGACCTTGGGCCCATAACGTTGGAGCTTTGTTTTCAGTCTCTAGAGCTTTATGAACTTGTAATTTGTTGTCTTCCAACACTTAAATAATCTTATAGGGTTATTAACACTTTGCTATGTATATTCTTGTGTTTGTAAATATATACATATATCATACATACATACAAATATATGTCTTTATCTATTGTATATACTTTTGTGTTCATGATGTCTTCCCAGAAAGAAAGCAAGTTACTTGAAGAGATGGTTAGTTTCATTTGTTGATCTTTCTATTCCCCCAGAACCTATAACAGTGCCTAGTATGTAACAGATATTTAATAAAAGTTTTGTTTTATTTACTGGGAGAGGGTTTTCCAGCTAAATCATACTTGCAAGTCCATCAAAGTATAGCTTAATTTATGATCACATATTCTCTAGTAGTCATTTTAAAGTTCTTAAATGAATGAGGTGGTCACACGGCAGCACTCCCCTTAACAGTGCTCAAGTTAGTTTTTCCAATAGATATGACAACCTAAACTTTGTTTAGCCATGAGCATTTGAAAAGATGCAGTGAAAATATACATTTTCCTAGAAGAATTTCTTTAATTTTCATCTTGTGAAAACATGAAAATCTTAAGAGATTTTGAATAGTCTGAGAACTGCACTGAATGGTGGGATGGTGTTTCTGAATTGAGACTAATTCAAAAGTGATAGTGTTGTCTGTCTATGGATATGATCTTTACTCACAGTTATAATATTTATATATTTAAATTATGTTCATTTACATCTAGGAAGGGTGAAAGGGTATGTAATGGAAAGGGGGAGAGAGACAGAAAGAGAGTAAGAGAAAAAGAGAGAAATGAAGAAGAAGATGGAAGAGGAGGAGGAGGAAAAAGAAGGGAGAGAGATCAAAAAGTACTTATAAAGAGAATATTGTACCAAGTCAAGGAATAAGCTGGTATTATGCAAGAGGGTAGTTAAAAAAAGCTCCTGAAACATGTAAAAGTGTAACTGAAGGCCATATTGCTTTGGAGGAAGTATATCTCCTGTCCAAGTAGTCTATTTGCAGAGTACTCCACCTCAGGAAGTGCTTGAACCCAGCTACACATAGCAAATACAATGTAAATCTCCACTCTTGGAATTCTTTACTTACCTCTTTAGCCAGTGTACCTAAAATCCTGTAGATCTGTTGCAATTGGCCAGCAAAGCATGGATATATTTCTATAGTGAAGATAAATGTTACATATATGAATTTAGATGTCTATATACTTATATATGCATAACCATAATATCCCCCAATACACATATATGTAGTGATGATAGCTGACTCAATAAAATGTCATCATTATGTAGTGTTTTAAGGGTAACTCTATCCAAAAATCCATTGGAATAGGAATCTTTCCTTGGGGGAAAATAATATTCCACACCTATATGATGGGCAGGAGGAAATTGGTGAAAGGGAAAGAAATAATTTGGACATTTCTGACTTTTATCTTTAAGAAAGAAAATGAAGATACCAACCTCACTTCAAGTTGTTGAGAAAAATATTCTGAGAAGTTAACATGAGAGGAGCTGGTAGTCTACATAATATTCCTATACCCAGCTTTCTATACTAGAGATTGTGCCTGTGTGTGTATCTCTCTCTCTTTCTCTCTGCATCTCTGTCTCTGCCTCATCTCTCTATCTTTCTCTGTCTCTCTCTCACCTCAACCCAGTTGGAATTAAAGGGGAAGGAAAGTAAGAAGGAAGGAACGAATGAAAGAAGGAAGGAAGGAAGGACAGAAGGATGGAATGAGGGAAGGAAGAAAGGAAGGAAGGAAGGAAGGAAGGAAGGAAGGAAGGAAGGAAGGAAGAAGGAAGGGAAGAAGAAAGGAATCATTAAGTGTCCATTATGTGTCAGGCACTGGACTGGGAATTCCAAAAGATTAGAAAAAGTAAAAAGTAGAATGTGTTTGTGGAGGGTAAGTAGTCCAGTTGGACATTGTGCAATACATAGACAGCTAGACTATGAGTAAGGGGGATGTGGGGTTGAATTCTGCCCCAGTAACTGATCAGTTGTGTCTCTGTGAGTAAGTCTTTTCAGAATTTCCAGATTCAATTTCCTGTACAATTAACTAGAGCAAGCTAGATGGCACAGTGGTAAAGTGCAGAGCTTGAAAAAGAAGATCTAAGTTCAAGACCCCAGACACTTACTATTTCTGTGACCCAGGGCAAATCTCTTACCTTCTGATGGTTATATAGTCTCCCTTTCTATAAAAATGGGGAAATAATAGCATCTTCCTACCAGGGTTGTTGTGACGATAGATTGAGATTGAGGTGCAAAGCACTTGACAAGCCTTAAAGAACTTTATGAATTCTAGTTTTATCATCATCATCGTCATCAATCGAATTATTATAATTAATAACATTGTTAATATTAATTGAGGGCCATGTTATCAGTAACACTTGCTTCATGGGATTGTGAAAAATCAAGCAAGAAAATGTATTCAACAAACCTAAAATCAGTGCACAAACACCAGATATTGCTATTTGATTGAAATGAAGAATGTATGAAAAAACATGCAATCTAGTATTATAGATCTCCTGAGCTGAATATGAGGTAGAAGAATACAGATCATGAGACTGCCCGGTTCAAGATAAAGATAGAAAAATGTAGCTTATCATACAAAAAACTCCTAAATACTTCAATGTTACTCTCTCCTATTAAGTAGTTTGAAAACCTAGACTGCTCCCTAAAGGAACTCTGTAGCTGTACTATATTATTCTATTTCTGCTAGCAACTGAAAATTCAATTACCACAAGTTATTTTAATAGCTGAAATCTTTAGTTTTCCTCAACATAGCTGTGTGTTTCATTTTCTATATGAGGCACACAGATTGAGGATCCCTAATTATTTAGACTTCTCTTTGCCACATGATATTACCTCCTTGGCTCAGGACATTTGTGCTGACAGATTGAGCAGTGATATCTGCTTTACAGTAATCATACCCGAAACATCATATCTTCCTCTTCCTTAGACATTCTAATTCTTTACTAATTTTTCTAGCTGCATTGGAAATATGTATTTTTGTCATACATTCTTTCCATTGCTAATAAATTGAACTAAATTCATCATTTTGGAGAAAAAACCTACTAATTTTATTCAAATTCTATAATTTTCATAACATATGCCATATATTTTATTTGATAAAGAATTGATCAGTTTTTACTTTTTCATAGCATGTTAAAATGTCTCTGAGATCACACTGTCCGGTAATCTGTTCTAAAACTCAGTCTGTACTTTTGGACATGTTACAATGAAGTTCTTTCTTTTCTTTATAATTTTGTTCTCTCCTATAGTGACATGGTCACTTCACAATCTTCTACTTTTCTTCAGTTGATAGAATATGATTACTCATGTTAGTGTCAAATTAAGTTAGTACTATAAACCAAATGTTAGTGCTGACATTCAGTCTTTTTAACTATTTTCAGAATTTCAGATTTTCAAAGGGGAAAGCAAGAAATATTGTGGGAAGGAGGAAAATGACATCGTATTTGAAAAAATTAAATATCCAGGTCTTACCAGGCAAATAAATATTGGTTAGTGAATTATTTATTTATCAGTTCAAATTTTCTCAAAATAATTGTCCCTCCCCACAATCCTAGAACTTAATGAAATAAAACCTTTTGTACTACTATATATACTTTCTCAGAAAGAAAAGAGAGATACTGAACAATGTTTAAGAAAAATAAGATTTGCCCTGGATTCAAGGTAAAATGTGTGGTCTGTTGGTAACTAGAAGAGATATCTTGAAGGTTTGAGCTTAACTTTTTTTTTTCTCTTGCTTATCTCAGGGACTCTTTCAGCAGTCTGGTGAAACCACTGGAAACCTCGAAATAATGATTTAAATACAAAGAATTACAAAAGAAACATTTTATGTACTTACATTTCTCAAATACTGAGTTAAAAAATTCTCCTCTAACTTGATTGAGAGTAAGAAGATAGACAGAGTAGTTTAGAAAATTTCTTCCCTAGTACAGTACTTTGTACATTAGAGATGATTCATTCATGGTTATTGAATGAATGGACAAATGAAAGAAAGAAAAAAAATAATTCCTTGGTCCAATTTAATCTTCCCAGTCCACCAAATACAAGCCTTTTACTATACAAGTTTATCTCTGCCAAAGACAAGTCATTTTCTCTTTTTAATTCTATCTTCCTCACTGCCACTCCTGTATAAGCTCTCTTAATCCCAGATTAACTCCTAAGCTTTATGAGTTTCATAAAACTTCAGTTTTTGGAACTCTCTCCTGATTCCTATTTTCTTGAGTGAGCTCTACTATACTCTCATCAATCATTTCTAATTTCTATTACTAGATAATCTTTCTTAGATTGGCCCATTCCCATAACATTTCTCCATTTGTTACACTGCTCTTTCTTTGCCGGAAATTTGGTTAAGCATTTATATAAACATTTGTTTGTTTATGGGGCCTTGGGAAGTCTGCCAGTTTAATCACTCTATTTTGTTTTTTTCTATTACTCATTCGGTCTTAAAAACATGTAATTCCAGTTAATTGTCATTTATAACACAAAAGTAAAGCAGGTATCTTGGGAAAAGGACAAATAACAGTAGACACATATAAAGCAAACTTTTATCACAAGGATTATCAGGTGAACAATATTTTAAAATATTTATTTCATATAAAATACTGTAAGCACAAAATTCTTCTGTGAGTACACAGTTGTCAAGACAGGGAGGTTGGGGAGACACTGGATTTGAATTTAAATGAAATGCATCTGAATTTAGCCCTACTCTATTCCAGCATGACCTTAGAAAATTAGTTTAAACTGCTGATTTCTCTGTTAAATCATGTATAAAATAAGGAGGTTAGCTAGACATTTATAGGTACCTTAAATGCTAAATGGGCATAAACTTGGGAGTAGTATGCTTAGTAATGAAGCAATGCAATAAGACAGTGAAATATCAATGTCCTAAAATCCTATGCGCTTAAAATTAAACATTTTCATGTTAAAAATGAGATAGTATGCTCACCTTTTTAAGACTAAGATACTAAATCTTTCCCCCTACTGTTAACAGTGAGAAAGATAGTATCTGCGAGCACCTGTGCCTGAAAAATCTAAGAAGCATTTAAAACATTTTATATAGCAAATTATTGAAATGGTTAATCTTTCATTTTATAGAGTTATATGTTTTAAGAGAGTTATAATTTTAAGAGCAATAAATAAGGCAGGTCTTTGTCTTTTAGTGATTTGGCAAATAAGGCCTTACATTTTTGAAACAATTGGTAATATGTATAATTTTCTTCTTGGTAACATAATGCAGTTTGCCAAATGCTAAATGATATTTTAATAGATATGTACATGCACTTTTTTAAAGTCTTTTGAACAAAAATTATGGCAAGAGATCAACGAAAGAATGTAGCTTGCTCAGAATTATTTTTTATGGTTTTCCATTGGAAGATAAATTGCATTCAAAGATCTTTATTTACCTTGTTGATTGCTGTCTTCATCCGTCCTTTTTGAAGAGGACCAAAATAATAGAGAAATGATGACGCGGCTTGCACTTGATTTTGTTTTGAGTGAAGAAGGATTATGGAAGGTCACCAGCCCCACTTTCTCCTCCTGAGCCATCTGGATCCAATGACCAGATATTCATCTGGATGTCTGGAGACAGCCCGGGAGGCAATGGGAGATCTTGGCCTTTTAGGAAAAGGCCTTTTCGGGACTCACGTAAAGTGAGGTAATTCTCATTAAGTGAATAGGCTTCTGCATACCTTAGTTTCTAAGCTGAATGATCTGCAATAGTAGTAATTAGCATATACACCATTTCGGGATGATTTTGAAATTCTTTTAATAATAGCTCTCATTATGTAGCATTTAAAAATTTACCAAGAAAAAAATCTAAAATAGGTTGCCCAAATATTTATTTTTCCATTGTGAAGATGATAAATTACAGGATCTAAGAGATGGAAGGAATCTAGAGGTATACACATAACAGAATGACAATTCCAACATTAACTGACAGGTGATTATCCAGACTGTTTAGAAAGTATCCTTTGCGAGGAGTTCATTAAATCCCAGGCAATCAGTTTTGTACAGCTCTATGTTAGGAGATGTTTCCTTGCTTATTTGTTGTGGTTTTCCCATGTACTAGGCATAAATTTACTTTAACCTAATATCTACTCTTTAATTCTGTCTTTTTGAGTGAAACAAACAATGGAATACCTTTTATGTCTGACCACTCAAATGCTTGAAGACTATATAATGCTCTGTTTTCCATTCTAAACATTCTTATTGTTCCATTGTATATGTATAACAATAAGTATATAAATATATAATAACAAAATATTAGATAGATAGGTAGACAGATAAATGATAGGTAGATAGATGATTGATAGACAGACAGACATAGACAGACAGACAGACAGACAGACAGATAGATAGATAGATAGATAGATAGATAGATAGATAGATAGATAGTTTGATAGATTGATAGACAGATAGATTATTTTCTGGTCCTCACACCAGTGTGGTTTTGCTTTTCAGAATGAATTCGAGCTTGTCTATATCCTCCCAAAACTGTATTGCCAAGAACTGAGCACAGCAGTCTAGGCACCTTCTAACTAGGGTACAATACTAGACAGTGATTTTTGTTGGTGTTGTTTATTCTGGAGACTATACCTATTATAAAAAAGCCCATCCAAATGTCTATTATATCTCTCTTTGAAGATGCATGAGTATATACAATATTTTGTTATTTTTCTTATTGCTGTTGCCATGCCATACTTCTGTCTAATATTGAACCACTATAAAAACCTCAGATCTGTGCTCCCACAAGGGATAAATGTCATACTATTTTCTGAATGATAGGTCTAATTTTTTCCTTCAAAAAATAAACTGTTTTCTAATGTTATATCTTGCCCTCTCAGATTTATTATCTGTAAATTTTATGAACGGATGTTCTATGCTTTCTCCTAAGGCATTGTTATGTTTAACAGAACAAGTTCGAAGATAGAGGTGAGCAACTAAGTGATATAATGGATAGAGTTGGGCCTGGATTAAAGAAGACTCATCTTCCTCAATTCAAAGCCAGCCTCAGATAATTACTACCTGTGTGACCCTGGACAAGTCATTTAACCCTGTTTGTCTCAGTTCCCCATCTGTAAAGTGATCTGGAGAAGGAAATGGCAAACTCTTCCAGCATCTTTGGCAAAACAAACAAACAAAACCAAATGAAATCACAAAGAGTCAGACACAACCAAAAATAACTGAGCAACATGAAAAAGATATAGGTCTCTGGAATACTCATCCACAAACCTTCATTAAAGTTTATATTGAGTCATTAATGACTATTCCTTGGGTCTGGCCATTCAAACAATTTTGATTAAAACTAAACACTACTTCATTCTTTCCAGAATTTCTTTTGTTTGAAGGATAATATGATCACTTCATCAAATAGTTTTCTGAAATCTCAATATATTATGCCTAAGAATTTCCCTCATCAACAATTCTAGTGAGATTATGCAAACAAACAAAAAACCACGAGATTGTTATACATGACCGGATCTAAATGAAATGTGTTAGATTTAATTGATTACCGCTTGCCTCTCAAAATGTGCACAAATATTTTCTTTAATATTCACACTCTTTTGAAAAATCAACACATTTGCTCTTCTTTAATTAACACATTTTTCATGCCTCAATATCTTTCAATCAAAACTGGAAGAAGCTTAAGAATCACAATTTTATTTTCTTTTGATAATCTATATAGGATATAATTTGTTCAACACTAGTAGCTTGACCTGATTGACCACAACTAGATTGTCTTAACATTTCCTTTTCTCAACTCCCTCTTAGCTATTTTTATTATATACACCATGATCCAAGAATCATTCTCCTTGAAATAAAGAAGGAAAATATGATACAGTAGAATAAAAGTTGAATAGTTCAGCCTTCTCAACATTATCCATTGTAATTATCCTATCTAGCAGTAGCTCTATGCCTCCTTTGAGCTTTATCCCTGACATACCTCAAAATTAAGCCTTCGCAAAAAGTAACAACAAAAATATCTTAGTCTTGTTGAATTAAACTTAGGCTGAGATAGATTCTTTTTTTTTTTTTTAACTCCAGGTCTTTGGATTTTAAGACCAATGCTCTCATCACTATTGTATATTTTCTAGGATGATATACCCATCCCACTGCTTGAATATTACCACTATAGTCTGACTTCAAATTATGTTAAGTTGTCTTTCAATGGTCCTCCTTATACAACTTTCACCTTTTTTGCATATGTTAGAAACTATGAATTAGTTTTTTGAGGAGTTTTATAGATATATCTATCTATCATCTATCTATATATCCATATAGATATATATAATGTTCCATTTAAACTGATATGCCTGGCTTTCCCATGTCTACCTCTCAGTTTCCTTCTATACCTTCTGTTTAATTTTCAAAGTTAATTGATTTTCATTTCTTCATTTTTTACCACTCTCACCATCCACATCCTCTTCCCTGACAATTTCTTCCTCCAACAAAATCACTTCTTCATAATAAATAAGGACAGAGAAGTAAAATAACCTCATGTATGCATTAAATATAAAAATACATTCATATATACAATTTAAGGAAGAATTTAATAACCATAATAATATTTAAATAGAACTGAAGGACTTCATAATCATTATTTCATTTGATCTGCATAACAACCCCAAACATAAGTTCTTTTATTATTCCTATTTTACAACTGCAGAAACAAAGGCAAATTGTTGAAACAACTTGTCCAAGGTCATACAGCACCTACATAGTATTTGAGAATGGATTTGAACTCAGATCTTCTTGACTCCAAATCAGATACTCTGCCCACTGTATTACCTGTGCTAATAGATGAAGGTTTCATTCTTACTCTTATAGAGTCATAATTGTTCATTGCATTCATTGATAAGAGCTCTCCAGTCTTTCGAGGTAGTTTTCCAATACATCATTTTATTCATTGTGTAAATTACTGTCCTGGTTTTCTACATGTCACTTTGCATCAGTTTGTTCAAACCTTCTTAAATGTCTTAGAATCTGGTCCTTTCAACTTTACTTAAAGTACAACATTAATCCACAATGTTCACATAGTATATTTTGTTCAGGAAGTCTTCAGTTAATAGGCACCATTTCTCTACTTCTTTCATACAACATAATAGTACTACTAAAATTATTTTTATACATATGAGTCCTTTGCCTTTGTATTTGCTTTCCTGGGAACATATGCTTATTAGGTGTATTACTAGGTCAAAGCATATACACAGTTTAGTTACATATAGGGCATAGTTTCAAATTCACACTATTACCTTACATGTGATCTGTTTTCCAGTCAAGGTGACATATGGATCACTTTTATTCCAAAAATTGGGGATTATGTTTCTAAACTCCCACAATGGTGATGTGCTCTCTTCTTAGTCTTGAATCTTGGAAGTCTTATTTTCATTGAAGGTTCAGGTACTACTTACTCTCCAAATTCGTTCCTGATTCTCATGAATCTGCTGCTCTAGACTCCCTTAAATTATTCTCAGTTACTTATTTTGTACATGTTATGTTCTGTCCTCCATCCCTAAGAAAATATTGGCTCTTTGAGGAGGTCTTGTTTCATTTTTGTTTTTGATTCCCCTAAACTTAGCAAAATGAATTCATATGCTATCTTTCTTTATCCAATGACTTTTGAGATCCTCAGGTTTGGGATGTAGCATCTGATGTTTTGTTATAGAAGTGCTACATATTGATAGATGTCGATTATTTTTACCAATCCATGTGATTACACAGGATGTGTTGACAAAAATAAGTTCGTGGACACAACACACTTCCCTTCAATTAGTAAAGGATGTGAAATAGATGGGACATTATTAAATTTAACTAAAGAGTATTTCTTATTTGATCTAGGATCTTGCACATTTTGGAATGTGCAAGTAAGTCAAAATTAAGTTTCTAAAAGGTCATGCTGGTCGTCTGGGCAGAAATATTACACAAACCATGAAACTAGAAGGTACATATAAAGTTATTAATATAAATATTTAGCAATATAACAATTTGTGAGTTGAAAGTAACCTGAGAGGATGGTATGGATAGATTGTTATGTTAGGACCATTTTAGTCAATCACTAAAACATTTTCAAATATTGCAAGTGTGAAGTTTTATTATTCACTGAAATGATTTGTGTTAAGAGACATAAAAGAAAAATGTTGCTAGATCTATTTGAAAATAAATAGTTAGAAAATAATTGCTGTTACTATTTTAAACAGTTAGAAACTATATCATAATTATGTCAATTCTGTTGGTCATGAGCTAAGGTGAAATATGTCTCATTTCCATTTCATTTGTTTAGGAAGTGAATAGTGGTTAATCCCCTAAAGAGACAAAAAAAAATGTTTGTATTAACTACATGCTGTGTATCAATCAACAAATAAATTTCCAAGCATTCTAAGCATCTTCTATGTATTAGTTATCATGCTAGATACTAGAAAAACAAGAAGAAAAATGAAAAAAAATTCCTACTACAGAGGAGTTTATATTCTAATGGATGGAACAATTAAAAACAAAACAGACACAACATAAATATAAAATAAATAAATACAAGATGTACAGATACAGACACATATGCAATAACTAGTTTGCTTGTGAGGGCACTATAGTCCTCCCTTTGGGAGAATGATGATATACTTCATATTGAAAGTTATGCTTGACTTATCTTAAAGGAAATGATTGACTGTATGAAGTGGAAGGCAGGAGAATACTTTTGGCATATAGAAAAGTCAGTGTAAAGGAACAGAGAGAAAAGATGGAATTTTGTGAAGAACAGAAAGAATATCAGTTTGATTGAATGGAGAGAGAGAGAGAGAGAGAAGAGAGAGAGAGAGAGAGAGAGAGAGAGAGAGAGAGAGAGAGAGAGAGAGAGAGAGAGTGTATATGAAGAGGGGCATAATATTCAAAGAAACTGGAAGGGTAGATTGGTCCCAGAGCTTTGAAATATAAATTGAGGCATTTATAATTTATCCTAAAGGCAATAAGTCACTGGAGTTGATTGAGGAGATAAGTCATAGGGTAAGATCTGTGCTTAAAGAAAATTGTTTTGCATCAGATTCAAGGATGGAGTGGAGTAAAGAGAGATTAGAAGCAGAGAGAGGAGTTAGGAGCCGGTTGAAATAACCTTGGTGAGAGGTACTGAGGACCAGGAGCAGGGGAGTTGTTCTGTGCGCAAAGAGAACTGGATCAGAGCTGAGAAAAGTAGTAATATCAAGATCTGAAAACTGTTTAGATATAAAAGGAGAGGGAGACCAAGAAGTGTAGAATAATGCCTACATTACACACCTGAGAGACTGGAAGCATGGTGGTGACATCTATAGATAATAGAAATCATGGAAAATTACAGGTTCACGGGGAAAAATGAGCTCAATTTTGAACATATTGAGTTTGAAACGTCTTTAAGATACCTAACTTGGAACATTCTACTAACACAAGTTGGTAATAAAAGTTTGAAGCTCAGGAGAGAGCTTGATGTTTGCTTAGCACAGTGTCTGGCACATAGTAGGCAACTAATCAATATTAGTTGAATGATATATAGATCTGGGATTTACCTCCATAAAGATAATAGTTAAACTAAGGGTAGCTGATAAATTTGCCAAGATAAAAATTTAAATTGAGAAGAAATAAGCGTATGTGACTAAGCCTAAAAAGTATGGTTTGGGAGAATTATACTAATACTGTTACATCTAAGGAAAATAGAAAGAGCAATCAATCAGAGACAAAGTTAACCCAGATAGAATAATGCCACAAAAACCCAGAGAGAAGAATGCATCTAAGAGGAAAAGGTGGTCAGTAGTGTCAAGTGTAGTGCATAGATTGAGAAACTTTCAGACTGAGGAAAGACCATTAGAATTATTGATGGAGAGATCCTTGATGATTTAGGAGTAAACTGGTCTAATCATTAAGGAGAACAATTTAGAACTATGACCAAAGGGTGATCAAATTATGTTTGTATGCCCTTTGACCCAGCAATACCACATTTCAGTCTGGATCCCAAATAAGAAAAATGATCTGTATCTAGAAAAATATTTAGAGCAGTTCTTTTTTATGATAGAAAAGAATTGGAAAATGAAGAGATACCCATCAATAAAAAATGGGTGAAGAAATTGTGGTACATGAATATTATGAAAAATTATTGTCCTGAAAGAAATGATGAAGTGGATGAAGTGTTCTCAGAAAATTCTGGGAAGTCTTATATGAATTATGTTGAAGTGAAGTCAGAAGCACCAGGAAAACGTTCTATACAGTAACAGAAATAGTGTAAAGATCAAGTGTGCAAGGTTTAGCTGTTCTAATCCTAGATTCTGAGTTAATTCCAAGGAATCATGAAGAAAAATGCTATACATATCCAGAAAGAGAACCGATGAACTTTGTGTAAGGATGGAAGCATACTTTTTCACTTATAATATTTTTTGCAGTATTTTTACTATATAAATGTTTTGCCTTCACATGCACAATTGATATCATATTGCTCGCCTTATCAGTGGGTGGAGAAGTGGAGGAAGGATAGAATTTAAACTCAAAATTTTTAAATAAATGAAAACTTAACATAAAATTGTTTTTATATAAGATCTTATTTAATAATATCAATTAGAGCACAAAACAAAGAGAGATGCATTCAATAAACATGTTTGATAATTCCCTAGTATAGCATCAAAATAAAAAAGATTTCCCCTACACATGGCAAATTCTTGAATTTTCTTCCATATGCAGACCACATTTTGAGATCTACAATTAACTCCAAACATATGGCTACTTGTTTTTGTACTGCCTTAGAGACCATAATTTTTTCCAACATTAATCAATACAGTAAAAATGCATTTTAAAATGTAAAAAAATATCCTTATTAGCTCAGGGCTGTATAAAAGTGGGCAGTAGGCTGAATTTTGTTGCTAGGCATTAATTTATCCATCTATTTTCTGAAACAATGCACTTAACTTAAAAATAAGAACTATAATCACTCAAATCAACATATTCTACACTTTTGAAAAAATAAGCGTCTAATGAATCAGAGTCTATATAAATGAAATAATGATTTAAAGTGGATGAACATTCTATAGAAAAGTTGAATCAGTAGATACGTGTAGTATGGGCATCATAAATGAATCAGCAAGCATGCGTAGAGCTCAATTAGAAGAAAACAAGGCAAATGAAATATGGGAAATTATTAAGCATTCTTAAAGACTTCAAGCTTTACTCTGAGTCAGAAACGCAGCCTTTTAAACCTCATTATTGTTCCAAGATGCTTCATAGTTTTCAATTATAAAATATAACAATATCTCCAAAGAATAGAAATATCTGGTCAAGAAGGGATAATGAAAAGAGTCTTGGTGGCACAGTGGCATTTAATAGGCTAGTTATCAATAAAAAAATTTCCACAATGGATTATGTAAAAGACACTATTAAAAAAGTTTATGGCTGGAAAATAGCTTTTTTCAGTTATGTAGAAAAAGAGAGATAGCCAGTGGGTAGTTCGGATATTCCTTTAGTGTCCATACAATGTTAAGAAAATTAAAGCAATATCCTCTGTGCATTTGGATTCATGTCCTGTGCAGGATTTATGGGAAGACAATGAGGATGAGAGTTTCCTATGAAAAGGCATCAATCAATTGTGATCTGTACATTTTGAAGTAGAATTCATATTGATGAACTTGAAAACCTATCAAAATATTGAATGATCAGTGCAATTAAGGGAAGATGTACCATTTAATGTTAAAGAAAATACCCAAGTGGTGAACTTTTAGAGGTTCCTACAGGCTTATGAGTCACACCATTGATACTAGGAAGTTCTCACTGTATGTATGTACTATGCTTATAGACCTAGCACTGGTAACAGGAGTTGGCAGATTTGAGCGACATTCCTTATTAAGTCTATAAACTAGTCCAAATTCGGTAAACCACTGCACTTTAGTTTCTTCAACGATACAAAAAATAAGCAAACAAAAAAAAACAAGTAAATAAATAACAAGGATGGAATCCAAGTTCTACTCCTTCTCATGAATGCTGAGAGCGCAATAAAAATGAAGTAGATGTATTTCAATATGTAAACTTTATAGAGAATGGAGAACTCTGGTAACTTCTGGACATATAAATAATCTAGGGTATAAAAGAGGTTAGATATATAAAAATTATTTAGTAGCAACATCACGGTACACATAGACTTGTGCAAGGAGGAAGAGCAGGATAATAAAGAGTATTTCAAAGGTATGTAAGCTCAGAAATTTAAACCCTAGAAGCTTTGTCCAAGGTGCAAGGAATTTGGGAATGTCAAAGATTGATTACTAGAGGTGCAGAGAAGTTTTAAAAGCTTTAAATGAATTTATTTTAAATTTACCATCACTTGAATGGCACCATTACCCATTTTCCATGTCTAATAGGCTATAAAAGTGATAATAAGTTCCAGAGAATACTCAGGTTCAGGCAAACCTAATGGAAATTATGTTTAGAGGAGGCACATTGGTTTGAACTTGAGGTTTTAGCTCTTAAAAATATGACAGCCACAGTTATGACCCAAATGTTCCTTTTGAGACTCAAATTCTGTATCTGATAAAAGCACAGGTGGCAAAAGAACAATATATCAAGCACCGTCCTAGCTTTTGGCACAAGATGGACATGAAATATATAGAGATGAAATGATAGTGAGATCTCATGGCAGGTGGGAATCTGGCAAGGGCTCTTGGCTATCCATCCAATGTAGTGCTAGCTATGTTAAACCTTTGGAAGAAAAAGTTAAATATTAGTTTTAGAATGCTTTGTATAAAACTCCAAATCAGTCTCTAAAGTGTTACCCTCTAGATATTTATTCGCAGAGGAGGAACTTTTAACAAAGTGAGAAGAGAGGTCAGCACCAGAGAGTAATAATGGTACTTTTTGCATAGATAAGCCTTAGGTCCATAGGTAAGCTACAGAGAAAAATAAAGGCACACTTATAAAGAGAATAATACTGGGAGGAGAAAAGCTATGTGGATTTAATGAGGGAAAGATGATGGATTTACTCTAAGTAGCAGATTTATGGGAGGAGTAAGTAGTTATACACATAGGGACTCTGTGGTAGAAATGTGGATAATAAACCTATTCAAGATAGTCACAAGGGATGTGTTCTTAGTAATTCATATTCTGAGGATAAAGGATTATAATGTCAGTTTTGGAAGTGGGACTAAATATACTGACTTTGGGGAATTATCAGAGGGGGAAAAAAGGAATAAAGCTAATTCAAAGTATTTGGCTCTTATCAGAGACCCAGCTGAGAGGAAAGAATGCCTGGTTGTCTGCCTGAATGGGGAAACTGGCTTCCTTTCAGTTCCCCTAAAGAAAGAATTTTTCTTTGCACCCTGAAAATTTCATAGAACAGAGGAAGAAATTGATGTCTTTAAAAATGAGAGCAGAAAATAATGGTTGAGAATATTTATGATGTAGTTTCTATTTGTTCTTGTGTTAACACTAGAAGGAAAAGAATTTTAAAGACTCAAAAGACCAAATGTTTTCGTGTGTTTATTGGCTCATCTATTCCTTAACAGGCAAAGGTTCTGTTTTATTTTGTTTTCTTACTAATATCAGGAGTATAGGTGAGAATGTAGGAGCATTTAGTCTAAAGACAATTATATTCTCCTTAGGATCAAATCTCATTTTTTTTCAAAATAAATAAATTATATGAAAGTCCCAAGAGTTCATAAGAAGTCACCCCGTGGTCAACAATGGCAATGCCTTTGTTTCTCTTCTGTTCCCCACCCTTTTTTGATTTTGTGTCCCACATTAACTCATCTTTTTATGGTCACCTACTTTTATATGTCATATGCTGTATGGCTTCAGAAGTTAGTATAGTTATCACATGCTTTTTATGGATTACTGATTGAAGAAAGGCTGTAATAATATTTCTATTTCTCATAATACTACTACTTACTGTTTACTAAATACTATTTACTACTAATTTACTACTAATGCTACTATTTCTCATAATAGTACTATTAGTAGTACTCATAATATATATGAGAAATACTACTCCAGATATTATCTTTATTTAATAAATGTAGAAGCAAAAATGCAGAGTTTTCTACAGTGTACAGCTATCCAAGAATATCATCTAAGACACCTCCTTCACAATTTCAAGAGAAAAACCTAGCAGGTTGACCACTACATATAAAGGTAGTTCTGAACTACTGGCAACAGTCTGTTCAGCTTGACCCGCTTAATAGAAACCAACTGGACCTTCCAAGAAATATCCTAAGACTCTACAACGTATTAGTTGTTATAGACCTAGGTACAAAGCAGCAAGCCTTTGCCTCTTCAAAATTCTCCTACTACTTTAGTGGATACCACCCACCTCTTCACATTGTCATATAGTTGTTATCCTCAACTCTACTCACTCTCTCAGCTTCCATATCCAATCATCTTCCAAGTTTTATTCTTTCTATTTTTTTTAACATCTCTCATATATGCCCCCATTTCTCTTCTGATACTGCACCATCCTGAAGCAGGTACCCATCATCTCATGTCTGGAATACTGGAATTGACTTCTGGAACTGATGTTCCTAACTGAAACACTGTCACTCAATAGAGATAGTAACTCCATGTCACCTCCAAGATAAAGTATAGTCCTCTCTTTAACATTCAGTCATGTAAGACCTGGGCCCTTCATCTATTATGGATTTATTACACCTCACTAAACCCCTTGTCACCTATATTCTTCAGTAACACTAACCTCACTGTTTTTTCTCACATAAGATATGGCACCTTCTAATTCTATGCATTTTTACTGATTATCCCCCATTACTGGAACTCTATATGTCTTCACCACTTTTTCCTGATTTTCCTGGATTCCTTCTTGTCCCAGCTAAAATATCATCTTTTACAAAAAAAAAGTCTTTTTCTGATCCCTCTTAATGCTAAGGCATCACCTCTGTACATTATTTACAATTTAGACTACATGTATTTTTTGTACATAATTCTTTGTGGATTGTCTCCCACAGTAGACTATAAGCTCCATGAGAGCAGGAACTTGGGCATTTCTTCATACTCTCACTAGTTAGCACAATATCTGATATATGACTGGTATTTAATAAATTCTTGTTGACTTGTCTTTATAGTATTGTAGATACAGAAAAAAAATATTGAACCACAATGCAACATCCATACTTAATTTATTCACTTCACAATGCATTGATATAATTAGTAGGTCTATTCTTTAACCATTTGGGAAAATTTTGATGCTCAAAGTAGGCAGTAAATAATCCAAGTTGTTCCTTGGAAACATCTATATTGTACCATTGAAAATACTGAGACCACCCTTCTACCTGAAAGGATATAACTCAATGCGTTACTGAAAAATGTGTGTGAAATGAACTCTATCATCCTAGTAAAGTTCATTTGCTATTTACTTTGCTTTTTCATCTCATGGATGTGTATCATTTTCCCTACATCAGTGCAGAAGTAGCTCATCTGCATCTTTTTATCTTGCATGACTTTTTTTATTTTCCTTCCTATAAATCTTCCATAGACTTATATGCTCCACTCAGTGAGTTAGATCTTTCCCCTCTTTTTTGCCTTTATATACATTTAAGAGCTTCAGAAAAGGACACGAGATGCTTACATTTATCACAAACTTCTAACAGTTCTGTGAAATAGGGAAACACAACTTTAAAAAATGGAAAGAACAGGATGTCATTTAAATCATATTTTTTAAAAAATAATATAGAATTTTACTGTCAGTGGGACTTACGTTTGTTTCAGTGAATCTATTTCTTCACAAAGTCCTAAGTGTACCATGTTTACTACCTAAATGGTAATGTTCACTGCTGACATCTTAATATTCCTTATACTCTTATCCAGAAAAATCCCCCAGCCAATTTGTCTTGTTAGGGCTCGAGGTTGATGTCCCGTCTAACTTCCTTCTATTTCAAAGAGATAATAAAAGCATCAGTTCTATACAACAAGCTTCTCTCCCAAAAACTACCTCCAATACCATCCTTATGTTTTTTATTATTTTTGGTAGGTTTCCATCTAAGTATAACGAAGCAACAAGACTTTTAAAGCAATGACTATCAATGATACACGTTATTACTGGTATTACTGGCTCTGGATAGCTGGAGACAGAAAGTATAGTTGTGTCTAAAACCACCAGCAGAAGCCTGGTTGGGTATACTTTTGTTACTTCTGGAATGCTTTGCCTTATCACCTTTCAATGACTCCATGGAACAAACCCAGAATGTTTCTGCAATGTCATATTTATATTGGCATAGGAAAATAACATAGTTTCTTTTGCTGGATCAACAGCAAGTAATCCTCAGTTTTTGTTTTTTTTTTAATTTCCTCAACATAAAGGAAGAGAAAGAAGCAATATTTTGTTCCTTATGAAAACTTTTTCTCATAGACTACTGTGGCAACATATGGATTTGCCTTTCAATTTTGTTACATTACCAATCCTTGTTTACACCTTTTAATGTTCCTTTCCTTGGTATTATGAACAGTTATTCTTCCCTGCACATAAAGGGAAAGAGAAACATTCTCATTTTAAAACATTTGGAAAAATTAAATGCAAAAAATGAATAATACTTTTTAAAATCTACAAGTTAGGTTAATTAAGAGTCAATCTGAGGTACTATGTAAATGTACATGACTGAAATTCAGAGGATTCATCCTCTTTTCTCCAGATAAATTCTCATTTCTGAAGAAAGTCCAATTATTCATAAAGAATTTGTTCATCTGAAATGTCAATCCCTGATCAATTTTCACTAGAGCACCAAGAAATGTTCATTCTTACATTTCAAATCTACAGGGCATTTTGAAATTACATTTACAAAAATCCTGACCAAGCACAAAATTCAACTCAGGAGCATTTCCAGTATTGGTGTTTCCCACATTTGGTCAGTTTTCCAAGTAGAGACGACCAAGAATAACAGTACAATTCATTTCATGCCTTTTTGGCAACTGTTTAACTGAAACTTAATTATGTTTCTTGTCTGCAACCTTCCCTCCAAGGTTTCTGTGATATTAGAATGCCTCCTTTAAGTGTTATGAAAAGAGCATTAGAGAATTTTCTCCCTGTGATTATTTTATAATATAACATAACAGATTGTTCTGCCAGTGAGTTCATTCAACTGTTTTTAATAATGAAACAAAGTTTGCTTTAATGTATAAAATGGAGGTTAAATATTAATTAGTCATGGCTAAATTTTAACATTTTCCTCATGCAATCATTTCTCTAGCAATTCCTTTAATGTCCTTAAACAAGAACTTATGGTATGTACACAAAGGTACAAATCTCTATTTGTTAAAGACCAAGGTTTTGGGGTTGAGCCCATCTTAGACAGTTTTGCGGTAATTTTCCTCCAAGCAATTCTCTGTATTTCCCTAATGAGTTTGTTTTGTTTCCTTGTTTCAGTACTTTGCCAGCAGTCAGGAAACCCTCATTAAAAGACTGAGAAGGACCTCAGAAGCTTATTTTCCTTCTTTCCACCTCCAAATCTAAGAAAATGGAAAGAAAATTAGTTATATCTAGGCTACCCAAGGTAGCATCTATAATCTTATGGTCACTTGTGTCAATTCTTGTCATTTTTGTTTACTATTATTGGCTTGTCACAGGCGCCATATCTCTGAAAATAATTGAAAATGAAAACAAACTTTTATATATGTCCTTTTTCACCTCAGCAATGTGTCAGCCTGGGAAAATGCTCTCTTTGAAAAGAAAGTAAAGCTGACATATAATTGTTGCCTTTACCCCAGCTGTTACTGACATTACATGTTGGACCTTCCTTGGAGACGCAAAACCAATTTTGATGTGACACTCTGAAAAGTCACCACTGGTAGTCTACAAATAGTTCAAGGTCATAGAAATCTTGCCCTAGACACTTTCAGATAAACTTCCAGAGAACTTTTCTTTATGGTCATTGGTGTTTTCCAATGATTTTGCAAACTGAAGATTTAATACACAGGAAAGAAACAGGAAAAACATCTTTAAAATTTATGATGTCTTTACTTTTTAAAAAAAGCATAATTTCAATTATGGGGTAGAAGTGACACCTTCTTTTATTATTTGAAATGTGCAAAATGATTTGAGAAGCATCTCATTCACAGGGTGTGTGGCAAAAAAAATTTAAAATTATATTTATTAGACAAGATTAATATTAAATGGGTTTTACCTGATAACAATAAACCCAAAATCTTTAAGTGCTTTTTAGGTTCACATCATTGACATTGTTAAAAATCATCTTTACATATTATTTGTTGCTTATCAAGAAAAATTTATGAATTTTTATTTGTTTTTAAACAACTTGTAATGACTAAATTGACAGTGTAAAAATCACTACCCCGTCCGATAAATTCTCAACGTTAACATCAGAATTAAATGCAGAAAGTCACAGAAGTAAGCAATATATTAAAATATACTAGAAGTGGATTTTAAAAGATTGAATTTAGAGTTAGGGTCAGTAGATGAAGGCTTTGCCAGGTATGTACAGACAGCATGCTCCATTTTCCCTGATCTTCCTGTCCCTGGCTTATTGATTTTATAGCCGTATCCCTTCACTGTCTTGTCCTAGAACTCTTCTCATCCCTGAAGGTTTCACCCTGGAATATCTGACTATCTCAATAACTTTTCAATCTGGAATATTCCCCTGTAAGTCACTTGTCCTTTTCTCATTTGTCTATGCCTCTTAACATTCCCCATTTATTGAAAGAGCCTAAGTTAGCCTTTATTTCCTTTCCATTGGTTCTTGGTTAATGGACTTCGAAATACTTTCCTGTCCCCCACCTCAATTTTTTGTTCACTTTTATGTTTTGTGAACTTTCCCCATACAAGATAAGCTACTTGAGAACAGGAAATATCTGCCTTTCTGCTAACATTTATATCCACAGTATTTAACACAGTGTCTTTTATAAATGAATTTTTTCTTCCTTCTTTTCATTTCTTCCTTTTTCTCTTTCTTGTTTCCTTCCAATATTCCTGCACATCTTCATTTCTTCCCTCCCTTCTATTCATCCCTTTTCCTTCTCCTTTCTTCCTTCTGTCTTTCCCTCTCTCAATCCTTCCTTCCTTCCTTCTTTCTTCCTTCCTTCCTTCCTTCCTTCCTTCCTTCCTTCCTTCCTAACTTCCTTCCTTCCTGTCTTCTTTCTTTCTTCCTTCCTTCTTCCTACTCTTTTGTATGATCTGTGTCTAGAAAATGACTTCTCTAGTTCCTTGTAGATAGATATCATTAACTGCCATTTGTAGCAACTACAAGAATGGAAAAAGCAATTAACAACATTAAAAAAATGTTCCTGACCTAGTTCACATCTTAAATTGCATCTTCTCTCAAGAAGCATACATCCTAATGGGGAGAAATGTTGTAAAAAAAAAAAAAACAAAAAACAACAAAAAAAAAAAAACTAGGTACATATACACAGTAAATGGAATGTAATCTCAAAGAGGAAAACTCTATCAACCAACAAGACTGGGAAAGTCCTCCTTTGGAAGGACTTGAGTTCAATCTTGAAGGAAGTCAAGCAAGCTAATAGGCAGAAGTGAAGGAGCATGATACTAGTGCAAAGTCTGAGATGAAAGGCAGAGTATTGTGTCTAAAACTGTACACTTAGGTCGACAACTCAGACTTAAAACATTTGAATTATCCTTTTCATGGAGAGAACAGAGACCAGCAGATTATTGATTGTCTCCTTTTTTTGCCCCTCAAAACATCTAGTATCATTACTCAATTCGGTTTCCATTTCTTTCTGCCTCTGAAAGATAGTCTTTCTTCTTAAAAATTCCACTTCCTCAAACATTTGTAATTCATCCGAGCTCCTTCATGTCTCATCCTGAACCTTCTTCCAAAAATCCCCCTTTCTTGGGGGTCTTCTATATTCTCTCCTTCTTCTCTACTTTTTGATTTAGTGATCTCATCCACTCTGATGGATTCAATTATCATCACTATCCTGAAGATTCTCAGATCTATTTATCCATCCCTACCAGTATGATTTTCTTTAGTTTTGCATCTCCAGCTGCCTTTCAGACCTTTTAAAACAGACATCCAGTTGACATCTCAACCTAAAAATGTCCAAAACTGAACTCATTATATTTCATCAAAAACTCTCCCCCTTCCAACCTTCCCTATTACTATTAAGATGGCCATCATCCTTTCAGTCCCACAAGTTAATAACTTGGGTGTTAGCCTTGACCACGCAATTTTATCTCCTGTTGTGATGAATGGAAGTTCAAGAGATAGACTTTCTGGATGATTAATAACCAATTTCTTAAGTAGGGCTAGCAAATAATAGACTGAGGTCACTGATTTTTCTCTAATAAACAAAAGATGAACTTTGGAGGCCTCTCCATGCCTAAAAAACGCTTGGAAGAATGAGTGTTGCTGACAGGCAGAAATCTACTTTGATTTGTTAACAATTAATGTCAGAATTAATATTATAATGAGAGGTGAGTTTATTCAAATGAGGGGCTGGACAGGGAGCGGAATTGGGGGAGGGAACAAGACTGATTATGTCACTCTTGGACAAAGACACTAACCTCCACACCCAGATTGTTCCACCTCCAGCAGTTTATATAAAAGGATTAACCCTCCACAAGAACCACTTACGTAGCTGAACAGTGTACCAGAATTCACCTAGGTAGGATGGTTTTTACCCTTTAATGAGACCAAAGCTTTCCAAGTTGAGTGGGGTCCTGCCCAAGAATAAACCTAATCTTATCATTAGCCCTGTTCTTTAAAGGCTGCCTTGACCTAGTAACTAAATGAGAAAATGGGGGAGGAGGGAACTCTGATTCCCCCATATTACTTTTTAATTAATCTCACCATATCCAGTTTATTAGGAAGTCCATCAATTTCAATTTTTCAACATCTCTCTAATAAGTTTCCTTCCTCTAATAATGCCACCTCCCTGATATAGTCCCCCATATATCCTCATGAATATGGATGGTTTGTCTTTTGGTTGGTCTTTCTGCCCAAAGTCTCTTCCCACTCCAATCCATCCTCCATTCAGCTGTCAAGGAGATTTTTCAAATGCATAAGTCCTACTGTATCATCTGTCCTACTCAGTAATTTCCAATGAATTCCTGTCACTTCTTGCATCAAACATAAAAACCTCTTTTTAGTATTTACAGCCTTTCATACCCTATCCACTCTTCCCTAACTTTCCAGTCGTACAGCTAATATCCTCACCACCTCCATGTACTTTTTGATCCAGTGACAGCTGGACTCCTGGCTGTTCCTCGAACAAAACGCTCTGTCTCCTGGCTTCAAATATTTGCAATTGTTGTCCCCCATTCCTGGAATTCTCCACCTCTTCATTTTCACCTCTTAGATTCTTCAGCTTCTTTCCTCCACAGTTCAAATCCTTCCTTCTACAAGGAGCTTTTTTCCAAACCATCTTAATTCTTCCTGTGCTACCAGTATATAGGTTTTTTGCACATAGCTGTTTGTGTGCTATTCTCTCATTAGATTATGAATTCTTTTAGAACAGAGGCCTTTCTCTATCTTCCTAGCAATTAGCATAGTACCTGGAACATATTAAACCACTTCCTGACTTAACAAATGCTTTATTAATTGATTGATTAACTAAAAGCACCATCACAATGAAACAGTAGAGACCACTTGGCCCAACCTCCATACACTTGTCGCTAAGCAATCATAGATAACCTTTGGGTAGCTAAGATTTTGCAGCTATATTTATTGTGCAATTGTTTCATATATCTTCTTTCATCCAAAAATAGTTTTGCTTTTTTCCTTTCCCCATTTATCTTGGAGTCAATTGGAGTTAAATGATTTGCCCAGGGTCACACAGCTAGAAAGTGTCTGAAGCCAGATATGAAATAAGGCCCTCCTGACGTCAGGGCTAGTGCTCAATACACTGAGTCACTAACCTGAATGTAATACTTTTAATATAATTTTTATTTATTTTCCTCACACAAGTACACATTAAAAGAATAATTTCTAGAATCATCTCTGCATTTGCCATTCATATTCCTTATATTTTTCTCTATCATCCCACAACATCAATTCTTCCTCTTTTTCTTTCAGAATGTATTGCAAATTTTACCCCCTAAAGTACACTCTCAAAATTTGCAGTATATACATATCTAGTCAACCATTTGATATTTTTGTTAAGTTACTTACAGTTAAAGCAATTAAAACAACATGAAAGAAAACAGTCCCTAGGATGCTACTTTTTTAAAAAAATCATTTTACAAACATCAATAGGATATATATCTATATATGTCCATAACTCATATGCTCCAATGAGGTCATTTCCTGATTCCCCCATGATAGCAATATTCTACCCAACATGGCAGTCATATTTTACTTTGTATCTATGTTTTATCGATATATGTACATATATGTGTGTGCATATATTTACATGTGTGTGTGTATATACATACCTATACACACAAAGATATACATGCATACATATATACATATATAATATACATAACTCTCCATATATATGCATGCACATATATGTAGGTATGTATTTCCAAACACAACATATTCTTTGAATGCAGGTATATGTTTATTTTGTCTTTGGATCTCCAGAACCTAACACAGAATAATCAGTTACAGATTCACTGATTCTTAAATAGCCTACCTATATAGTATCATAATCAGCAACTTACATCTCTCTGTCAAGGTCAATCTCTTCAGACAGACAAAAAGATGTAGCGTACATAATAAGTAGCTTAATTTGCTAGGAAAATTCTTAACTAGACAAGTAGTTGTCTATATTAATACTATCCTACAAATTGGTGCTAAAAGATTGTAAAACCTTGAAATAGCCTTTCTTTTTTTTTCTACTACTATCTTGGATAATAAAATCAATAGTATGTCAGGAGTTTCTTGAACAATTTCCCTAGAGCTTATATTTTTAAGGACGTAGTAATTGGGGTTTAGGAGGGTAGGGGAGGGTTTAGGTGTCCCTAAACCAATGAATTAAGCCATATATTAACAGATTGGCTTGGGCAGATGCAGTTGATTTCCATCTTCTCACTAGGGGACTATAGTTCATATCTCAGAGGAAAATGAAAATCTGTGTGTCTGAATATGACAAATTCCATTAGGCTCCTAAGCAGGATTTACTTAAGCAGTTTTGAGTGTGACACAGTGAATTCAGCTACTACAACTGTCTTATCATTTTAATTTTACCCCTTGATAATTCCCCACCTGTTCCTTGATTTTGATAATTTAAAATGTAGGTATACTTGGAATGTAGGCAGTATGTTTGCATAGGAACAACACTAGCCAATAAAATAAAATCCCCCATTTCCTCTCTCTTTCCTTTCACCAGATGCTGTGAACCAAAGAAGAGAATAGGACATTGTTTTTTTTTAATAATAAATATTTGTGATTAAAAAAAAAGACATTAACTTGGTGTTCAAAGGCAAGATAGAGATTATTCTATACTGAAAAGCAGAAATATATATTAATTCAAACGTGATGCAGTGGATGTGGTCGGGAAGATCTGAGTTCAAATTAAACTAAAGATGCTCAGAAATTGTCTGACTCTAGACACGTCACTTAACCTCAGTTTCCTCAGCTGTGAAATAAAGATAATAACTGACAGAATCAATTGAGATAAAATTGCAAAGTTCTTTATAAGTATTATCTACTATTAAATAAATACTTCATTAAGTAGTGATCAACCATTAATCAAGCAACAATTATTGCATTCTGACCATTTATTATAAGCTATCCACACTATGGATAAGGCATTGTGGCAAGCCCAAGGAAAGACGCAAACAAAAAGAAAAAGAAATCTTACCTTCAAAAAGCTGATATTTTGGGGGGAAAGAGGTGACATATATACATCAATCTCACCTAGCAAAATGCAGAGAAGATGGAAAGTCATCTTAGAAGGAGAGACACTAGCAGCTGAAGGACTACAAAACCTTCCTAGTGCAAGTGGCATTTCACTTAAGTCCTAAAGGAAGGCATTTAATCAAAGAAACATAAGTTAGAAGAGATAATATTAGAAGAGATAATAATAGCCACTAAAAAGATTCAGAAACTTTAGAAACTGAGACATGATTTTATATATTAGTAAGTTTTTTGTAATACTAAAAATAAAAGAATAATACTTTTCATTCATACTATACTATAGGATAGATTATATTCATTTATTACTTTTCTTTTTGTTTCCTTTTTCCACCATTTGCTTATTTCATTGTGTTTGTTTCACAAAGTTTGATCACAAAGATCCAATTCCTTCTTACACACAAAGCCCTTCTCTGCTCACTCAATGCCATGAAGCCATATTTGGGGCACAGTATTCATATCAATAGAGAAATATAGATATAGATATACAGATATCTGTACAGAGAGATATAGATATAAATTTCTACCTATATTCATATCTGTGTCTATTCAGGTATGTATGTGTGTGTGCATATATACACCTTCAATCTATTATCATTATCTACCAATTCATCTCTTACCCAACACTACAGTATTCTACCTCTTCATATTTACAAATTTCATATGTTCTTATAAGCAGTCTTTACCATGAACTATAGTATTTCTCATATAAAGTCATTAAGCTTAATTTTTCAAGAACTTCTGGGATGGAGTCAAGATGACAGAGTAGCAAAAATGCTTAATTGAATTCTTACAGTGATTTCCACTTAGACATCTTTAAAATAAAACCTTAAATCAAATTCTGGAATGGTAGAATGGGGAAAAATGTTTAGAGCGAGATGTTCTTCCAGTCTACAATAATTCAGGAATTTGGAAAGAAAGATCTGTGACATGGTAGCCCAGGAGCTCACTTGGATAATACTAGAGGTGAGATTAGGTGGTGGTGATAGAAGCGCTACAGTTTGGAGAGCTCCCAAGCCAGAGGTGAGAAGGGGACCTGAGAACTAGTTATAAGGAGATTGCAGGGCACCTTTGTGCTAGCACTGGATGCAGGACCAGAAACTATTTGGCAGCTCCATGGCCTGTATAGACTTCTGGATCTAGTTCAATGGCAGAATCACTTTGACTCAAGAGGGAGTGAGAACCCAAAGGTGAAATATTGCTTTCAGTCACAGGGGATCAGAGACTCTGAGGAGAAGAACTAAGGGATGTCACAAGGGATCAGGGGCCCTTCCTGGGTAAGGACCAGAGTACAGACCTGGAGAGCAGTAGGTCATATCTCAACCATAGACTTTACCACCTTGGAAGCACTGAAAACTTCCAAACTACCATGGTAAACTCTGATGACAGTGTAAAAAACACTGAAACTTGAGATGATGCCACATTCATCCTCCACTCAGGGAACAGAGCCCAGCTTTAACAAAAAGTTAAAAATCAAGAAACAAGGTAGGAAAATGAACAAAAAATAACAACAAAAAGAAGCTGATTATAAAATTCTGCTATGATAACAGGTGAGATGAAGAACCATTTTCTAGAAATAATGAAGACAAAACAGCTACAAGCAAATCCTCAAAGAAAATAGTGAATTAGACATAAGCCCAACATGAAATCCTGGAAAAGCTAAAAGTGATTTTGAAAATCAAATTAACTGGAAATTACATAATCTAATTCAAAAGAATCAGTAGGTTAAACAACAAATTAAAGAAAAATTCAGTATTTCATTAAAGAGAATAGCAAAAATGAGCAAATATTCCAAAACTATTGTGATGTAACCAAAGCAGTACTTAGGGGAAAATTTATATTTCTAAATGTGCACATCAATAAAAGAAAGAGCAGATCAATAAATTGAGAATATTTTTTTAAAAGAAAAAAGAAAAAAACTAAAAATACCCAGTTAAACACTAAAATGGAAATTTTGAAAATTAAAGGGCAAAATAATAAAACTAAAATTTTAAAAAAAATGAATAAAACTAAGAACTAGTTTTATGCAAAAAATCAAATAAATAAACCACTAGAAAATTTTATTTTAAAAAGAAAGAATAAAATGAAATTATTAGTATTAAAAATAAAAAATGTAAAAGCACCATCAGTTAAAATGAAATTAAAGCAATTATTAGTAGTTATTTTTCTTAAAAACATCCCAGTAAAGTAGAATTGAAATGAAACAGATAAGTATTTACAAATATATAAAATGTCCAGAATAAATAGAATACATAAATTACGCAATCTTAGAGTAAAATGAAGATCGATGAGTTTTCTAAGAAAAATTCTCTGTCACCAGATGGATTTACAAGTGAATTCTGCCAAATACTTAAGGAACAATCAATCCAAATACTATATAAACATTTCTTTAGAAAAAAATAGGTGCCTTTCATGGAAGATATATGATTTTGATACCTAAACCAAAGAAAGCAAACAGTGAAAGAAAACTATTGATTAATTTCTTTAATACATATTGATGCAAAAAAAAATTACTGATGAGGGGATTGCAGTAATTTAACACAAATATCACGCACCAGGTAAGAATTATACCAGGAATGTAAAACTGGCTTAATATTAGGAAAATTATCAGCATAATTGACCATATCAATAGCATAAAAAAAATCATATAATTATATCAACCGATGCAGAAAAAACCTTTGATAAAAACACTCATTATTATTAAAACACTAAAAACCAGATGAATTCATGGAAACTTTCTTAAAATATTAACTATCTAAGACAGAACAAAGGTCATTTGTAGTGGGGTAAACAAGAAGCTTTCCTGTAAAATGAGGAGTGAAACAGGAATATTGATTATTACTTCCATTAATAAATATTGTAAGGGGGAGGAGCCAAGATGGCAGAGTAGAAAGACTCACGTATGCTAGCTCCGAATCCACAGCCCATATAATTCCTGCAAAAAGAACTACCCACAAATTCTGGAGCACTTCAAGGCATGCAGAAACACAGTGGAAAAGATTTTTGTTCCAGAGAGCCCTGGAGAGCCATCCCCAGGAGTCCATCGTGCTCCAGACAGTGGGGTCAACTCTTGCGCTGCCCTGGCCACATGGCCCCAGAGGAGCAGATCCGAGCAGGCTTCAGGGACGGAATCTCCAGAGGCCGGGAAGGTCATTCCACCCACACATGCTACAGGTCAGTGAGAGAGACATCTGGGCTGGCTGGGAGGGGAGCGGGGTGTCTCTGTGACTTGGGCCCCCTTGGGAGGCAGCGGCAGAGGGAGCGGCAGAGGGAGCGGCAGAGGCAGCAGCAGAGGCAGCGGCAGAGGCAGCGGTGCCCGGGACTCCCGGAGCAGCAGGCAGAAGTTCAAGGCCATTACAAAGATCTCTGCATAAACGTGCTAAGAGAACTGAGCCTGGGAGGTGGCACTGCCCCCACCCCAGCACCAGAACTTAAGCTCACATTGAATAGCAGCTATGCCTGCCACGGAAATCTCATTTGAATCTCAGACACCAAGCACCAGCTGGGTGGATCTAGGCAGGGGTGGACAGGAATCTCAGAAGTCAAGTAACTGGCTGGGAAAATGCCCAGAAAGGGAAGAAAAATAAGACTATAGAAAGATACTTGGATGGGGTACAGACGTTCCCCGCCTTTCAATTCTGATGACGAGGAACTATTCTTACCATCAGGGAAAGACGTGGAGGTCGCGGCCTCTGTATGCCAGACATCCCAGGTGGATGTCCAGTGGACTCAGGCCATGGAAGAGCTCAAAAAGGATTTTGAAAATCAAGTTAGACAGGTGGAGGAAAAACGGGGAAGAGAAATGAGAGAGATGCAAGAAAAGCATGAAAAATGGGTCAATAACTTGCTAAAGGAGACCCAAAAAAATGCTGAAGAAAATATCACCTTAAAAATAGGCTCACTCAATTGGCAAAAGAGGTTCAAAAAGCCAATGAGGAGAAGAATGCTTTCAAAAGCAGAATTAACTAAATGGAAACAGAGGTTCAAAAGCTCACTGAAGAGAATAGTTCTCTCAAAATTAGAATGGAACAGATGGAGTCTAATGACTTTCTGAGAAACCAAGAAATCAGAAAACAAAACCAAAGAATGTAAAAATGGAAGAGAATGTGAAATATCTCATGGGAAAAGCAACTGACCTGGAAAACAGATCCAGGAGAGGCAATTTAAAAATTATGAGACTACCTGAAAGTCATGATCAAAAAAAGAGCCTAGACATCATCTTCCATGAAATTATCGAGGAAAACTGCCCTGATATTCCACAACCAGAGGGCAAAAGAAGTATTGAAAGAATCCATCGATCACCGCCTGAAAGAGATCCAAAAAGAGAAAATCCTAGGAACATTGTGGCCAAATTTCAGAATGCCCAAGTCAAGCAGAAAATATTGCAAGCAGCTAGAAAGAAACAATTCCAGTATTGTGGAAATAAAATCAGGATAACTCAAGATCTAGCAGCTTCTACATTAAGGGATTGAAGGGCATGGAATATGACATTCCAGAAGTCAAAGGAACTAGGACTCAAACCAAGAATCACCTACCCAGCAAAACTTCGGGAGAAAATATGGTCTTTCAATGAAATGGAGGACTTTCAAGCACTCTTGATGAAAAGACCAGAGCTGAAAAGAAAATTTGACTTTCAAACACAAAGATGAGAAGAAGCATGAAAAAGTAAAAAGCAAAGAGAAGTCATAAGGGACTTACCAAAGGTGAACTGTTTACATTCCTACATGGAAAGACAATATTTGTAACTCTTGAAACTTTTCAGTATCTGGGTAGTTCATGGGACCCCACACACACATACACACATGCACGCACATACAGAAACAGAGAGCACAGAGTAAATTGAATAAGATGGGACCACATCTGAAAAGAAATTAAGGTAAATGGTAAGAGAGAAATGTAGTGGGAAGAAAGAGGGTGAAATGGAATGGAGTAAATTATATCTCATTCAAGAGGCAAGCAGGAGACTTTTTAGTGGAGGGAAAAAGAGGAGAGCTGAGAAAAAAACAGGAAGTTTACCCTCATCACATTCGACTAAAGGAAGGAATAAAATGCACACTCATTTTGGTATGAAAACCTATCTGACAATACAGGAAAGTGGGGGAGAAGGAGATAAGCAAGGTGGGGGGGATGATGGAAGGGAGGGCAATGGGAGGAGGGAGCAATTTAAAGTCAACACTCAGGGAGGGACAGGATCAAAAGACAAAATAGAAACAATAGGGGGAAGGATAGGATAGAGGGAAATACAGTTAGTCTTACACAACACGACTGTTATCAAAGTCATTTGCAAAACTACACAGAAATGGCCTATATTGAATTCCCTGCCTTCCCAAAGGGAATGGGTGGGGAGGGAGGGATGGGGAGAATTTGGAACTCAAAGTTTTAGGAACAACTGTTTAGCATTGTTCTTGCTACTAGGAAATACGTAATACAGTTAATAGAGAATAGAAAGTCATCTGACCCTACAGGACAAAAGAGGAGATGGGGACAAGAGACGGGAGGGATGATAGAAGAGAGGGCAGATTGGTGATAGGGAAAATTAGATTGCTCGGTGTATTGGGGTTGGGTGAGGGGATAAAAGGAGAGAAAATTTGGAACCCAAAATTTTGTGAAAATGAATTTAAAAAGTTAAATAAAAAAATTCACATTAAATAAATAAATGAATGAATGGAAATAAATAAATAGATAAATGAGTGAATGAATGAATGAATATTGTACTAGATTTGTTGTTGCTTATTCTTTGTTCTCGAAAAGGGCCATGACATCAGGAAAGTGATGCTGTGACATTCAAGTTAATTGAATTTAAATGAGGGAGGCCTGTGCAAAGTCAACAGCCTTACTTTCTCCTTTGGGGCCATCTGGGTTCACTGGCAAGATATAGACCAGGAACAGTCGAGATGGCCCTGATGCAGGGGAAGACCATGACCTTTTTAAGATAAGGTCTTTCCAAGGTCTCATTCCGACTGAGGCAATGCCCATTCGGTGATTAAGGATAGGTAAGAAATGAGGCAGAGAGTGGCTTGTTTTAACTAGTCCAAAATGAATCAGTTTGGGAGTGGAAGACCCTCAGTGTTTCCAGCCAAAACAAAAACAATTGCTCTTTTCATTAGCTCTGAGTCATCAGAGACTAAACAGTGAGTAGGCAGGGTTTGGGTTGGACTTATTATTGTCCTCTCAATGAGAACCAGAGTAATTTGGGTTTAAGACATGCTCCTTAAAAAAGAAAACTAGTCTGGAAACCCCAAGATATTTTGGAGAGGGAATTCAGTGATCAAAATTGATGGACTAAATTCTACTAAGTAGATTAGTTATGTCAATGAAAAGAACAAAATGGAAGAATTAGAATAACATTGAGGAAAAAAAAACATCATTCTTTGCTGATGATATGATGGGATACTTAGAGGACCCTAGAGAATCAAATAAACACTAGTTGAAACAACTAAAAGCAAAGTTTCAGGATATAAGATCAATCCACAGAAATCCTGCAGCAAAAGATAGAAAGAGAATTTCCATTTGAAATAACTGTAGACAATATGAAATATGAAAATATCCAATTATTTTGCCTTTGCCAAGACAAATCCAGGGATTATAGGAACAGATTTATGAAACACTTTTCACACAAATAAAGGCAAATGTAAATAATTTTTAAAAATGTTAATTGCTCATTGGTATTCCACACCAATATAAGAAAAATTACAATTCTACCTAAATTAATTTACTTATTTGGTGCCATACAAAATTAGCAAATAATTATTCTAAAGAGCTAGAAAAAAATAACAAAATTCATATAGAAAAAGCAAAGGTCAAGAAAATTAAGGAAATTAATGAAAAAATGTTAAGAAAGGAGGTCTAGCTATTCCTGGTTTTAAACTAAATTACAAAGCTGTAATTATCAAACCAATACAGTATTTTCTAAGAAAGAGAGTGGTACGTCACTAGAATAGATAAGATGCACAACAGACAGTAGAAAATTAAAAGGCTTTTGCATAAACAAAATTACTGAATCCAAAATTAGAAAGAAAATAGGAAATAAGAGGAAATGTACATCAAATATAACTAATAAAGACCTTGTTTCTCAAATATATAGGGAAGTGAAGCAAATTTATGTTTAAAAACTGCTACTTCTCAGTTGAGAAATGATTAAACGATATAACCAAGCAGTGTTCAAAAAAGAAAAAAACCCAAAGCTTTCAATAATCACATAAAAATGTTCTAAATCACTGTTGATTAGAGAAATGCAAATTAAAACACCTATAAAAATATCTTTGAGATTTATTTAAATAATTCAAGATTGAATTAGAATAGTTAAATATAGAATTATATATACAGGTTCTATTTTCAGAATAGTATTTTAACACCCATCTAGTCTTATAGTATATCATTACGATATATGATCTTGTGGTATATGATTGTGATAAAATGCTATTGTGCTATAAAAAATGGCTCGCAAGATAGTTTTAGGGAAAAAAAAAACTGGAGAAGGCATATATGAATTGATACCAAAGTGAAGCAAGTAGAACCAGAAAACCACTGTACACAGTAACTGCAATATTTTAGAGATGATCAATTGTGTAAGACTTAGTTGCTCTGATCCAATGATCGAAGTCAATTCTTTTGAACCTTGTGAGGCACTGAAAAGATCATTGGATTTTGAATTACTAAGACCTTTGTCTGAATTTTGGCACTAGGCAGTGTGGAATTGTAGAAAAACAATGTACTTGGAATCAAGAGAGAATTCTGCCTCCAATAATGACTAGCTGTGTAACAATTAGGAACAGTGTCTTTCAGTCATTGCATCCTCATCTATAAAAATGGGTTTACAATGCCATTCCCCTTTCAGTGCTCTGAGAATCAAATGAATCAACACATGCGAAACCTTTTATAAGTTTAAAACATTGCATAAACTTGGAGTATTTATTTTTGTGATTTTTAAAAAATTTTGTGAAACTTTTTAAAAAAAATTTTTTAAAAGATTTTTAAAAAATTTGTGAAACTTTTAGTGGGCTCATTTTAATATTTTTTAAAATAGGAGTGAGTAGAAATTAAATCACATAACTTTTTTTCTATAAATAAATATAAAAAATATAAAATCATATAATCTTACCCATTCCTAAAACCATGTTGTTTAATTCTTTACTATATAAAGATGACATATTGAAACTTTGTGCAAAGTGAGTCTCATTTCTTATTAAAAAAATCTCTAAGATGTTCTTTCAAAAATTAATAGGAGAAATAGTATGGTAAAACAGAGAATTTATAGATCAAGGTTCTGTACCTCAAATAGCTATTCAACCCTATGTCGTCTTCAATGTCATTCTAAAAATGATTCTACATTTCATTATGTCAGTTTCTCTATTGACAAAAACAAATTAAATGGAGAATAATGATTTTCTAGTTTACTTTCCTTGATGCTACTGGGAAAGCCAAGTTCATTGTTTACATGACATTTTAACCTAAACACACAATGTTCCTTCATCAATATTGTTCAGACTCCTCTTTGGGTCTCATTTCTTTCCTTTACTCATATTTCCATATTTGGACAGGTAGAGAAGGCACTTTTAAATATGTTATGGATTTTTTGTCAGAAATAGTCAATGCTTAATAAATAGCCAATGATAAAACTTTTATTGCAATAGCCACCATATGCAACGGACTGAAAAATCTTAAGTATAATTAAATTCCACTATTAATTAAAAGTGCACAGAGAGTACACTAGAATGGAAATGACTGAATACTGTGAGTTAATAAAAACAATATTGATCTAAAATTATAGAGCTTTTGTTTGTGCATGATAAGCATAGAAGTAACATTGAGTAAATCATTTTATTCTTCTTAATTTAGTAGGCCAGCAAGTGCTGTCTGGAATAGACTGAAAATCAGTCAATTGAAATCCATCAGGATGAAGAGATTCCTTCTAATCTTGCAGGAAGTCTGACTATATGGGCTGGAACTTGGTTTATTAAATGACTCAATAAATATAATATTCAGTTCTTGCATATATGTGAGTCACTTGTGGTAGGGGCTGCAAGACTCTATCTATACATAACATCCAGGTTCTGTTCTTAAAGATATTCTGATCTAATAACAGAAATGTCCTAGAATAGATCCTCAAATACAAAACTATATGTTATAACTGGTAGATTGGCAATGATCAACATGAAACAATTAAAGCATAATGGAAACAACTCTAGAATAATAAATTGGGAACTAGAGGGGATCTCAGACAATATCTAGCCCTTTCATTGAGAAATTTTAGAGAAATGTTTAGAGGAAAAAAAATTGAACTCTAAAAACACGAAATTCCTTAGGTCAAATAAGGAGTAGGGAGATGATTTAAATCCAGGTTCTCTGTGTATAAAAATGATATACTTTCTATAAAACATTCTGATGGGTATTCATGGAGAATTTTACGTTGGAGTTCATATTTAAACTGGATATAGAAGGATCAAAAATTTTGATAGGCAAATACAGAAAATAAAGATCAAAATGAACAAAGTCTTTGGGAAAAGGGAAGCAAAAAATATATAAATTCAATGGGAAAAATAATCATGTTTTCTTAGAGCATACTGTATACATAGGTTAATGCTAGAGGAAAAGACTAAAAGGATAGTTTGGTTCCAAATCACTGAGGACTTTGAATGCCACACTAAGATACTGAAGCTCTTGTTTCTTCGTGTTGTTGATTGGTTGGTCTTTTAGATAGCTGTTACTTTGTAGCAGTTATAATGGAAGCCCATAAAATGGTAATGGAAACTACCATGTTAGCTGAAGAAACTTCAGGAGAAACTGGAGCAGCTGGTCTGGACTTACATAGAACATATAATATTTCACATGAGCATGTAAATAGATAAATACAATACATTAGAATTCTCCTGTTCTAATCCAGCGCTCTTGCTTTGCTCAGTATTGAACCCTGGAGAGATGTGTTTGTAGAAAAAGAAATACAGAGAGAGAGAGAGAGAGAGAGAGAGATGTCTCCTGATCGCTATACTTTTATTATCTTTTTTGGATATAATCATTGTCTTTGTTGCATTTATCTCACAAAGTGGCAACCTTAGGAATCAAACCTGATTACTAGGTGGTATATATCGTAAAGAAAGTGGTGTGTGTGTGTTTGTGTGTGTGTGTGTGTTCATCCTTCCTTGCTGAAGAAGACCATGCTCTCAGAGAAATAATGACATGATTTGCACTTGACTTTGTTTTGAGTTAGGGAGGGCTGTGCAGGTCACCAGTCTCACTTCCTCTCTAGAGCCATCTGAATCCAGTGACCAGATAGTCCTCTGGATGACTGGAGATGATCCAGGATGAGACAATTAAGTGACTTGCCCAAGGTCACACAGCTGAGTTTTAAGCATGTGAGGTGAGATTTGAACTCAGGTCCTCCTGACTCCTGCACTGGTGCTCTATCCACTGCACCACCTAGCTGTCCCCAAAAGAAAGTGGCAGACCTAGAGTGAAGACATCCTGAGTTCAAATTCTTTTCAAGATGCTTATGACCTGTGTAACTCTGGAGAAGTCACTTAAGCACTTTGCATATTTTTTTTCTTAATAAGTTAAAAGGAGATAATAATAGTATCTACCATCTTTTAGGTCACATCACAAACACATCGGAAGACTAGAAATTTTCTCTGATGCTCACAACTCCCTCAAACCTCTCCAAAATACTAATTTTGTGCACAGATAATTTTATTTGTTTTCATGGTTTAGGAAACGAAGAATGCTTAAAATGTAAAAACCCAGTAAACTAATGACAGTGAAAATTAACCTCTAACTCCTAACATAATCATTAAGATTTCTCTTCTTCACCAGGTACCACATTCTAGTGGGGCTGAACAATTCAACTCACCAGCTTAAAACAGTTCTTAACTCTATCCCTATCCCTCCTTCAGGTTCTGGGCAAAACCAAAAGGCAGAAACCTACTCTGACTGGAATAATTCAGTAAGAGCACTGAGTGAGGGAGAGAGGAACTGAGGAAGTATTGCCGAGGGTTTGTGAATCCATCAAGCCTGACCTAACAGAGAATTGGGTCTAAATTTTCTTCCTCCCTGCCAGAAGTCATTTGTGATAGAGACCAAGGTCAGTGAAAACGGAATTACTCAGCACCTGTGAAGACAGCACTAAGATCCAAGGCCCAGGAAAAGAATAATCAAAGGAGAAGACAGAAAATGAAAAACAGAAGAATATAAAAGAAAAATACTGAAATTACTAAAGATTATATAGGGGCAAGAAGCTAAATGCACATTGAACAACATCAGGATATTTCTGAATGATTTAAAAGAGAAGTAAAAATTATAAATGCAAGATTCATGGCCTATACACCAGAAAGAATAGCCATAATGGGGAAGGGAGGGCAAAGGGATTGAATCAAGGTGGCAAATGAAAGAAATATAAATTAGTGAAAGAGAATAATTGATTAGGAATGAAAATACGCAAATATGAAGGAAAATCAGGTAGAAGAAAAATAAAATGCAATAGTGTCATTTATTTATTTATTTGATTATTTATTTTTAGTTTACAAACTATTCCACAAGTTTTTGACTTTAAAATTTTCTCCCTTTTCTCCTCTCTCTCCTTCCTAAGATGGCATGCAATCTGGTGTAGGCTGTACATATATACGTTCATATTAAACATATTTTCTCATAAGTCATGTTAAAAAGAAGAATTATGACCTATAGAATGAACCTCTAGAAAGAAGAAATAAAACAAAACAAAAAAAGAGAAGGAACAAATAGTAAGCTTTAATCTGCATTCAGACTCCCTAATTCTTTCTCTGGATGTGGATGGCATTTTTCATCATGAGCCTCTTGGAGTTGAGAAAAGCAAAGGTTATCAAAGTTAATTATCACACAATGTGGCTGTAAATGCATGCAATGTTCTCCTGGTTCTGTTCCCCTCACTCAGCATCAGTGCATACAGTCTTCCCAGGTTTTTCTGAAGTCCATCTGTGCATCATTTCTTATAATACAACAGTATTCCATAACATTCATATACCACAACTTTTTTAGATATTCCCCAATTGGTGGGCATTCCCTCAAATTTCAATTCTTTGACACCCAAAAAGAGCTGCTATAAAATTTTTGTACATGTGGGTCCTTTTCCTATTTTTATGATCTCTTTGGGAATACAGTGCAAAAGTGGTAATGCTGGATGAAATACACAGTTTAATAGCCCTTTGGGCATAGTTCCAAATTGTTCTCCAGAATGGTTGGATCAGTTCACAACTCCACCAACAATGCATTAATATTCCAACTCTCTCCCACATCTTCTCCATCATATATCATTTTCCTGTTTTGTCATATTAGCCAATCTGACAGGTGTGATGTGGTACCTCAGAGATGTTTTGATTTGCATTTCTCTAATCCACAGTAATTTAGAGCATATTTTTATATGACTATATATATATATATATATCTTTAATTTCTCCTCTGAAAATCATTTCTTCAGATCATTATATCATGGGTAATGACTTTAATTATAATAAATGTGGCACAGTTCTCTACATATTTTAGAAATGAGACCTTTATCAGAGACACTGTAAAAATTCCCAGTTCTCTGCTTCCCTATTAATCTTGGTTGCATTGGCTTTTTTGGTGGAAAATCTTTTCAATTTCATGTAACCAAAATAATCCATTTTGCATTTCATAATGTTCTCTATCCCTTGTTTGATCAGAAATTCTTCCATTCTCCATAAATCTGACAAAGAAACTATTCCTTGCTCTCCCAGTTTTCTTATATCAGCCTTTTTGTTTAAATTGTGCACCTATTTTGACTTTATTTTGGTATATGGTGTACAATAGTGGTCTATGCCCAATTTCTGTTATACTATTTTCTAGTTTTACCCAGTAGTTTTTGTCAAATAGCGAGCTCCTATCTAAAAGCTGGAGCCTTTGGGTTTATCAAACAGTAGATTACTATTGTAATTGACCACTGTGTCTTGTATAACTGACTTATTCCACTGATCCACCTCTCTGAAATGCAATAATATTAAAGAAAACTTGCTCTTCTCACAAGCACAAAAAATTATCTCAAAGAAAGGATGTAGATACTAATTAAAGATTATAAATTGCCCAAAAGAACAAGTCAAAAAACATGAATAAGAGAATGCAAGTAATATACTTACCAGAATTTCACCCACCCCCCAAAAAATGTCAGTTGAAAGAATCAAGAGATTGCCTCCAGGAAAACAAAACAAAGTAAAACAGAAAAAATATTATATTATAAATTCCAATATATACATGTTACATATAATCATTCCAATGACAAACTACAAAATTTGCAAAAGATCAGGAGAAATTGTTTCCACTATAAACAAAAGGAAATCTGAAATATATAAGCTGATTCCTTACACAACAGAAAACATGGAAAGGGCATGAAATATGTCCCTCCTCCCTCACCAAAAAAGAGGTCAGGATGCAACCCAAAATGAAAAGATGACAGAAAGAGGGAAATCTTGTTTCAATGATAGGAGGATGGCCCACTGAGGAACGCTCCCTTGTAGAGGAAGAATGATATTCTATAAATGTATATATTGATCTTACATTGGCTACAGTCTTCAGGTATTTCGTGCTTTGAGAAACCCCTCATCCTGGCTGTGTAAAAAGAGAATCAGCATAGCTGACAGCTGACACCCTGAAAAAGCAGGAGGAAGTGTAAACACAGAACAGATTTAATGGCAAAACAAAAATTGACCATTAGAGTGTCAAAGTTAACAGTGAACTGTCCAATCTAAGACAGAAAATGTATTAATATGAGCCATAAAATGTATTAAAATGTATTAATATGATTAATATTTCTATCAACTATAGGAATTGATATCTCTAAGAGTAAAACACAAAAGAAAAGGAGGGCCCAGGAGAGAAATCTACAAAGCAATTACTTAGAAACTGTTCAGAAGAGGGAACTCATATAGGCAACTTAGCAGCTTTAATTCTATGGGGAACACTGAAAATAAAGAAATAGAGGTCCCATGAATCCTAGAATAAAATTATAGAATTCTCACATGGGGGAGAGAATTAATAAAGAGAATAAAGAAAACAAATCCTTTTCTGAAAAAGGACTAGAAAGTGAAATTTAAAACTCATAAACCAAAAAAGTTGAAAGGTATGAGAGGTTTATAAGTATTGTGCCTTGTATATATTTTTCGGAATTTTTAAGTATAGTGATGTTATGCGAATTTTTTTCCTCTTCAAGTATTTAAAATATTAAATACTGTTCCATGTGAATTGAGGCAGTTTTACTGGGGAAACATATTGTGATACAAAATGAAATTTAAAAAAAACTTATTATAAAAAGAATAGTACCTTTCATTATTTTAGGATCAAATAGGAACATTGAAGTGCTTTGCAAAACTTAACGTTTTACGAAAACTCTAACTCCTTCTCCTCCCTCTTCTTCCCCTTCTTGTAATAAAAATTATAATTACTACTGTTAATAGGTATATTATGATTTAGATATTAATTTTGCATTGTTCTTTTCATTCTAAAATCTGTATTCTCACCCTCTGACCACATCTAGGTAATACTGATGTAGATGCTTTATTATAGTCCCTTTTTATGAATTTGAGAACTGAGACGTTAAATAACTTGATAAAGGTCTCAGAGTTAATATGGGTTGTAATTTTAACTCTGGTCTTCCTTACTCCATGCTGAGGAGTCCATACACACTATAAAACTGCTTTATAAACTCACCTGCCAGATATCACGTAAGTACTTTGTTTTTTCAACTCTTTCACAACTGTCATATTTCTAAACATGGAATCTTCCCATTAAACTATCTTTCCTTTGTTGTTGCAAAAGTGGGAAATTAATGGAGACAGAAGGTTTTTTCCCCTGACCACCACACCCAAAAGTACATGTCAATGGACTACTCTAGATGTAAGGAGAAAATCAGTCCAAAGGAATTTATGGCAGAACACTGAGGGAGAAGTCACTAGAAGGAAGTTAGGGTATTTAAAAATCAATTTATATTTAATAATATGCCAAATATATTGAAATTTTACTCTAATCAATGAATGTTGGAAGTTTCTATAATTTCACCAGCCTTTAGACTCTCCAGAGTTCTTAGAAAAGTGGACCTGATTTTTAAACTACGAAAAGTAACGGTTTGTTATAAAAGAAACAAGGCTAATCACGTATTCACTATGGCACATCCTCAAAGAAGCTCATTCTTGTACTGAATTATATTATTTTTCATTCTCCAAAATCACTTACTTTCTACTTCATTAAAACATGTCAAATTACAGTAACTTCTGGCCCATGTTTTTCTGATATGGCACTCAAAGAAAGAAGTGATTTACGCTCCATTAGAATGTGCATTCCAAAAAATATGAGAAATACAAAATAACAATCCCAATATTAAAAACACAAAATCTTTCTTCTGCTTTTTCTTACTCTTTTCCCCCTCAATATTTATCAGCCCTTGGGAAAGGATATGATGGGAATTATAAGAATCTGAAGGTTGGGAAATCAAGAAAGTAGAGAAAACTAAGAGAACTGGAAAGTGTGTGATTACTGTGGTTGATTCACTGATTGGTTGACCTTCATTCTTGACGAGGATGAAAATAACATTGCTACTCTAAAATGTGTCTGACTGTGGCTGATCACACCAAAAAGAACTCACAATATTCTACCACAGGTTGGAAAATAGTCCAGTGAATGTTTGGGGTGGATTCTCAAAATTCGCTTATCTTGCATTTGTTTAACCACTTCAATTCTGCTTTGCTCATAGAGCACAGTGCCTTCTCTGATGACAGCACATCATGCTGGTCCTATGTCAGTGTTTCTCATATCACATGATCAGTCTCAAAGTTCTTAAGAGAGACATTGAGAGTGTCTTGGTATCATGTATTCTAACCATTACGTGAGTGCCTGCCCCATGTGAGTTTTCCATAAAATAGTCTTTTTGGTAAGCATACCTTTTGCATTCAAATGTGGCCAGCCCATCAGAGTTGCACTCTCTGCAGCAGAGTTTGAATGTTTTGTTTTGTTCTGTTTTGTTTTGTTTTCTGCAGGAGCCACAGTGAATGGGAGAACTGTGAAGCTGATATAGGTTTTGAAAGCAAAACCAATCTACCATCATCAGTGCCTATGTTTCTACCGTGATGAACCCCAATGAAGTCAAAGAAAAAAGATTTAGGAAGACCTTTATCGTCAATGTACCAAAAGAGGACAAGTTTATAATTCTGACTGACTTTACTAGAGTAGGCTCAAACTACCAGACTAGGCAGAAAGCTGAAAACAACAACAGCAACAGTCACTTACTACTAAAGACTTGTGAATCTCATGATCTCATCACCCAACACTATCTTCCATTTACCTAAATGCAATAAAATTTCATGGATGAACCCTTGGAGAAAACATAGGCTTTAATAGACTATGTAATTGTAAGGAAAAGAGACAGGATGTGAGAGTGATAAAGGCAATGTGTGGAACAGAGTGCTGGACTGATCATAGACTTATCCTTTCCAACATAAATGTTTGTATTCAACAAAATAAGTGGCACCAGTGAACAACGACTACCAGAAGAAATAATGTCAATAAATTAGAGCAGTTCTCTGAGAGGGAACAGTTTATTGCTAAATGGTTGAAAAGTTGAGCCAACACACAGTTGGCAACAGTGAAACAAAAAAGTAGTGGACAGTTTTCAGATATTTGTTGCATAGCACTGCATTTGGTCATCTGATTCAGAACATTTGCAAACATCAAGACTAATTTTATGAAAATGATGCAGAAATCCAGAAGTTTCTAAATGAAAAATAAGAATTCCATTACATTTACCAGTAGGATACAAAATATATCACTATATAGACACACTCATATACACATACATATATATACACGTATATATATATACGTGTATATATATGTTTGCACATTGTAATCATCCTTCACTGCCAAAGAAGACCATGTCATCAGAGAAATGATGACATGACTTGCACTTGACTTTGTTTGGAGTGAGGGAGGGCTGTGCAGGTCACCAGCCTCACTTCTCCTCCAGAGCCACCTGAATCCAGTGACCAGATATTCATCAGGATGACTGGAGATGACCCAGGGTGCACTGGGAGACCTTGGCCTAAAGGGGCCAAGGTCTTTGCAGGCACTTACTTAACGTAAGGCGAAGTCCATTCATTGAATAGGCCTTTTAAGAAGTAGTAAGGGTATGTCTCTTTTAATGCAGCAAAGAAAAGAAAGATATCAGGCTGGGAGGGAAACAGCAGTAGTTAATCCTGATAATTACTCTGAAGCCAGGAGGGTCCAGAAGAGTCGTTAGTGAGGGGTCAGCGGCCCGACGGTGTCTGAACTTCAGAGTGCAGTAGCTGAATACACAGAGTTCAGGGAGGGGAAAAGGGAAGGTGAGGGAAGGAAAGGGAAGGGATGGGAGATTAACCAGTAAAACCAAAATCAACTGGGCATCTTTTGGCCATTCAAATTTATCTTCCTTTGTAGAGGAGAAGGAAGGAGAGGGGAGGAGGGGGAGGCAGACAAGAGAGGAGGAGCTGTGTCACATATACATATATACATGTGTGTAATTTTAAGATTTCAAAGCCCTTTACATATTCTATCTGATTTGATCCTCACAACAACTGTGGAAGATATCACTATCCCCATTTTACAAATGCAGAAGTTCCAGGAGTGAGAAAGTTACATATATTAAACATCTTTACATGCCAATTGTTTTGTCAATTTTTTTAGAATTTAAAAATGTTGTTATATTTACAATTTTTTATAATTTTTTATAATTTTTCATTTTATTTTTATTATGAAGTTGATGAACATGAATTCATTCAAAATTTAAAATACATGAAGGAATTTATTCAGCTGTTAATTTCAACCATATGAAATGTATAACCCTATATATTTAACAAAGTAGTAGCAAAATTACTCTATATTATAACCCTTTTGTATATTTTCTTATGGGTCTTTTAGAGCACTTTTAAAAGTATGTGAGTGTATATATGCACACATGTATATACATACATGTATTTATAGTGCATTTATATACATAAATATATACATGCACAATGTATGTGTATATATGTGTGTGTGTGTATGCCTACAGGCATGCATATATATATATATATATATATATATATATATATATATATATATATATGTTATACCACCAATTGTTATTACAGAAACTTTGACTGTTTTTAAAGTGAACCAACAAGACAATAAAAGAGAAAACTCATGGGAGAAAAGCTATGTAATCACAAGTGTTAAAATAAGATCACTGAAGGAAACCTAGACACCTTGGGAAAAGTGTGGTCTGGAAGTTCAATAATAAGCTAGGGGAAACTTAAGTCATTTACGAGAATGAAAACCACAAGAGAACATTTAAGATGATGAACTAGCAATACAGGAATAAAAAATTCAGCATCTCCATCCTGAACACTTCCTGAGACCCCAAGATACTGATTTCTTTTTTTGAAATCACATTGAGAAAAAGAAACTGAATATTTATTTTTCTGTGAATACAATGGAATTTATCAGGAAATGAGAATCAGTTTTGGCCTCTGTTAAAACCAACATAACACTGTTCTTATTCAAAATCCTTAATGAACGTTCTAAACAAGAAAATAAAAGTGTAGGTATTGAGAATGTATTATCAGAGAGAGGATCAAAACTTTGCTCAATAAGAGAATATTTTAAAAAGTTAAATCTCGGTGATTACTACGATCAGTAAAAGCTGATACAGTCTCCTCTGCTGATACGTCATAATTGGAGGTATTGCAATAGGTCAAAAAATCTCCTAGGTACCATCACAAAAGTTTCTTGGCCATAAAGAAAACTACAGGAAACATATTATGGACTAAATCTGCAATTAAGGACAAGTAGAAAGCTAAGTATATGTTAAGTATATTGCTGCGTATTAAGTATATTAACTATAATGTTAAGCATATATTATTCTGAAGAAATGATTTGATGTCAAGAGAGAAAGTTGAACTTTCTTCTTCATTGACTACATATAAGACATTGCATATAAACATTACATATAAGCAGACTCCTGTTGTCACATTTCTTTATTAGCATTATTAAATGAAAGTAAAGGTTAATCTTTGGAAAGTTAATATAGAAGAAATTATAGAAAAAATATTAAAAACAGCAGAAAATTAAGAGTAATAGATAAAAGGTGAAAGGTCAAAATGAAAACTAGGTATGTCATGGAGTCTTCATTCTCAAGAATCTTACATTCAAAATTATCCCATATATTGCTATAGTCTCCTTCCAGAAATTATAGCATTATAGATTCTGATTTACATAGTAAAGGGATCTTGGAGATAATAATATATCCCATACCACTCTTTTTACAGATAAAGAATTGACAAATCTAAGAGGGATGAAGTGAATTGCCCAAGGTCATGCAGGTAGTTAGAATTTGGATTTGAATGTATACTTTTAACTCCAAATCTAATACAATACATCTTATTATTTGCATAAGAATTAATTAAATTTTCCTGTACATCTTTTTCTCTGTTTAATATCTTACTGGATTGGCTATTGCAGTGATTTTCATTTCTTAAAAATCATTTAATGAAAAGTTATTTGCCTGATTTTTTATTGTTTTTTTTAAAGAATTAATTGTTCCTCATGTGATGGCTTGAAATAATTTTTAAGTTTGTCTGGACCATTTTTTTCTTCTTTGAAAAATAATTTATAGTTTCCTTAATTTGTCATAAATTTGTAGTCTGAAATTCCAATGATATTTTTCCCATCAGCAGTTTTGGGGGCCTGCTTATTCTATGCCCCTTGAGCATTTATCAATTACTAGGATTATAACCAAGAATCATCTACCCAGCAAAACTAAGTATAATTCTTGAGGGGATAAAATCAAAATACAATGAGACAGAGAACTTTTAAGCATTCTTGATGAAAAAAAAGCAGAGCTAAATAGAAAATTAGCCTTTCAAATATAAGACTCAAGAGAGGAATAAATAGGTAAAAATAGAAAGGGAAATCATATGGGACTTAATGAGCTTAAACTGTTTACATTCATACATGGGAAGATGATATGTGTAATTCATAAGACCTTTCTATTTATTAGGGTAGCTAAAAGGAGTATATATTGATAGAGGATACAAGTTGAGTTGAATATGAAGGGATGATATCTAAAGACTAAAATTAAGCATTGAGAGAGAAATATACTGGGAGAAAGAGAAAGGGAGAGTTAGAATGGGGTAAATTATCTCATATAAAAGAGTCAAGTAAAAGCTTTTACATGGAGTGGAAGGGGGGACGGGAGGGGGAGTAAGTGAAGTTTACTCTCATCAGAACTGATTCAAAGAGGATATAGTAAATGGAGGGGAATAGGATGGAGGGAAATAAAATTAGGAACAGTAAGTTGTTTGTTTGTTTTTTTTTTTTTGAATGAAGCACTTTTTTCTGATAATGGTTGCGTTTTTGAACATACAAAGAACATATAGAGAACTGAACCAAATGTATAAAAATAAGACCCATTAACTAATGGATATATGATCAAAAGACAGCAGCAGTTTTCAGATGAAGTAGCCAAATGTAACCTTGTAAAATAATTCTAGCTATATTCTAACTAATAATTAATTGGAGAAATGTGAATCAAAAGAATTCTGAGGCACTGTTTCACACTTATTAGATTGTCTAATATGACATATAAGATAAAAAGACAAATGTTAGAGGGAATGTGGGAAAAATTAGACATTAATGCATTGCTGGTGAAGTTATGAACTGATTCAACCATTGTGTAGAGGAATCTGCACAAAAAGGGCTAAAAAATTATCCACACACCCTTTTATTTGGCAATGCCACTAGTAAGTCTACTTACTTAGTAGTAGACAACTCTGAAGGACTTATATTGATGCACACTTTTTATTAAAAAAAGGATTTTCTTTCTTGAGTATTATTTTTTGTTCTTTAAGAACACAAATATTATGGATATGTTTCGTATGACTACACATGTATAACATATCTAAGTGTTTATCTTCTCAATGAGGGAGGATGGAGAAGGAATGTTAAAAATAGTTTTTACACATAACTTGGGGGAAATAAAATATTAAATAACCAAATGAAATTCCTAGTTTTATTCAATAGTTCAATGTATTGTTCATTTTTTCTTTGCTGTTGTTATTCTACTTTTAAATTTATTAATCTGACCCTTGATTTTCAGGATTTCTTTTTTTATGTTTAATTGAAAGATTTTAATCTATTGGTTGTAAGAGGTTTTTCATTGCATGTTCAATTTTTTTTATTGATATAATTATTTAGAAATAATTTTTATGTGTAAATATTCTTTTGATTGTTTGCCATGAATTTTGGTCTATTGTCTCTTGTCTTAGTGTTTGCATTGTATTTAATTAACTTAATTAATATTTCTATGACCTGTCTTTTTACTCACTCATTTTCTAGGACTAGGTTATTTAATTTTAATTAATTTAATCTTTGTTTCAAAACCTATTTCTCTAATGCAACTTTTAGTCAATTGTCGTCAGAAAAACATATTGAATTATCTCTGTTTTTCTGCACTTGTTTATGAGAATTCTATACCTTAATACATGATCAATTTTTGAGAACATATCTCTTACAGCTAAGAAATAACTTTATTCCTTTTCATTCCCATACAAGAGTTTAGAGAAATCTTTTCATATCTAACTTTTCTAAAATTTTATTTATTTCTTTAAGTTCTTTCTGGTTTATTTTATGTTTAGATGTATAGAGTCCCAGAGAGGTAAACTGAAGTTCTCCACTAATATAGGTTTGCTGTCTATTTCCTCTAATAACTCATTTAATTTTTCCTTCAAGAATTTGGATGCCTGCATATATGTTCAATATTGATATAATTTCTTTTCTATGGAATTCTTTTGAGCAAAATGCAGTTTCCCTGTTCATTTCCTTTAAGTAGGTTGATTTTTGTTTTTTTTTCTGAGATCATGATTGCCATCCTAAAAACTTTTATTTCTAAACATAATGAATTGTGCTGTAGCATCTTTTTTCACTCCATTAATCTTTCTATTTCAAGTATTTATTATAGACAATTTATTGGTAGATTCTGGTTTCTAAACCACTCTACAAATTTTCCATTTTATAAAGGAGTTCATGCCATTAACATTAACATTTATGACTACTGACTGTGCAATTACCTCTATCCTATTCTTTTATACTTACTTTTCTCTATTTTACTTTGTCCCCTCCTTAGGTATTCCCTTTAAGAATTATTTCTTTTCACCTTCAATTTCTTTTATCCTCTTCTCCCCTTTTCTCTTTTTTAAAAATGTTATTTATTTTAATATTCACTTAAAAAATAAGTTCAAACTCTATCCCTTTCTATTGCCACTTCCCATAATTAAGAAGACAAATAACATGAATTATACATGTGAAGTTAAGTAAAGCATATTTCAATATTGTTCAAAAAAACAATAAAATTATTTTGATTTTCTTTTTGCCCAGATATTTCTCAAGTCTCTTTAGCTTCTGACCACTGCAGCTTTTAATCTGACTTTACTTCTATCATCATAACCCCTTTCTCTTATCGCGTTTCTCTCCTACTTTCACAGATTTCTATGACAAAGAGCAGAGAAAGAGAGAGAGAGAGACAGAGAGAGAGAGAGAGAGAGAGAGAGAGATAATTCATCCCTCTTTCAACCAATTCAGAAAAGTTTTTCCCATCCCCACCCACCACCATTTTTACTTTCACTGTAAAACTTCTTCTTCATATGCCTTTTTGATCTGAAAAATTTTCTCTATTCTTTCTCCCCATAGCCCTATATCATGCATTACTCTCTTACTCATACATTCTTTTTTAGATCATCCCAATGTAATCTTCTCATTTTAGTGCACTCTATGTAGAAGAGTATTTTTCCCTCATGTAGAGATGATGAAGTTCCCAGGAGTTTCATATATCATCTTCTCATATTTGAATGTGAACATCTTAGCTATATTGAGTACCTTATCATTTCTCTTTTATATTGATTTTTTTATGATTCTCTTAAGTCTTGTATTTGGGAGTCAAATTTGGTATTCATCTTCAGTCTTTCATTAGGGGTTCTTGAAAGTCCCCTATTTCATTAAATATATATTTACTTGGAAGGATTATATTCTGTTTTATTGGGTAGGTTGTTCTTGGTGGCAATCCTAGAATGTTGCTTTTCAGAATATCATGCTGCCAGTCTTCTACTCCTTTAACAAGATAGCTGCTAAATCTCACGTGATCTTGACTGTGACTAAAATGGTATTTGGATGATTTCTTTCTAAGTTCTTGTAGTATTATTCCTTGTCCTATGATCCCTGAAATTTGGTGGCAACATTGTTGGGAGTTTTCATTGTTGTATATCTTTCAGGAGGTCATTCAATATTTATTTTACTCTCTGTTTCCAAGTTAGTGTGCTAGTTTTCCTTTATAATTTGTTGAAATAAAATGTCTATGTTCTTTCTTTGATCCTAGATTTCAGGCAGTGAGTAATTATTTTAATTAATTTATTTTTAGTTTTCAATATCCACTTCCAAAAAATTTCAAGCTGAAAATTTTTTCCCCATCTCTCCTCTTCACTGACCCCAGGACAGAATGCATTCTGATTACCCCTTCCTCCATTCTGCCCTTCCTTCTATCACACTCCTCTCTTCTATACCCCATTGCCTGTGTGTCTGATTTACCAGTTGCTTGTAAAAACAATTTTCAACACTTGTTTTAAAATTTTTGAGTTCCAACTTCTCTCCCTTCCTACGTCCCCACCCATCCTCACTGAGAAGGCAAGAAATTCGATATTGGTTATACATGTATACTCATGCAAAATATTTCCATAACAATCATGTTGTGAAAGACTAACTATATTTCCCTCCATCCTATCTTGTACCCCAATTTATGCTATTTGCTTTCAACCCTGTCCCTCCTCAAAAGTGTTTACTTCTAATTACCCCCTCTTCTCATTTACCCTTCCTTCCATCATCCTCCCCCACCCTGCTTATCCCCTTCCTTCCTAATTTCCTATAGTGTAAGACAGATTTTCATGCCAAATTCAGTGGGCATGATATTACCACCCTAAGCCAAATGTGATAAGAGTAAAGGTCCCTCACTCTCTCTCACCTACCCCATTTTCTCTCCCTTTGGAAAAGCTTTATGTTTCCACTTTCATGTGAGAGGTAATTTACATCATTCTATTTCTCCCTTTCTCCTTCTACCAATGTATTCCACTCTCTCAAGTCTTTATTTTTAGATACCATGCCTTTCTATTCAACTCACCCTGTGCCCTCTGTCTGTATGTATATCATCCCTCCAACTACCCTAATACCGACAAGAGTCTCAAGAGCTACAAATATTATATTTCCATGCAAGAATATAAATAGTTCAACTTTAGCAAGTGCCTTGTTATTTCTCTTTCCTTTTCATTTTTTCATGCTTTTCTTAATTCTTGTGCTTGAATGTCAAATATTCTATTCTAGTATTTTCATGAAGAATGCTTGAAAGTCCTCTGTTTCATTGAATTTCCATTTTCCCCCCTGAAGTATTATACTTAGTTTTTATGGTTAGGTGATTCTTGGTTTTAATTCTAGCTCTTTTGATCTCTAGAATATCATATTCCAAGTTCTCTAATCCCTTAATGTAGAACCTGGAAGTCATTAGCTTATATCTGCTCCATTCTAATTTTTAAAGAACTATTTTCTTCAGTAAGTTTTTAAATCTCCTATTCCATTTGGCCCATTCTGCTTTTTAAACCATTCTTCTCCTCATTGGCTTTTTGGATCTCTTTTTGCCATTTGGGTTAGTCTGTTTTTAAAAGTGTTATTTTCTTCAGTGTTTTTGGGTCTCCTTTAGCAAGCTATTGATTCATTTTTTTTTTATGATTTTCTCACATCACTCTCATTTCTCTTCTCAATTTTTCCTTCAACTCTCTTACTTGATCTTCCAAATTCTTTTTGAGCTCTTACATGTCCTGAGACCATTGCATATTTTTTTTGGAAGTTTTGATTGTAGAAGCCTTGACTTTTATGTCTTCCTCTGACGGTATGCTTTGTTCTTCCTCATCTGAAAGGAAAGAAGAAAATACCTGTTCACCAAGAAAGTAACCTTCTATAGTCTTTTTTTTCCCCCTTTTGGGGCATTTTCTCCATCAGTTACTTGACTTTTGAGTCTTTTGTGAAGTGGAGGGTATACTTTAAAGGCCTGTAATTCTCAGTTCCTCCAAGGTGGTACAATCAAGGCAAAAGAGTTTACTCCTCTCCGGGCCTGTGCTCTGGTCTATGAGCAGGATTCCCTCTCCAAAGCCTCCAGCAGTTCCATCAGTGCTCCTACTCTACCCAACACTGCTACTCAGGACTCAGACCCGGATAAAAACCCCCATGGTTTTTAAGCTGAGGGCTCCAGAAGTAGATGCAGCTGCCCTGGAGCCAGACCAGGCTCCCTTCTCACCCAGGTGAAAGAGCTTTCTTACTGACTTTTGAAGCTGTCTTTGGCATTTGTGGGTTGAGAAATCTGGGAAGCACAGCTGTGACCCATGATTCCATACCCTGAAGCCTGCTTCAGTCTTATCCCTGCTGCACCACACCAGCTAAGGCTGGAAATTTCTTTAACTCTGTCGTTTTGTGGTTTCTGCTGCTCTTGAATTTGTTTAGAGTCATTTTTCACAATGGGCTATGGGAGTAGAACTCTAGCTCTTGCCAATCCATCCCACTCTGTCATCTTGGCTCCTCCCCCTAGTCAAATAATTCTTAAATTGTCTTTCATAAATCTGTTTCCCAGGTCAGTTTTTTTTTTTTTCTGATAAAGTATCATACATGTTTTCTTTTTCTACTTTTGACTTCGCTTTATTGTTTCTTGGTGAGTCATGTGTCATTAATTTTCCCAATTCTGTTTTTTAAGGAGTTATCTTCTTTAGTTAGGTTCTGTACTTCTTTTCCTCTCAGGTACTTATGTATGTTAAAGTGCTATTTTTTCAGTAATTTTGTGACATTTTCCCCAAGTTGTCAATTTTCTTTTTTATAATTTTTCTGCATTAGTCTCATGTCTTTTCCCCAAGTTTTCTACCACTTTTATTAAATTTGGAAAAAATCATTGCTTTAAGCAATCATCAAAACCACTTAGTACTAACAGATGGAAGGGTAAATCAGTGGAATATGTTAGGGACATAAGACACAGTAGTCAATGAGTATAACAATCTACAATAAACCCAAAGACTCCAGCTTCTGGGATAAGAACTCACACTTTGAGAAAATGTCCTGGGAAAACTGGAAAATAATATGGCAGAAATGGTGTATAGACCAAAATCTGACACTGTATACCAAAATAAGGTCCAAATGGGTACACAATTTAGAAAGGAAAATTGATACTCTAAATAGATTAGGAGAGCAAGGAATAGTTTGTCAGATTTATGGGGAAAGAAGGAATTTATGACCAAACAAGAGGATAATTTTGATTACACTAAATGGAAAAGGTTTTGTACAAAGCCATTGCAACCAAGATTAGGATGGAAGCAGAAAAGTGGGAAAGGATTATCAAAACTAGTGTCTCCAATTTCTCACATCTAAAATATATAGAGAACTGAGTCTAATTTACAAGAATACAGATCATTTCACAATTGATAAATGGTCAAAGGATATGAACAGACACTTTTCAGAGGAAGAAATTAAAGCTATATACAGTCATATGAAAAAATGTTCTAAGTCACTACTGATTAGAGAGATGGAAGTCAAAACAACTCTGAGGTTCCACATCACATCTGTCAGATTGACTAACGTGACAAAGTAGGAAAATACTAAATGTTGAAGAAAATATGGGGAAATTGGAATGCCAATTCATTACTGGTAGAGCTGTGAAGTGATCCAGCCATTCTGGAGAAAAATTCAGAACTATGCCTTGAGGGCTCTAAAAATGTACATACCTTTTGACCCAGTGATAACACTTCTATATGTATGGTAAAGAGATCATAGAAATGAGAAAAGCTCCCACATGTAAAAATTATTTATATCTGCTCTCTTTGTAGTGACCCAGAACTGGAAATTGAGGAAATGCCTGTCAATTAGGGAATGGCTGAGTAAGTTCTGGTATATGAATGTAATGCACTAATATTTTGCTATAAGAAATGATGAACAGGTGGACTTCAGAAAAACCTCGAAAGATGTATATGAATTGATGCTGAGTGAAGAGACCAGAACCAGGAGAACACTGTACACAGTAACAGTCACAGCCTGCAATGACTGGTTTTGATAGATTTGACCCTTTCTTAGCCATGAGATCTAAGACAATTCCAAAGGACTCATGATGGAAAATGCCATCCACATCCAGAGCAAGAATTATGGAGTATGAATGCAGAACAAAGAAGGCTATTTTCTTTTTTGTTTTGTTTTGTTTTGTTCTTTCTCATGGTTTGTCCTGTTGATTATAATTCTTCTATATAACATGGTTAATGTGAAAATATGTTTAAGAGAAATAGCTATATAATGCCTATATCAGATTGTAGACCATATTGGAGAGGGAGGTAGTAGGAGGGGAGGGATTTAAAACTTATGAAATTACTTCTATTTACATGTTGAAAACTAAAAATAAATAAACTTTAAAAAACCATTGTTTTAACACTTGCAGAAATTCTTTTTAGGTGTGTTCCCAATTCACTTTTTATTGATCTTGATGCTTTGCTTGTAGCTGTTTTGACTTCAGTATCTTCTTTTGCATTTGTGTCTAGATCTTCCATGTCACAATAGTAGTTTTTAATTGTCAGTTTCTTTTTTTGTTGTATGCTCACTCTTTTCTGCCTATTTCTTGAATTTGAAATTTATGTTAAAATTTGACTCTGTTTCTAGAGTGAGGGTGGGTGATTACGATCTCATCTTCAGGCTTTTTCATGTTACAGTTCTTAGAGCTAATTCTGGGATGTTGAACCTTTTCAGTGTTTCCAAGGCTGTGTGATTTGATTAGAGGTGTGGTCACTGCTCTCCTACTATGTGTTTCTGTCTTTAACTAGATAAGACCTCCTTTCCCTTGGAACTTAAAGCAATACTGCTCCTAAGACTACTTGATCCCTTGGAAATGTAAAGGCTAATTGCTCTTCAAAGGCCTTTATCTCTTGTGATAGCAAATGACACTACTCAGATCCCCTGATGCTTTGTGATTAAAAGATATAAAATTCCAGGTTTCCCATTCCTTTGTGACTATAACTGCTCCTCTCTAACCTGGAACTATGCCATAAAACTGGGTACAGACAATGAGGCTACCCAGTAGAACCCTGTTATGAGCCCAGTGATAGCACAGGAGTTCCCCATAATCTTTCTGAACAGTTGCTAGAACCCCTTATTATCTCAGGCTTTGGAATTCCTGAAGCTGCTGCTGTTGCTAACCGAAGGCCAAAAACTGGTATTGCTTGAATATTGACTCCAGGCCAGCACCTCTCCCCCACCTCTCCCTTGTCCCTTGGTGTCACAAACCTTTCCTTCAAACTGTTTAAGTTGTCTTCATCTGAGGGGAAAATGTCTCATCCTGACTTTTTGTTGGCTCTGCCATTCCAGAATTCAATTTGTGGTGTTATAGTAGTTTGAAGGGAAATACTGGGAGGGTTCGTCTGCTTCCTCCAGCCTTTTACTTTGACTTTGCTCTTGGAAGCTTTTCTCCCCTTTTTCTTAACCTATTTGTATCCTATTTCCCTGATGGAAAAGATAAAAACATTCCCAACTATGTATGTATTTTTATTTTTCCTTTCTTGAACTAGTTGAGATGTAAATAAGGAGCCTCACTGCTCCCTCCATCATAGAAACTCTTCATTTGATGATCGATTTATATGAAGTAACTTCCTCCATTCTTACACCCCCCCGCCATTTCTCTTCCCCATCCTCCCATTCTTTTTTGAAATTATCCTAACATAATGACATCACAATCCATGCCCTCTATGTATATTCCCTCTAACAGCCTTAGACATGATAAAATTACGGAGCTTCATGTTTAACTTCCCATATAAATATGTAGAGTTTAGCCTTATTTAGTCCTTTGTGATTTCCCTATCATATTTATTTTTTGTATGATTTTCTTGAGTCTTACATTTGAATGTCAATCTATTCTTTCTCTACTTTTTCCTCAGAAATTCTTAAAAATCTTCCATTTCATAGTTTGTCCATCTCCTCCCACCACTATGAGATTGTGCTCAATTTTGCAGAATAAGTTGTTTTTGGCTCTAATGTTAGTTCATTTGCCTTCCAAAATATCACATTCCAAGCTCTCCATTTCTTGATATTGGTGGTCACTAAATTTTGTGTGATATTGATTGTGGTTTTATGATCCTTGACTTTTTTTTTCCCTTGCTATTTACAATATTTTTTCCTTGACTAGAGAGATGTGGATTTTAGCTGATATTCCCAGAAGTTTTCATGTGGCATTTTATTATGGTATGACCAGTAGCTTCTTTCAATTTCTATGTAATCTTTTAGTTTTAAGATTTGGGGGCAATTTTTCTTTATAATTTCTGGAAATATGATACTAGGATTTTTATATTTGTTTGCTCATGACTTGAAGGTAATTTAAAGATTCTAAATATCTTCTTTATATATTGTCCATATTAGTTGTTTTTTGATTAGACATTTCATATTTTCTCCTATTTTTTCAGTCTTTTGACTTTGTTTTATTTTTATTTTTTGCCATCTCATGGAGTCATAAGCTTCCATTTTTACAATTCAATTTGTTTTAATGAGCTCTTGTCTTCAGTAGTGTTTTGCATCATTTTTATCATCTGATCATTTATTTTAACATAATTTTCTTTGATAATGTTTTGTAGCTTTTTTTGAAAATTGTTTAACCTTTTTCATTACTTTTTTGTATAGCCCTCATTTCTTTTCCTATTTTTTCTCTAGAGATCTTTAAAAAAAATTCTTACTGGATTTCTGTCCAATCTACATTTGTTTTTGTGGATTTGCATGTTTATGTTTTCAGGTGATTTTCACTTTCAAATTATGTTTTGTTTTTGTGTCTTGATTTTCTTTGTCATATAGTAGCTCTTTGGGTTTGGCTTCTTTTTTTGTTAACCTCTTTGCTCATGCTTCCAACCTTCTTGACTTTGGACTTTGCTTAATATTGCCCTCTGCTCACTTCTTGTGGGAATATGTGTCCTGAGTATTTATTTTTATGTCCTCTTTTTCTTTTTGTAACCCAGGCTAGAGGCCTTCACAATTTTGATCATTTCAAGGAGTTATGGTCTGGGAAAAATCTTCTCTTCCATCCTTGTATGATTTCTGCAAATCCCTGAACCTGGTATGTTGCACAGGGTGTGGTTGAGGTTCAGTAGATTATAACTGGTCTCACTTAGTTTTAGCCTTCAGGGAAGTTTCATAGTTTTAAAACAACTGAACTTCTTGAATCTACTTGTATCTTGGTTTCTTGCCCTTGCTATGCCCCGGAGGGTTTGGGAGCTGTAGAGGGGAGAGGGCCATGGATAAATGTAAAAACTGAGTTCCCTACTCTGCTTTTGGGCTCAGAGCCACAGTTAAGGTTTTGGAATTTCTTTTTTGCTACTTGTTCCATACATATCTAGGGTATATCTAACCAATTACCACTACTATTCCTTTCTGTTTTGCAACTGTGACCTCGAATAGGAGTAATGAAAAACTGAGCTGCCTCTGACATTTCTTTCTGTCCTGGTGTTTTCAGTCTTAATATTCAATCTCTGGCCCTTTATCATCCCTGAGACTCCTTATCATCCTTGGGTGCCAGTATGTTCTTCATTTCTGTATCCTTTCTGTTGCTACCTCCACCGGAGTACTGGCTAGGCCTCACCCCAATGTCTATTGACTTCTTTGTCCATCTTTCTAAAGCTTCCTTGAGCTAGAAAAATATGACTCACTCTTTGACTTTTTCTTTGGGTTTTCCAAACATACCATCTATTATATTCTCAGCTATTGTGGAGAAGGTTTGCAGGGTGAGGTAGGCAAAAAAGAAAACTGTGAGAATCTTACTTGATCATCTTCACAAAGGTATATTAACGTAACAAAACAAATAATTCTCATGAGAATCAATCAATGACAAGTATATAAAAATAAGAGCCATAACCCGATAGGGATATGAGCAAAGAATAATGGGTGTAGAATGGGTAGAGTCATGAATTTGTCTGACTATTCATGGAAGCAATCTGAAATTGTACCAAAGGAGTGACTAGAAATTTAACTGAACAATGATACTACTAAGTATAGACTCCAAAGAGGTCAAGTATTGTTAAGATTCATAGGTACAAAAATATGTATTGCAGTATTTTTGATGATCAAAAAATTGGTAACAAAGTAGATGCCCATCAATTTTGGACTGGTTGACTGAATGAACGGAATAGAATATTACTGCATTATTAGAAATGTCAGAAAGGACAGATTCATAGAAACCTGAGAAGAGTTATAAGAAGCTATGCAGAAAGAAAAAATAAAAATCTGGACAATTTATACAATGACTACAAAAATGCAAAACAGTTGTATCAAACTTAGATAAAAACTTTGGTTATAAAATCATATATAAGGCTTGCTATAGACTGCATAGTAATTGACTAAACTACATATTTTGTCATTTATTCTAAATTGAATTTTGTTTTTTTTTTAAACATTACCCAGTTACAAATTGGTTCCACTTTTCAGGATTGGGGAGTATTATAGGTCATGGGTTTTCCAGGGGATTCCTTTCTGACATCTTAGATGATAAGAAAAACAACATTGAAAGACTTCAGAACCATGATCAATTCAATGGCTATTCAAGATTCCAAAAGGCTGCCGATGAAGCATACTTTCCTCCAGGAGGGAGAAAGAAAGGAAAGGAATTGGGGACATGGTGATGATAATTATTTTTAAAAATAGGAAAAGGAAGAAAAAAGCATCAAAGAACTTGAAAATACACGAGAGAGCAGAAGGAAATCCAGAAGATTACACAGGAATGCAAGTAGTATTGGAGGTATCATTTTAAATTTAATATATTTTCTAAAATCTGTATATAATAGATATCATTTTATGCAATCCTTTTTTTATTTTTATATAGTTCAGTTTCACAAAGCTTACAAAAAAGTATATATAATAATAATAAAGTTTATAGTAAAAAAACACTTAGTAAATCTATGTAACATCTAGAATGTATTATGTCAACTATCTGCCAGGCAAAGTGCTAGTCACTGGGAATGAATATGTAAATGTGCAATAGTCTATACATTTATAAAGTTCATGTTCTCTTGAGCTGATATAACAGTTTGTCAAATAAGGATACATCTAAAATAAAACAACATTGATGACATGAGTGGGGTTGAGGGAGGAAACAACTTGGAGAAACAGGAATAGTCTCTTAAAAGAGATGGCCCTTGTCTTGAACTTAAACTGAGTTCCAAAAGATGGGGAGGGCAGCATTGCAGACATAAGTAGCAATCTGTGCAGAAGCATAGTGACAAGAGATGGCATGTTACCTATAGGGAACAGAAGCAGATTAGTTTGGCTAGAGTTAAAGGTGTAGAAAGTAATGTGCAACCAACATGCAGAGATAGACTACAGATAACTCATGATGGATCAGACAATGTGGAATTAGTATAAGTTCTTTAACAGAGAGTGACATGATTAGACTTGAACTTTAGAAATATCATTTTGGCAGTTTTATTTAGAACAGTGAGAATAAGGAAGTCAGAGAAAAATGGAAATATTTATAAGAATGGTATACAGTAAAATAAAAAGCAAAAGGGCAATGTTTTAATGATAAAAGCAATGTGTATGATCATTATATGAAAGCAAAACAGTGAGTAACTGAAAAAGAAAAGATTGGATGGGATAAGAGAAAATTAAATGCACCTTTCTCCTCAAAGCAGTGAGTTCTGGAATTGGATTACTGGGGTAGGATGGTGTATACATCACAGGTCCAGCTGCTTTATTGAGTGTTTCAGAATAATTTCTTCTTTTGTCACTAGAAAGTATTAAATCTGGATGTAAAAGTGTTTTAAATCCTTTCTTTTTCAGAAAAGACTTATGCAAAGATAGAAAGTAAAATAAATAAATAAAAATTGGTGAATGAATAAGCAAGTAAGCCAATTCATAAATAAAAGAATAAATTAAAAAATAAATATATATGAACATTTATATTTATATTGATGCATATACATTACACATGTATATACATTGTATATTAAAATGAACACAATACATATATAAATTTCCATGGGTAATTCTAGAAATTATATTACTGTGTTAATGAACTCAATTGAGTACATGTCTAAATAAGACATATTAAAGATGAATAAATTCAAGGAATTTCTTGCTGAGGGATAAGGTAAACTGTCTGTGGAGCGATCACGTTTGACCTTAAATTGAAAATTGTTAGGAAAGAAAATTATGAAAACTTCCTAACACAGGATAATAAAAGATCCTGATTAAGGTATATAATGAATCCCCCTGAGGTGGTCACATATAATCAAATGCACGTTTTTTGAAATTATAGCGATGTTAACCATGGTAATTGGTTTCAAGCCAATGAAAATATTCAGTACAAATACAAATAATGCAATCACTTCAGCAGATCCAGTATTTGCTCCCACTGGAAATCTCAGTCAAATTGTCTGTCAAATTTATCTAAATAAATTCAATTGTCAAAAAAATATGAAACAATATTTGGGGGGGAGAAAGAAAAGAAACTAATACAAATTTACAACTGATGCAGAAAATGAACTCCCATATTTAATTATATATAATTAAAGATATTCATATATATACATATATATATATATTCAGATATGTAATCATACACACATTAAGTAATACATTAACTTCAGGAAGGAAAGAGAAATTGAATGCTCAAAGGCAGTAGATGTAGCTCCCAGAAATAAGTGGAAAGGATAAATGAGTGCTAAATGAGTTAATAGAACTTCCTCTCACCCTTGTTTTGATCTTTGTCTAACAAAGGGTGTAGAAGTTACACTTGAAAAGAAGTAGCTCACCAACAAATCTATCCAAATCCTCTGTGATGACTGCCCAAATTTAAGTTCAAGTCATTTATCCTGTTATTTCTAAAAAGGATTTCAAATAGGAAATGGCAGATACAATCAGCGCAACAAAATTGTGGTGTGACAACACTCATATCACCACGTTATTTAACCATTTCACTTACATAGCAAAATAATTTTGTGAGGGCAGAATGAATGTTATACTTCTGAACTACGTACCACCATCATTCCTATTGAATTGAGAGTTATCCCAACTTTCCCAAGGAGAACCCATTTTAAATACAGGTTAATGAAGAAGTTTTTGAAAAATAAAGTATAAAGGAGGATTACACTTGACAATTTCTTTTCAGTTCTTTCAGGTTAGCATACCCATATCTCAGTTGAGCACAAAAGATTTAAAGATTCCTTCCAAGGTAAAAGTATCTGTGACATAAAAATTGATTTTGGTAACATATCGCTGCAGTTGTAGGATCAGAAAGAAGGAAAATCCAAGGTTACCATGTTTTGAAAGTCTCCATGAACTGGGAGATTCACGACAAAGAGAGATTGAAAAGTACATTTCAGGTTAAAAGAAGATTGATCACAAATCATTTTGACCTCCCTAGTGTTACTTGACCAGTCTATACACACAAGCTCTCAACTTGGATAGGATCCAACTTCCATCCCTATGAGCTAGGCATGTGCACAATTTTTGACCCCAAATATGAAGGTTCTTAAAAGTGTACTTCCCCTTTTTCTATTAGCTTAATGAATTGAAAAAGCACATGACCATGTCTGTTTCAGTAACCAACAAGTAAATTTCCTAAAAAGGATTCCAAGAGTGGTGACAAATTGACCAGTAGCCAACTTTACTGGACAGAAATTGTCAGTAAAAAAATTCAGCTAATCTTGTAAGGCAATTGGCTCCTGTGATTCTCTCTGGCTTTTGAAACTATGGATAGCAAAATGATGTAATTCACTGAATCTCCAGAGAGTCATAGTTTAATGGTATTTCACAGCTATGGCACATCACATTATATTATATTCACATTGTCACCTAGTAAGCTACAGTACTATAAAGTGATAACATAGTGTAATGAGACATGCAAACTCAATGTAATGTGACATACAAGAAAATCAATGCAGCATATCATTAAAAATACCCTAGTTTAAAGAGGGAATACCTATAGGCATTGCATATGAATTTACAGATCATTCATTTCCTACATATTCTTATTGTATTTAATATCTGTGTATCTGCATGCTTCTGCAGAAAATAAAAGGTTGAATGTGCAAGCTATGCCATTACAGCACCTTATCTTCCAAAAGAAGCTTAAAAAATAAAATGCAAATAGACAAAATAAAGTCTTCTGGGAGAAACATATGGGGAGACTTCAATTCTTTCCATTCTTTTTCATCAAAGTGGAATTAATTTCTTAGAACCTCTCCTAAGAGGAATTCTGAGGTGTATGTATAAAATTCGTACCCAAAGAGTGTCAAGTCCAGTTCAGGGCTTTAGAGTGGATGATGTAAATTGCATGGAATTGTTAGAAAGAGTATAGCTTTCCAAATTAATATCTGTCTGACTTTGAGCCAGTCATTTAATCTGTCTGAGTTTCAGTTTCTTCCTCTATAAAAACAAAGGCGATATATTAAATCTCTAAGATCCCTTTTAGCTCCAAAACTGATGTTTCTATGAATCTGGAAGGCATGGAAAAATCTTGGAAAAGATCATCACCAATAATTATAGTACATAAGATAGGACATATGATAAAATAGTATAAAATTCTGTTACTTTCCATTCATTTATCTGCCTTTCTGGTAATGAGGAGCAGGGGATGCCATTCCACCCCATCCAAGTCTCTTGTGTGACCTCCTGCCTGCAATCACCAGACCACTTCCTTCCAGAAAAGAGGAGAAAGGTCATTCAATCAAGTCTCCTAGTCCATTGACTTGCTTTTGGGCAATATGAACACAGATACTGTTACCTTATTCTTTCAGCTCTCGGTATTTCTCCCTTTACCTACATTGTCTAAGGACCTGAAAACACCACTCAAAATTCAAATCCCTATGGATAATGAAAACCTATTTGAGCTTATTCTTCAAAGACTTAACAGACTTTTTCCCTTATCATATTCACCCCATTACAGTGATTCCTGGCTCGTGTCTTTCAAACTCCGTTCTCTATTTCCTACTGCCTATGCCTTATTTCCACTCCCTGCTACTTAAACTTCCTCCAATCCAACAATGCCCATTCTACAGTAACCCAACTTTTCCTTTTGATTTCTTTAATGCGTCCTCCATATGCAACATACTTTCATCTTAGATCTTTTCCTTTCCCACCATTTCCAACTCTCATTGAAGCCTGGCTCCCTCTTAATGAAAAGTCAGTAATGAGTTCTTTTTCAGCACTGGCTGTACATTCACTCATCATCCCCCACCCCAACCCCACTCCCCAACTCACTGGTTGATGTATGGAATTTGGAATACTACTTGCTTTTCCATGCCACTTCAAGAATCTCCCTCTGCCACCTCCACTTTCGTCCTTTGACGTTCACTTGGTTTATATCTAAAGAAAAGGTGCTAGTTGCTCTTATCTATTGACTTCCCCTTCTTTCCTTCCTGAAGTCAGTACCTGGTTCACAGTCTTACTTTCCTTATTAACTCCTGCCTTCATACTAGGGGACTTAACATACATATTAATGTCCTCTCAAGCACTCTAACCTCGCAATTTCTCAAGTAACTCATTTCATATCACTTCAGCGCCATGCAAATATGGTCATACTATATCTTTGTTTTTTCCATCACCCCAAAATGCAGACTTTCATGTTTATGAATTCTGAAATTCCATGTCTAACTGCAATATATTGCCATTTCACCTCTCCCTCTAACTTTCAAACTCAAAACCTGTGATTTGTCCATACCATGACCTTTAACCCCTCAACATTTTGATTCGTTCATAGGCCATCAACCTGCAATAACTCCCCTTTTCTCCTTCCCTATCTAGATCTGTCGCTGAATCTCTTCAATTTTGCATTGTCCTGTCCTTTTAAATCCTTTCCCCTCTCATTGTATCTCTGATACTGTCTTGACAAGTTTCAACTATGGATTATTCCCATCATTCTAATCCTTTGCCTAAATGCATCCAGAGCTAAATGAAGACAGAGGAAATCATGAAACCCTACTAACTAGGTCCACTACAAATATATGTTATCACCTTCGGAATCAAATATAAAATACTCTATTTGACACTCAAAAACCTCCATAACCATTCCATCCATTATTTTCATGTTTGTACATTACACCTCTGACCTTTCTTTTAAATATGTCTCCCTAACATACTCTTTGATCCAGTAATATTGACCTCCTTGCTATTCTTTGAACAAGACACTCCATTTCTAGATTCTAGACACTTTTCACTTCTTGCTCACATGCCTAGAACATTTTCCCTCCTCATCCCTGCCTTCTATATTCCCTGGATTCTTTCATATCTCAACTAAAATCACATCTTCTACAGGAAGCCTCTCCCATTTGTTCATAATTCTTGTGTTTTCACCTGTTGCTTGTGTATTTCTGATATGTCTTATGTATAGCTTCTCTTCATTTTTTCGCATATCTTTATATACTGTTTCCCCCATTGGACTGTGATCTTGAGAACAGGGATAGTTACTTTCCTTTCCTAGGGCACTGAGAGATTAAGTGAATTGGTCAAGGCCACGGAACCAATGTACATCAGCAGCAGAAAGCAGAGTATTCTTAACTAAAATAACATCTTCAAGGTATGATAACATAAAATATGGTGAGTCCTCATTGCCCTTATCCATGAGGTCATAAAGAATGTGTACTTGTCAAGAATTTAGAATAATTTATATAAAAAGTGATTTTATAACAATAAAAGTTTGAAGACTTGGGTTATCAAGGCTATTCTTTTATTGAAAGATTTAAAATAAAATAACTGTAGGGAGAATTATGCTAGATAATGTTTCCTCTCTCCTTTTGAGTCTCTCATTCTTTAATCTTTATAAAATAGTTTTAATGACTAAACAATGACTAAAAAAATACTTCTAATGACTAAATTATAACAACAATGTTTAAGTTTTTCAATATCAAATAAATTCAAAATAAATTTTATACATAAAAGCCCGAAGTCCTCTGTCACTCACTACACCTAAGTCCAGGTCCTGGCAGGCATCACATCATTCTCCTGCGATGTTTTTGGTAGTTTTCCCATGTATATCTGCTCTAATTTCTCCTTTCCAATTCTATAACTATGGCAAAATTATCTTCATTTCTGCTCTTAGAAGTTATGGCTGTCCTTCTACAATGCTTCCACAATGTCTTTCCCTGGTTATCATGCCTCTATGTAAATTTTCTCTACAATACCAAAAGCAGAACCAGGAAAACATAATACAAAATATCTACAATAATATAAATGCAAATACACACATGTGTTTTGTGTGCGTGTGTTATTGCTGCTATAAGGCAAAATTATGTATACTTTTTTCCTTCTGCTTCATTTATTTTCTCACCTCTCAGTAGCCCTACTCTCTCAATCTTTTGAACAGATTAGTAAATTATTAAACAAATCCTTATGCTACATTTGAGGGTGAATGGTGATTCTTAAAACAAGAAGCAGGACTGGTTTGTTAATAATTTGTCACTATATTTTAAGTTTCTTGAGGGCAGGGAACGATTTTTTTTTTTTTTGGTCACTGTATCCCCAGTAACACACAGAATTTCCGGCCCCCATGGGGCCTATTTTCTCATGTGTAAAAAAAAAAATATAGGGAGCTTAGGGTTTTGTATACTGTAGGTTGTATCATTATGTATGCAATAATTTATCACATTTTAATATATGTATACATAAAAATAACATATATACACACATGTAATATGTAACATATGTGTATTATACTTTCTTTTTATAGTCATGACTAAACTGGCTTGAAAATATCCCTGAATGTTTATGATCCATACCATAATCTTTATAAGCTCCTTTCAAATTGGATTTCAATTATCTTTAATAATATTTATAGTATTTATAATTATTTATAGATAAAACATAGATCATCAGAATAAAATTATATTTTTTTATTTTTGAATTTATATACATATTCAGATAATGAGATGGAATTTCCAAAAGCAGCTTTAGTGATAATATTTCAATTCCATTCTAAGTGCAATTTTTGATATGATATATTTGAACTACTTCCAAGACAGGATTTTAAAAGTAACGTATTTGACTTTCCCATAGGTTATTATTAAAAAGATAAATATTATTCCAAGAGTATTTTTCCTTTAGAAAACATATTCATGGTAATTTGTTCTTACTATGTCATGCATTCATTTATATTTTCTTTATCATTTCTTTTCCTTAAAAAATATTACTGAGCAACTGTGTTTCCAAATAAAGAAATTCAATGAATCAGTAATACTGATCCTCCATCCTCCAAGAAAGTATATGAGTATAATGTTTCAAATGGCTGAAATATGAGTTTGACAGAATTAAGCAAAATTAAAACTGTATTTACTTTGTTTATAGGTATATGTTTATGAATATGTGTATATATGTATATATATAAATATATGTATGTATATAGAAATATATATATATATATGAAGAAGAAAATGAAAACTATATGGATAATTCAGGTTAAAAATAACAAGAAATATCCATTGAGGTAAGTCTGACCATGTCCTGTCCCTGCCTCAAAAATGTTGAATGACTCCCTCTTTAGTCTAAAATAAGAATTATTTTATTTGGCGTTGAAAACCTTCTAAACTCTTTGTGAAGTAATTTCACTTTATTTCCATTATCCCATTCTGCTTTCTAACTAAACTATCCTATTTGCTATTTCTAATACTAAACATTCCATTTCCTACTTCTTTGTCTTTATCTAAACTATACTTCATACCAATTCCCCCATACCACCACTTTCTCTTAGAATATATATATATATTGATATCTAAAGCTTTTTTCAAGTGCTCAAGTCTAGAAAGCAATGTTTGCATAATTTATTCAGTGTAGAAAGCTCCCAGTAATGTACTTTCTTTGTTATTGCAACTAAGCACTTTGCCTTTTAGAGCCTTATAAGTTATCTAATGGACTTAAGAAATGGTACCATAACCACTACAGGGCAGAGAAAGACCTTGAACTTAGGTTTCCTGCCTCAGAAAGTAGTTTTTTATCCTATATTGTAATTCATCCCCTGACTCTCACCTGCAACTCACAAGTGCAAAGAGGTTCCACTTTGAAGGCAAATGATATGCAGACAAGTCACAGCTCTACAATTTCCTACCTGCATGATCTAGGGCAACACTTTTTGAACCATGGATCATGACATGGGCTATAAAAAATTTGGCACAAGTTAAATGTTTCCGAATGTACAAGGACAAAAATTAATTCAAAATCAAACATGCAATGAACCCTGGGTATTTATGGCAATGATTATTCATGCTGTATCATAAAACTCCACTGCACCTTTGATTCTGGTCATGCATACAGCATGCACACTTTGCACATACATACATACATCATGCCATGCCACACAAGTGAATGCTGTCAGAAACATCTAGATTCAGAATCGAGACTATTGTATGTTATGAATGGCAGGGTTTTGATTATGCATACAAAATTGTTAAATTAATTTTAGCTTGGGATTGGAACAGAATTTCTAACAATTTCTCAAATGGCCCTAAACATACTTCTGCCATTTTGTTCCACATATTTATGTGAAGCAGTGTTAGCAGCATTGACAATAAATAATACAATCAATTATCAATAAACTCTGAAAAATGTTAAAGATGCTCTATGTCTTGTAGTATCAAATATTCCACAAAGATTTAAATTTTATATAAAAATAAACAAGTACATCTGTCTCATTTGTATGCAAATTGGTTTTTATCTTTAATAAATGATAAAATTAAGTGTATAAGAAAGAATTGTTTTAAAATAAATTTCTTTATGATTTATTATCAGTAATTTTTGATTTGTATGCCTATTTTATACTCCTATATAACTGAGGTCATGTAAAAATTTCTTAAGTGAAAAGAGGTCACAAGTGAAAAAAAGTGAAAGAAGAATGACAGAATTGGACTTGATGATCTCATAGGGCTCTTAAAGCTCCAGATATATGAGCTTAAAACTATGAATGGTCACTTCTGAAACCTAACTACATACAATATGTAAATGATTTTCAAATAAAAAATATTTTCAAAATGGGTCATATCATATCACCATATATCTTCTTGTGAGCTCCTAATGCCTTTGTCATGATGCAAAGGGAAAAGAAAACCTCTCCAGAATGAGTCAGTCTATTCTTTGCATTGACAGGCTGATTGTTAACCCATATCTCCTGAGGAAGATATGCACTGGTGAGAGACTTTGAAAGTTTTCAGGAGTTCCCATTTTTATAGCAGGTGTTTGGGAATAATGAATAGTAAAAGAAATAAATGGGACTTGACCTGAAAAGCAAAATAAAATGATGGATATTGTACAATATTGGCCTGTATAATAGAACCCTCTTTGTTCTATTTAACAATCCTTGCTGTGTTTGAAGGTATGCTTTCTATATCCTGATAGTATGATTTTCGTATATTTAACCTACTGTTTTAACAGCTCCTAAATATTCATAATGCTAATTTTAAGTCACAGCATGATTTGTTAATTCTTATAACTCTGCCAAACCTTGATAAATTGGACTAAATTTGAACCAGATTTTCTAAGCATTGGAGAGATATATTAATTCAATATTATTACTGTCAAGTATGAAATATGTTCAGAAACTTGCAGCATCACCTCACACCACTTTCCAGCTGAACTGGCACTCCATTCCATTAAAATGACTAACTTATTTGCCATCCTTGAAAGAACCAGTAACACTGTCTATTGTTCTTCTGTTTAATGGTATGCATTCTCTGGACAAGAAATAGGAAGGAAAGGAAATTTTAGAAAGCTGTTTTTGGAAAGTTTTTAATTCAAGTACTTTAGCCATATGGAATAAGATTTTTATCACTTTAAATCTATTTAAAAACATGTTACTGAATGGCCAATACTGAGAAATTCCTGTTCTTTTCTTAATTGGCATAGGATGAACTATTTTCCCCCTTTCAGAATAAGTGTGTGTGTGTGTGCTTGTGTGTGTGTGAAAGACAGAGAGACAGAGAGACAGAAATAGTCAGAGACAGAGAGAGAGAGAGAAAGAGAGAGAGAGAGAAGTGGGGGGAGGAGGGTGGAAGGGAGGAGGAGAAAGAGATAAGAGAATCTTGTTTTTTGAAAATTAAAGTTACATTTCTGTATCTACCTACATTCTTTAAGCACCTTTAGATTCTGGAATATGAAAATATATAAGGCTGACCACACTCACATAGTCTCTGTCTCTCTGTCTTTTTTCTCTCTCTCTCTCTCTCTCTCTCTCTCTCTCTCTCTCTCTCTCTCACACACACACACACACACACACACACGCACACACACACTCATGCCCTAGAGACTTTGAGAAAGTCAAATATGAGGTTCCTATAACTGCATGGAAACCATGGGTTTCAAATGTCCAATTAATTGGCAGGCCAAAGAGAGACTTCATTTCATTTCATCTTGCCTAGGGGGGGAAATACCAGATGAAATACATTCCATTTTTGCCTATAGGTGTGAAAATGCAAAATGATTTTACACATTTTTGGTGGCAATGCTCTCAAGCTGAAGATGCTACTCCACACTTTATTTCCTTCCATCTGTGTATCAGGGCCTCTCTATGCATATCTTTCTCTATATGATTATGGTAGGGTTTTTTCTATCTCTGTAGATGAGAAGTTTGTGATTTTTATTCTTTCCCCCTTTTTTATTTAACTCCCCAAACCTCAGAACAAATTTCATATTTTTAATGGTTGTGTTCTTATTTATAATGGGAAGATAAAAGTATATTTGTCACCTATAATTTTTGAAAAGTTATTTTACACATATATCTCATTTGAGTTTTCATGTTTCAGTGAACCTAGGGAAGAAGGCAGACAATTTTCCCACTCCAATCAATATTAAAGAGGTAATTGGATACTAGCTTGAAATTTGATTAAAGTATACTGACTTAAAAAACCATAAATTTGTCTTTTTGTGTACATACACGTACACAAACATGCATGTACACATACATGCATGTACACAAAAAGCATGCATGTAGAATATTCACTATTTTTCTACATTTTTATCCACATGTATCTTATAGCTGTCAACTCCATGCAGTAAAGGTAATCTCAGAATCATGTGTGTAGACTGATTCAACAAAGAGCACACTTAACAGCATGAAAAAAATATCTATAACTAACTTGTTGCTACCACATAACCTTGAACTCAAAGATCATGGCAACTGTGCCAAAAGCAGAGATAATCTGTCTTAAACATTGTTGTTCCCCCTCTGAGTCAAACAATTTGCTCTTTCTCAAGGACAAATAAATCTGTACGGGATGTCTTATTGACTTTGTCTAAGCATGTAAACACCCAACAAGTCCATTTATTGACACATAAGAATTATACCACTTGAAATGACAGCATGTGGGATATTCTCTAATGGAACTTCATAATTCTTGATTTGGATTTATATACATATTTCAGTGAATTTGTCCTCTCAATTAATTTTCTGCTTTGGCATATACAGGGAATGAACAGGAATTATGTTGAACAAAACCTCAATTAATCAACTGGAGGAAGAGAATGATATTATCAGACCTACACAAAGACCATCAGTTTGTTTTATAAAAATATGCATTTGACCTGTATGCAAATGAAAAGAGATGAATATCAGGGACCTGTAATGGACTGATGGATAAAACAACACACACACACAGACACACACAGACACGCACACGCACACAGATGTTATTGACTACGATGTAACTGTTCATCTTCCTGTCCCCTCAACACATAATTTTAAATTGAAAAGTCCGACAAATCCAGTGCTGCTTTTCCTCATGATTATTAGACATGCCTATCTATGAAGCTTCTTATGGTATCTAAAAGTTGCTGGAAATATTTTTTACAGAAAATATTATTATTCATAAAATTTTAGTGATACCTGTAAAAGAGGATGCTTTAAAACTAACATATAAACACAGAAAGTGTTTTGTGGGGGTTTTTTTTGCAATACTGATGCTTTGTTTGGAAATTCAATACTTTTATATCATGTGAAATTAATACTAATTAAACATAAAGATTCTCCATGACACAATCACAAAGTGACCTTTTCACCTGGAGGATCATCTCAGTTCTGTGCATGTCTGTGGATAAGCAATTCTCAGATATCTTTTATTTTTATTCAATCCTAGAAATATTCAGAGTGCATGTTGTCCCTGAAATTCAATTGCACATTTTTCCCTTTCTCTACATACAAGATTGATATAAGAAATGAACAAATTATAGTAGATGACTATTGTGGAACATAGAAAAAATATTATCATGACTAAAGAAATGGCAAATATGGGTCAGAGTCAAGATGGTGGAGAGAAGCCAGGAAACTGCCTGGACTCTCCCTAGTTTCCCTCAGAAACAACATTGTCAACCTTTTAAAAGAGTTCCAGAGTGACAGAATCCACAAAAAGAAAGAAAGAAAAAATTCCAAGCCAACATAACTTAGAAGGATTCAGGAAAGGTCTGTCTCACTTGGTTAAAAGGAGACCAGAGTACAGGCAGGTGGAGGCTGCCAATCCAGGGGAAGACTCTTAGCCACAGCACAGATCAGAAACCAAGGCCCAAGGTTCTTGCTCAAAAGGTCAGTGTCACAGCAGGCCAGCTGTGTGGCCTCCAACGCCAGAATAGCAGGCAAATTGCCAGCACCAAAACCCCAGCAAAACAGGAGTGACTAGGCGAAGCCACCCCCAAGTAATGGGCAAACTGCCAGCATTTGAAGCCTGGTGCAGAAAGCCAGTGGCCAGTTTCCTGGCCCACCATGCAGTAAGCTTGGGACAGTGCCTCCTGTACCCCAGGAGCAAAACTCAACTTTTTTAAATCAGTAAAAAGAAAAAAAAAAAGAACTCAGACCATAGAAATCTACTATGGCAACAGGGAAGATCAAAACCCAAACTCAGAAGAGGACAACAGTGTCAAAATGCCTACATGCCACACAACAAAAGGGAATAGGAATTGGTCTCAAATCCAAAAGGTCCTCTTGGAAAAACTCAAACAGGATTTTAAAAATCAAGTGAGAGAGGTAGAAAAAAAATTGGAAAAGAAATTAGCTATGCAAGTGAATTATGAAAAAACCAAAGAGCTGATAGCTGGGACAAGGAAACACAAAAAAATTGACTGCTAGATTATTTAAATAGAATTGAATAAGTGAAAAAAAAATTCCGCTGAGGAAAACAACTACTTTAAAAATAAAATAGGTCAAATGAAAAAGACAATACAAAAGCTCACTGAAAAAAATAATTTCCTAAAGCCATAGAATTGGGCGAGCTGATTTTAGGGGGGTCGTCAGAGTGAAGGTAGGCTTACCTAAACTCTTCCCCAATCCACTTCAAATATCTTTAAAAAGTGACTCTGAACAACTTCTAGAATGGCAGAACCCACAAAGAGGCACAGTGAAGCAGATTTCCAGCCCAAGACAACCTGGAAGATCGACAGGAAAAGTCTGTTGCACCCGGTTGAGAGAGAAGTATAATCCAATGCAGGCAGCAGCAGTGTAGACCTGGCCCCAGCAAAGACTGAGCAGGCCTTGGCATACTGAATCACTGTCAGCAGGGGTGGTTTCCAGACTTCTCAACCCACAAATGCCAAAGACAACTTAGAAGGTCAGTAGGAAAAGTCTGTGAGACCCGGGTGACACAGAAGCACAGTCCATCTCAGGCCACGCCAGTATAGAAAATCAGAAGTAGGCCACTAACAAAGCTAGGAAAATAATAACTTAAAAATCCTCAATTAAATAGCAAATTAGAAATTGTAAAAAATGAAGAAGGGATTAATAAAATTGAAATTAAGAAAACTATTGAACTAATAAATAAAACCTTTAATTTTATGAGAAAACCAATAAAATACAAAAAAAAAACCTTTAGTTAAGCTGTTTTGTTTCTTTTAAAAAGGAAGAAAACCAAATTACTCATATCAAAAAATGGAAAGGGTGAATTTGCTACCAATGAAGTGGAAATTAAAATAATAATTAGAAACTATTTTGCCCAACTGCATTCCCTAAATTGGCTATTTTAGTGAAATAGATGAATTTTTACAAAAGCATAAATTGCCCAGATTAACAGAAGAGGAAATAAAATATTTAAGTAGCCCTATCCCAGAAAAAAAAAAATGAGCAAGCCATGATTGAACTCCCTAGCAAAAAATTCCCAGGATCTGATGGATTTACAAGAGAATTCTATCAAATATTTAACAAACAATGAATTTCAATATTATATTGACTATTTGTGAAAATAGGCAAAGAAGGAATCCTGCCAATTTTTTTTCATGATACAAATATGGTAGTGATAGCTAAAGCAGTATGAGTCAAAACAGGGAAAGAATAGTATAGACCAATTTCCTAATGAATATAGATGCAAAAATTTTAAATAAACCATTAGCATAAAGATTACAGCAACTTATCATGAGAATAGTAGTATTACCAGATAGGATTCATTCCAAGATGGCAGGGCTGGTTCAATATTAAAAAAACAAAAAACAAAAAACTCTCAGTATAATTGATCATATCAACAACAAAGCTAACAGAAGCCATATGATTCTCTCAATAGATACAGGAAAAAACTTTTGACAAAATATAATACACATTTCTATTAAAAGGAGAACATAGGAAAAAATCAGTTCTTCCTTAAAATAAGTAGCTTCTACCTAAAACCATCAGCAAGTATTATATGTAATGGGAATAACCTAGAAGTATTTCCAATAAGATGGGGTGTCAAATAATGATGTCCATTATTACCTCTGTTATTCAATATGGTACTAGAAATATTAGTTTTAGCAATAAAAGAAGAACAATGCTATTACTCTTTACAAATGATATGAAAATATGCTTAGAGGATCCAAGAGAATCAAGTTAAAAAGTATTCAAAATAATAAATAACTTTAACAAGGTTGTAGGATATAAAACAAAACCTCATAAATCCTCAATACTCCTATATAATACTAAGAAAGCCCAACAGTAAGAGATAGAAAGAAAAATGCGTTGAAAACTACTGTAGACATAAAATATTTGGGAGTGTACCTGCCAAAATAAACCCAGGATGTAAAACACAATTACAAAACATCATTTACCCCAAAAAAGTCAGATCTAAATAATTGGAAAAAACATCACTGCCTATGTGGGTAGACAGCAATAATATAATAAATATGATAAAAATGACAATTTTTATTAGATTAATTTACTTATTTAGTGCTATACCAACCAAACCACCAAAAATTATTTTATAGAACAGAAAAAATAACAAAATTCATCTAAAGGAACAAAAGATGCAGAATATGAAGGGAATTGATGAAAAAAAAATGGTAAGGAGGGTGTCCTAGTCATATCAGATCTTAAATTGTGTTATAAAGCAGCAATCATCAAAACTACTTGGTACTGGCTAAAAAGGAATGGTGGGATCAGTGCAATTGGTTAGGTGCACAAGACACAGTAGCAAATGACAATACTAATCTACTGTTTGATCAACCCTAAAACTCCAGTGTCTGGGATAATAACTCACTATTTGACAAAGAGTATGGCAGAAACTGGGTCACACACACAGACCAACCTCTTACATCATACCAAAATAATGTCAAAATTAGTACACAATTTAGAAATAAAAGCTGATGCTAAATGTAAACTGGAAGAACAAGAAATAGTTTACTTTTCAGATTTATGGAGAACAGAAGAATTTATGACCAATTAAGACATAGAGAAACGCAAAACTGATAATTTTGACTACATCAAATAGAAATGGTTTGGTACAAAGTCAATATAACCAAGATTAGGGAGTAGGAAAAAACTGGGAAAGAATTTTTACAACCAGTATCTCTGATAAAGGGCTAAATTCTAAGATATATAGAGAACTGAATAAAATTTACAAGAATACAAATCATTCCCCAATTGACAAATCATCAAAGGGTAAGAACAGGCAGTTTCCAGATATCTATAGCCATATAAAAATGCTCTAAACTACTGTTTATTAGATAAATACAAACCAAAACAACTCAGGGGCCACATCACACCTGTCAGATTGACTAATATGACAAAACAGGTGGAGAAGATGTGGGAAAATTGGAGCACTATTTTATTGCTGATGGAGTTGTAAACTTATCCAACCTTTCTGGAGAGTAATTTGGCACTATGCCTAAAGGACTATAAAATTGCGCATGCCATTTGACTCAGCAAAACCACTGCTAGGGCTGTATTGCAAAGAGATTATACAAATGGAAAAAGGACCCACATGTACAAAAAATGTTTATAGAAGTTCCTTTTGTGGTGGCCAAGAACTGGAAACTGAGGGGATGCCCATCAACTGGGGAATGGCTGAGCAACTTGTGGTTTATGAATGTTATGGAATACTATTACGCTTTAAGAAATGATGAGCAGGTGAATGTCAGAAAAACCCAGACTCATATGAACAGATGCCAAGTGAAGGGAACAGAACCAGAAGAACTTTGTAAACAGTTACAACAACATTGTACAATGACTAACTTTGATAGACTTGGCTCTTCTCAGTAATGCAAGGTTCTAAGACAATCCAAAAGGTGCATGATGGAAAATTCAATCGATATACAGAGAAAGAAATACAGAGTTTTAATACAAATTGAAGCATACTATGTGTTCTCTCTCCATTTTGTTTTGTATTTTTTTTCTTTCTTCTTTCTTGTGATTCATTACATTGGTTATAATTGCTTACAACATGACTAATATGATAATATGTTTTAATATGAATGTATATGCCAAGCCTATATCATATTGTATGCCCTCTTGGGGAGGGGGTGTAGAAGGAGGGGGAGAAAATTTTAAACTCAAAAACTTGTGGAACTTAATGCTTTAAACTAAAAATAAGTAAGTTGAAATTTAAAAAGGAAAAAGTGTTTGCAAGGAAAGCAGAAAGATGGGAAATTTTCTACAGCAAGTGTTACTGACAAAGACCTCACTTCTCAAATATATACTGAACTGAGTCCAGTTTATTAGAATACAGTTCATTTACCAACTGAGAAATGGTCAAAGGATATTAACATGTATAATGCTAATTAGAGAATTAAACATCTTCCCTACCCATTGATGGGCCTGGTAATGAGGTACTGGCTCTCAAGGATTGTAATGCCCTCGCAACCTGGATCTGAAAAGTGTATAAATACTCTGGGGCGAGGTTTTACTTTGGGGTTCATTCTTTGGAAGTGTTTGTTTCATCAGACAAGATTCTGCGCAGCTCCTAAAGAGCTCTTTGACTTTGAAAATTCAGATATTGGTGCTTCTCCCTCTGGCAAAGATGCATGTATGATGAAAAAGTTGGATCTGTCTGTTGATATGTGATGTATTATTACTTACAATCAGAGAGTTGAAAGCCTTGTCTGTTAATTATTATTCCCCTGAACTAAGTGAATGATATATGTGCTTGATTAAAGCGATTGTTGACCCCTCAAACGTTTCCTATCCTTTTAGAAAAGTAGATTTAAGAGTTTGTACCCTAGGCCCTCCTGGATGTATCAGGGTGCTTGCTTTTACAACAGGTATTTTTCAGATGAAAAATTAAATCATCTATAGTCATTTGAAAAAATTATCTAAATCACTACAGATTAGAGAATGTAAATTTAAACAATCCTGGGGTACCACATCATACCTATCAAAATGGCTAATATAACAGAAAAAGATCTTTAATGTTGAACATATGGGAAAATTGGGAGACTGATGGATGGCTGGTGAAACAGTAAACTGATCCAACTAATCAGGAAAACAACTTGGAACTACAACCAAAGGACAATCCAACTGTGCAATCCCTTGACCCAGTAATATCCCTAGTAGGTCTGTATCCCAGAGATCATAGAAAAAGAAAGGACTGGCACAAACATAAATACTTATAGCAGCTCTTTTTGTGGCAGCTAAGAATTTTAAATTGGGGCAATGCTTTTTGGGAAATGACTGAACATGTTACAGTATTGAATGTAATGGAATAATATTGTGCTATAAGAAATAATGAGCAGGAGGACTTCAGAAAAACCTGGAAAGGTTTATATGAACTGATGTTGAGGGAAGTGAGCAGAACTAGGAGAACACCATATACAGTAACAGCAGCATTGTATCATAATCACCTATCTTTGACTTAGCTCTTCTTTTTTTTACATATCAAAGCATGCTTTTTTTTACCTTATTATTCATTTTTTTATTTTTCATTTTTAATGCAGTTCATATCACATAAAACAATTCCAGCTTTTGGTCAGATGATACTTCTTTTAAAGTATTTACAATATAGACCACAAACAATTTTTTTCTTTTTTTAACATTAACAAACTGAGACACAAATAATAATTATGTATTTCAACATCACAAGCCCTTCACCATGGTATTACTAAGAATTAAAAGACCCTAACTTGTTGTTGTTGGTCTAAAGTCCTGAGTCTAACAGCTAAATTTTAGACTTAACCTCGGATGTTCTACTACCAACAATCTATAAATTAATAGATCTGGTATTAAGCCTACAAACCTTTTGATTATAAGAAATTGACACTAAGAGTAGGGACACTGCAGGAAAATAATATCTCCCCAACTTCAAGTTAATTCCAGGCAGGAGTAGACTGTCAACTTGCATTCAATCAGGCTTAAAGTTTGCTAGTGGAGAAATTGAGTCAGGAGAATGCTACCTCAGCCCAGGCTAAACAGCTGCTCTCCCACCCTTCCCATAAGATCACTTTTTTCAGTTCATACCAACATCTCACAGGCTCACTGACCATCGTGAATTGGAGGTTCAGACCACCTTTATTGTTATCCATACCTGGAGTTAGACTCAGAAGAACAGTCAGTTAATAGCTCCGTAGTAACTTAAAATAGCAAGTTCCAATAAGCAGGTTTGGGATACAACTATAATTTTACGTTGGCTCTGAAATATCTTTTTTTTTCTTTTTTCTTTTTCAATACATTTATTCATTTAACTTTTCACATTCATTGTCACAAAATTTTGGATTCCAAATTCTCTCCCCATTTGTCCTGTCCCTCCTCCCCAATACACCGAGCATTCTAATTTCCCCTATCACTGATCTGCCCTCTCTTCTATCATACCTGCCTTCTCATGTCCCCATCTTCTCTTTTGTCCTGTAGGGCCAGATGACTTTCTATTCCCCATTACCTGTATTTCTTATTTCCTAGTAGCAAGAACAATGCCCGACAGTTGTTCCTAAAACTTTGAGTTCCAAATTCTCCCCATCCCTCCCTCCCCACCCATTCCCTTTGGGAAGGCAGGCAATTCAATATGAGCCATATCTGTGTAGTTTTGCAAATGACTTCCATAATAGTCATGTTGTGTAAGACTAACTATATTTTCCTCCATCCTATCCTGCCCCCAATTGCTTCTATTCTCTTTTTTGATCCTGTCCCTCCCCAAGAGTGTTGATTTCAAATTGCTCCCTCCTCCCATTGCCCTCCCTTCCATCATCCCCCCCACCCTGCTTATCCCCTTCACCCCCACTTTCCTGTATTATAAGATAGATTTTCATACCAAAATGAGTGTGTATTTTATTCCTTCCTTTATTTGAATGTGATGAGAGTAAACTTCATGTTTTTCTCTCAGCTCCCCTCTTTTTCTCTCCACTAAAAAGTCTCCTGCCAGCCTCTTCCATGACAGATAATTAGCCCCATTTCATTTCTCCCTCTCTTCTCAGTACATTTCTCTCTCACCATTTACCTTCATTTTTTTAAGATATGATCCCATCCTATTCAATTCACTCTGTGCTCTCTGTCTTTGTGTGTGCATGCATGTGTGTGTGCATGTGTGTGTGTGTGTGTGTGTATGTGTGTGTAATCCCACCAACTACTGAAAAGGTTTAAGAGTCACAAATATTGTCTTTCCATGTAGGAATGTAAACAGTTCAACTTTGGTAAGTCTTTATAATTTCTTTTTGCTCCTTACCTTTTCATGCTTCTCTTCATTCTTGTGTTTGAAAGTCAAATTTTCTTTTCAGCTCTGGTCTTTTCATCAAGAATGCTTGGAAGTCCTCTATTTCATTGAAAGACCATTTTTTCCCCTGAAGTATGATACTCAGTTTTGCTGGGTAGGTGATTCTTGGTTTTAGTTCTAGTTCCTTTGACTTCTGGAATATCATATTCCAAGCCCTTAGATCCCTTAATGTAGAAGCTCCTAGATCTTGTGTTATCCTGATTGTATTTCCACAATGCTGGAATTGTTTCTTTCTAGCTGCTTGCAATATTTTCTCCTTGACTTGGGAATTCTGGAATTTGGCCACAATGTTCCTAGGAGTTTCTCTTTTTGGGTATCTTTCAGGTGGTGATCTGTGGATTCCTTGAATACTTATTTTGCCCTCTGGTTCTAGAATATCAGGGCAGTTTTCCTTGATAATTTAATGGAAGATGATGTCTAGGCTCTTTTTTTGATCATGGCTTTCAGGTCATCCCATAATTTTTAAATTATCTCTCCTGGATCTATTTTCCAGGTCAGTTGTTTTTCCAATGAGATATTTCACATTCTCTTCCATTTTTTCATTCTTTTGGTTTTGTTTGTTGGTTTCTCAGAAAGTCATTAGCCTCCATCTGTTCCATTCTAATTTTGAAAGAACTATTTTCTTCAGTGAGCTTTTGAACCTCCTTTTCCATTTGGCTAATTCTGCTTTTGAAAGCATTCTTCTCCTCATTGGCTTTTTGAACCTCTTTTGCCAATTGAGTGAGCCTATTTTTCAAGGTGTTATTTTCTTCAGCATTTTTTTGAGTCTTCTTTAGCAAGGTGTTGACCTGTTTTTCATGCTTTTCTTGCATCTCTCTCATTTCTCTTCCCAGTTTTTCCTCACCTGTCTAACTTGCTTTTCAAAATCCTTTCTGAGCTCTCCCATGGCCTGAGCCCATTGAATATTTATTTTGGATGTTTGGGATTCAGAAGCCTTGACTTCTATGTTTTTCCCTAATGGTAAGCATTGTTTTTCCTCATCAGAAAGGAAAGGAGGAAACATCTGTTCACCAAGAAAGTAATCTTTAATGGTCTTACATTTTTTTCCCTTTTCTGGGTATTTTCCCAGCCAGTTACTTGACTTCTGAGATTCCTCTCCACCCCTGCCCCACTAGTGCTGGGTTTCTGAAATTCAAATGCTACTTCCCAGCCTCAGGACTTTCAGTGGGGAGCAGGGCTGCTATTCAGTGGGATTAAGTTCAGGTGCTTAGATGGGGGCAGGGCCGCCTCACGGGGCTCAGTTCCCTCAGGGGTTTTATGTGGAGACATTCAACAGTGGACCAGAGCTCTTGTCTGCTTTGGGAGCCCCTGTCAGCTGCTGCCTCCCGAAGGGGCCTGAGTTATGGAGACACCCTGCTCCCCTCTCGGCCAGCCAAACAGGCCCTCTCACTGACTTTTGCACCCATGGGTGGAGGGAATGGCGTGGCCACTGGAGATTCTGTCCCTGAAGCCAGCACAGATCCCCTCCTCTCGGGGCCACATGACCAGGGCAAGGCTGGGCTCCACTCTGGATCTGGTGCATGATGGACCCCCAGTGTTGGTTTATCTGGTCTCTCTGGAACAGAAATCTCCTCCACTCCGTTGTTCTGCGGCTTTCTCTGCTGCAGAACTTGTCAAGAGTTCCTCCTTACAGGTATTTATAGGCTATGGGTTTGGGAGCTAGCATATGTGTGTCTTTCTACTTCGCCATCTTGGTTCCTCCCCCAGGAATATCTTTTGAGGCAAATCTTATGTAGCTTACAAGCCTTTCTATACATGTTCTATGCTCCTGATGAAATAACAATCATAAAATCAAATTTACCATGAAAACTTTAACTTCTCCATCATGCCAAATTTTACCTGAGGTTACCTGACTCCAAGAAATTTAGACTAGAATTCTTTTCCCAAACTAAAGACGTCTCTGATTAAGTCTTAGTAATTAATTCAGACAATTGTTTTAATACTAATTGCTTTTACATCACTTTGTAACATGTCCAATTTTTCTCCCCATCTCTCCTCTCCCCCACCCCCTAATACCTTGCATTGTGATTGCCCTTTCCCTCAATGTACCCTCTCTTCTATCACACCCCACCCTTCCATTATTCTCATCTTCTCTCTCTTCTTATTGGGAAAGATAAATTTCTATACCCCATTACTTGTGTTGCTTATTTCCTGGTTATATGCAATGATAATTCTCAACATTCGTTTCTAATTCTTTGAATTCCAACTTCTCTTCCTCCCTCCCTCCCTCCCTACCCATCTCCACTGAGAAGGCAAGCAATTCAATACAGACTAAATGTGTGTCATTTTGCAAAAGACTTCCATAAAAATCATGATGTATAATACTGACTATATTGCCCTGTATCCTACTCTATCCCCCCGATTTTTTTATTCCCTCATTTAACCTTGTCCCTTCCCAAAAGTGTTTACTTCTAGTTACTCCCTTCTCCTATTTGCCCTCCCTTCTATCATTCCCCTCACCCCACTTGTTGCCTACCCCTCTACTTTCCTGTAGTGTAAGGTAGATTTTCATACCAAATTTAGTGAGTGTATTATTCCCTCCTTAAGTCATATATGGAGAGAGTAGCTTCACTTTTCCACTCTCCCCTTCTCCCTTTTCTCCACCACTGAACAAGATTTTTCTTATCTCTTTTATGAGTGATAGTAGGTCCCATTCCATTTCTCCCTTTCTCCTCCCAGTATTTTCCTCCTTCACCCACTCTGTGTCTGTGTGTGTATGTGTGTGCTGTGTGTGTGTATGTATACAATCACTCCACCTACCCAAATACTGAGAAAAGTCTCAAGAGTTATAAATATTTTCTTTCCATAAAGGAATGTAGACAGTTCAACTTTGGAAAGTCTTTTATGATTTCTCTTTCCTGTTTACATTTTCATGCTTCTCTTGATTCTTGTGTTTGAAAGTCAGATTTTCTCTTCAGTTCTGGTCTTTTCATCAGGAATGCTTGAAAGTCCTCTATATCATTGGACGACCATTTATTCCCTTGAAGAATACTTGAAGAATACTCAGTTTTGCTGGGTGATAATTGGTTTTAATCCCAGTTCCTTTGATTTCTGGAGTATCCTATTCCAAGTACTTTGATCCCTTAATGTTGAAGCTGCCAGATCCTGTGTTACCCAAATTGTATTTCCACAATACACAATTTGTTTCCTTCTAGCTGCTTTCAGTATTTTCTCCTTGACCTGGGAACCCTAAATTTGACCACAACATTCCCAGGAGTTTCTCTCTTTGGGTCTCTTTCAGGAGGTGATTTGTGGATTCTTTCAATATTTAATTTGCTCCCTGATTCCAGAATATCAGGACAGTTTTCCTTGATAATTTCATGGAAGATAATGTGTAGGCTGTTTTTTTTGATTATGGCTTTCAAGTCAGCCCATAATTTTTAAATGGTTTTTCATGGAACTGTTTTTCAGGTCAATTGTTTTTCCAATGAGTGTTTCACACTATCTTCTATTTTTTCAAACTTCTGGTTTTGTTTACTAACTGCATGGTTTATCTCATAGTCATTCATTTCCCTGAACTCTATTCTCTCTTTCAGAGAACTGTTTTGTTCAGTTAGCTTTGGAATCTTCTCCTGCATTTGGCTAATTCTGCTTTTTAATGCCCTCTTCTCCTCATTGGCTTTTTGGACCTCTTTTTTAAAGATGTCATTTTCCTCAGTAGTTTTTTGATTCTCCTTTAGAAAGCTGCTAACTTGTTTTTCAAACTCTTCTATTGCCTTAGTCCAATTTAAGTTCCCTTTGGAGACCCTGGAGGCAGGGGCCTTGACTTCCTGTGACAATATGCCTTGCTCTTTCTCATCTGAAAGGATGGGAGGGACACCTATTTAGCAAGAAAGTAACTTTATATGGTCTTATTTGTTTCCCTTTTTGGGGTATTTTCCCAGCCAGTTACTTGACTTCTGAATCCTTTGAAAAGAAAATGGCCCTATTGTCCCTCCTCTCCCCAGTGCCATGTTGAGATTCAACTCAGCTGATCAATTTTCTGGGGCTTTGGGTGCGGGTGGGGCTGACACTCAGGGCTGAGGTTTAGATAAGATGCTCCCTTCTGCCAGAGGCTTTAACCTGAGCTGCTTGGACAATGGACCCAGGTTGCTTCCTGCCCACTGCAATCTGTTGCCAAGGCCTCTGCCATCACCTAGGGCTATTGCTGGAGGTACCCCATTCCCTCTCCTCCAACTGGGAAAGCCCTTCTACACTGACCTTTGGAGCTTTGTTGTCTCTTGTGGATTGAGGGATCTGGGATCCTCCTTGCTGGGAATTCTGCCCCTGTGGTCTGTTCAGGTCAGTTTCCTCCATTTCTGCATGGCCAGGGTTGGGCTCTGCTCTGCTCAGCATCCTGTGAGATAGACCTTTCCTCTCTGCTTTCCAGATTACCTTTGGCTGAAAACCTCTTTTGCTCTGTTGTTCTGTGGCTTCTGCTGCTCTATAATTTGTTGAGAGTCATTTTTTACAGGTAGTTTGTGGGCTGTGGGGGAAGCACAAGAGTATGTGCATCTTTGTACTCTGCCATCATTGCTCTGCCCCTGACTTAGCTCTTCTTAGCAATGCAATCACCCAAGATAATTCCAAAAGATTCATGACAAAAAATGCTCCTGAGAAAGAGTTATGAAGACTGAATGAGGATCAAAGCACAATTTTCACTTTGTTTTGTTTGCATTTTTTTTTTACTTTCCCCTTTTCTTCTATTTCTTCTTTGGAGATATGGAAATATACTTACATGTGAAAATATACTTGCATGATATATATATATATATATATATATATATATATATATATATATATAACGTATCAGATTGCTTGTCATTTTGTGGTGGGTAGACTAGCAGGAAGGAGATAAAAATATGAAACTCGAAATCTTTTAAAAATGAATGCTGAAAACTATCTTTACATGTAATTGGAAAAAAATGAAATACTATTTACAGCAAAAAGAAATGACAAATAGGAAGATTTAAGGAAAGTTTGGGAAGATGTATAGCACTGATGCTGAGGAAATAATCACCACATTTTTAAGGAAATGAAGAATTTCAGAACTCTAATTAATGGAGTGCCCCCCCACTGACTTTACTGCATAAGTACATCTTATGCTAATCTGTTCCCCAACAGAGAAATTGTGAGCTAGAGGTAAAGAGCAAAATATACATTTTCAAAAATGATGAATGTATAACATTTTCTTTCTTGACTATGCCCATCCTTCATTACTTATTCACCAATCAGCATTGATTTTCACCTGTCAGGGATACTACTCCCTTTCCTAAAGTATAGTAAAGCATTCAGTGTTTCCATTAGGAGTCTTTAGTTACCAAGAGAATCCACTGACCAATTTATTATCAATTAGCTTAATTAATAAATTGATTATTAATTACCATAAATTCTATTAATTACCCAGAAACTTTATCTCTCAGGTTTTGCATTCACATCAATTTCAAGAAATTTTGGTTAAAAATAAAAATAATAACTTACATTGCATAACATTTAAGCTTTGCAAAATATTTTAAGTATATTAACTCATTTGTTTTCATAACAATTCCTCAAAGATAAAGTAAATATTATTTTCCTCAATTAATTAACGAGGAAATGTAGGATATGAGAGATAAAGAGATTGAGCTTGAATGGACCTTAGTGTTCATCTTATTCAGTCTCCTAATGTTACGAGTCATAAACTAAGAACTAGGGTTTTTAACTAACTTTTCAATGAGCAGTATATAGGTATGCAGGTCTCTACACTTTGAGCCCAGGGATTTTCTTCCTATTCTATATAGAAGGTCATACAAACAGTTACATCTGTCACACGTAATAGAATAAGGAGGCAAAACCAGGTCTTCTTGCTCTCAGTCTAGGACCTTTTCACATTCTCATTATCCATCTCTTGAGTTAAAGACATATTTTACGAGATTAAATTACTTTTGAGTAGCAATATAAGGTTTTAGAAAATCATTATATTATTCTAACTTTGCTGTTTGATATCTTGAAGTAATAATATATAACTAGCAATATTTGTTACAAAGTAGGATTTCTTTTGGACAGAGATTTTGTGGGTAGTGTGAGATTAAAACTATTTAAAATGAGAAAGATAAAGCATCAATAATATTTGATTAACAGAATGACTAAATTCAGAAAGGAAAAATATTATTATTTTACCAAATTATATGAAACTGTAGGAAACAGAATAGAAACTCAAACTTTTATATAATCTCAATAAATTAATAATCAACAATAGCAGGTAGAGCCAATATATTATTTTTTATATTTGAAATCAATGCTAATAAATTGGATTATTGTGAATTTGAATGAATGAAAATGATTGAATACATAATACATAATAACCATTACATAATCATTTCCCCCAAATTTTGCATGGTTCTTCTTTTATTTTGCTTTCATAATCTTCCTGTGCTTCTCTAAATCCGACCATGTGCTATGTTTTTTAAACAGTACATAGCTATAATTATCCTTTGAAATTGTGTTCCAGGGCATCCTTATGGTGTTTGTTTTAAGGTCCTTGCTTTTAATAAATTAACCCTTTAGCAATTCATGAAATGCTCGTGAATGGCTTCAAAGAATTGCCTTTTTCTCATTCCCAACTATCTCATACTACCAGGAAATGGATTCAACAACTAAGGTTGAGATTAATTCATACTAATTCTATTACATTTTAAAAATGTTTAAGGAAACAACATTTGCCAAGAGTATGTGTCCTAGATATTGCTATTGCAAAAATAAAATTTGAATGTTGTTATACTTGTACTATGGGCTGCTAGGTGGCACAGTGGAAAAAGTCCTGGCCTGGAGTTAGTAAAACTCTTCAAAGCTTGTCTTAGATATTCACTTAGTTGTGTGACCCTGGGAAAATCACTTAACCCTGCCTGCCTCAGTTTCTCATCTGTAAAATGGACTGGAGAAGGAAGTAGAAAACCATTGCTGTGTTTTTGCCAAGAAAACCCCAAATGGAACTATGAAGAGTCAGACACAACTAAATGACTGAACAAAAACAACCAAAGCTTTTGTAACAGAGAAAAAAAAGATTTTCCCCAATTAAAGTATTATGAAATCAATCAAAAGGTTTTAAATGCAAAATACTTGGCGGTACTGTGAGTCTATTGCATCTTTCTCTGCTATGTTTAAGCAATCCTAAAAATATGGAGGAATTATTCAGTCTCTTAATCTCTGTGGATCTCTTTCTCCCCAACTGCTAAATGCTAGACTTGGCTTCTAATTCACTTTTGACAGCTGAGTGCGTTCCAGCTCTAGATCTATTTAATCCTATGATGCAATGATTTGATGACTTGATGGCATTCCCTGATGTTAGGTAGCACATTAGATCACCCAATCTGAAATCAGCATGGCCTCATTTGATCTTTTTGCACAATCATGGTAAAAGGAATGAACTAGATCGCTCTTTGTAAACCAAAAGAAAGAGGAGACAAGACATTTCCTTTTCGATATGCCGTCTTTTCTATATGTCACGTGCTTAACCATTGCAATTTAAAGGACTACTGCTCTATTTGTTTCTCTTCAACATCTTTGTACTTTCTCCCAGGCATGTTCTGAAAATCTTGCCCACACAGTCTAAGTAGAAGTCTTAATACTTAACCCATTATTTATTGCCAGCACTTATGTAAAAGAAAAAGACATCTCTTTGTAAACTGGAGAACTCAGAAATGGAATGAATGACAGTAGTTTCCAAAAGAGCGGAACTCATCTTTGTTTGCCTGTCTCTAACTAAAGTGATGGTGTTAGAACATTAGACCAATGTCTCATAAGGGAATAAATGCGTTTTCTTTCAGGATTAATGGCCCACTGCTAGACTAAAGAAGATTAAAACAGAGAACTAAAAAGTTGGGGGGAAACCCGCAGTAGACTTTAGAGCCTCTCTCTAAGGAGTTGTTAGCAAACAGAGCCAAAAAGTCAAGCATTTGAGTAAACAATTCAACATGAAATAACTCACTGAATGCTATGAGCCCTTGTGGTCAAATACATCTGCTCCAGAGTTAAGCTGTGGAGGGAGTGATTTAGTCCTGCATACAAATAAATGGGCTTCTATGTGTGGGTACCTAGCAAAAGGCTGGCAACAAGAAGGAGAATGCCAATCATCTAGTGATACTTCTCCATTTACAGCCCATTGGCATTCTGTTGAAGGCTGAAAACCTGAAAAGTGAATTTATTGTTATGAGAAAGTCAATATTTTACAATAACAGTGGGCATTGATTTAAAAGGGCCACTCTGGACCTTCCATTTATTCCTTCATCCCCATGTATATCACTATTCATTGCCCTGGCTACCTAGAACCAAAGTAATTGCAAGAGACTCACCATTTTAAACATTCACTCTTTACAAGGCAAATAGACTTCCAATGTTTTATCATTAAAACCAAGTTATTAAAACATTCTAGGACTTTCAGAAGATATTTACTGTACTTGTTCTATTGTCTGCCTTTCAGCTTTTTGCTTTAAAAGTTTCTTTTCTCTCTCTCTTCTCAATACAATATGACACAGAGCCACATTGTCAAGTCCATCTCTCCAAGTGAAACACCAACATTGACACAAAAGGATATCTACATACAACTAAATGAGTATAAAGTAGACTGGGGGAAGTGACAGATTAATGAACCTCACAATAAGATTAGCTTTCTCTCAAAGATTCTAGTGATTTCTCTACTCTTGTTAGTGGATTAGAATTTTAAATTAAATTTTAAAAAATTAGAAATTTTTAGGACCAACACTTAGCCTTATGGGCATCAACTGCTTGTTATTTTGAAGAAAGAAAGAAAGAAAGAAAGAAAGAAAGAAAGAAAGAAAGAAAGAAAGAAAGAAAGAAAGAAAGAAAGAAAAGAAAGAAAGAAAGAAAAAGGAAGGAAGGAAGGAAGGAAGGAAGGAAGGAAGGAAGGAAGAAAAGAATGAAGGAAAGAAACAAACAAACAAAGAAAGAAAAAGAAAGAAAGCAGGAAAGAGTGAAAGGAAGAAGGAAAGGAAGAAAGAAACCATTTGTAATCCAGGTGACTAAAAATGGTCATTTCTATCACTTCCATTAAAATACTTTATGTTTAAACTCACATAAAGTGTAATTACTTAATGACAAAGGGAGAAAGCTGATACTAAAGAAAATGTGTGAACTTTATATAATAGCTTAATATTTATTTTAAAATGATTTTGCCAATTTCTCTCTCCCACTTAGCATGGAGAGGGGTTAGTATAAAAGTATATTGATAAAAACTTCCAAGCTCATTTTCTCTGTTTTTGCACTGGGGCTGCTAAATTGTAAGGAGCTGTTGTACCCACTGGAAAGTAGAGAACCAAGTTTCTAAATCAAGCAATCTATAAGCATTTATTAAGCACCTACTCTTTGCCAGGTACTGTACTAAGTGTTCAGGCTTGAAGCAGTCCTTGTATGTGGATGTATGTGTATGTGTACATATATATGTGTGTATGAAAATTTATATGTATGCAAATTTGTATATATGTGAATCTTACTGGCAAGGTATGGACCAGATGTCTTGTGAAGGATTCTGAACCACTAAAGATTCTAAGAAAATATAGACAAAGTGCTTTCTTTGGGGGGCTGGGAGGTTAACATCAAGAAAAGTCATAAAGGACCTCATACAGAACATGGCTTGAGTTAAGTCTTGAAGGAAAATTAGGGATTCTAAGAGGCAGCAGTGAATAATTATTGCATTTTAGTCATGGGGGGTGGGGGAGTGGAGGAGAGTTAGTCCAAAGGCACAAAGGAGTAAAGGAAGTAAAGGAACACTATGTGTGAGGAACCCCAAAGTCAGTATGCTTGTACGTATAGAGTGTAATATACAGTAATGTGTACGTCTAGAAAAGTACATTGGACAAGCTTATGAGGAGCTTTAAATGCCAAATAGAAGAGATCATATTTGTTCCTGAAGGTCATAGGTAGCCACTGCAGGCTATTAAGCATAGGACTGTAATAGATAGAGTTATGTTTGAGCAATCTATGGAATGCAGATTGGAGTAGAGAGACTTGGAATAGAGGCCCCAGCACCAGGACCATTTAAGAAGTTATCACAATCATTCAGTTGAAAGGTATCGTAAACCTAACTCCTAAGCTAGAGTACAAAATCCAGCTACATTTGCGCAGGCTCCTATAAACTGTTTCCTGAATCCATATGTCTCTTGATGAAAGTAAGTTTCAGCAGAACCGTTGTCACTCAGACAAAATGGAGCTCAGTACTCTCCTTGGATATAGAGGCACTAAAAAGGGAAATTCAGAAATAGAACAAAATGGCTACTCTTGTCTCTGCCTGAATTTTGTATATTATCTAGTACAAAGCAAAGCATCAAGATCAGTGACTTTAAAAATAAGTTAGGTAATCCTTGGCAGAGGTACAAAATCTATACAAAAAATTCTTACAAAGCTTTCAAGTACAGCCTGAATCTGATTAACATGAAATTTGAAAATGTTTAATAAAATAAAGAAAAATGACAATAAAACATTGATAGTGTTAATTTGTGGATCACAGGCATCTGTTTCAATTTGAATACGATATCAATCTGGATAGAGAGCCAGGCCCAGACAAAAGCTGGGTTCAAGGTCATATCACTATGTGACCTTAAACCAGCTTCTTAACTTCTCATTAATTCTCGTTAATTCTTTAAAACTGTAAGTTACAGAAAATACACTTGTATTTGGTGTACTTCCTCATACAGGTAATTTCTACACCAATTAATTCATAGGTCCACTACCTATCGCCGCCACTTCCTTTTATTGTAAATGATGACAGATGAAGAGACTTGTGCAAAAGAGATGCTTTATTAAGAACTTTTGCTCAATTTCTCATCACCAAAGAGAGAACTTGTACATTTTGGTTTACTAATTAAAGAACAAATCTCAAGCTGAATTTGCGATCGGTGCGATTTCAAATCACTACAGAAAGTGTATATGCAAAAAGAGTGGATTTAATGCTTTTTAAATATGTCTTCCTGAATATGACAAATTTCTATCCATTAGCTTTACCCTTTAGCTTCATTTTTTTTCCAGATTGGATGTTATCAATATATTTGTCTGGCTACAGATATGTATAATAACTTGTGAAATATTGAAACTTACTACAAATATAAGGAAATCAGATATTTTGTCTGCACGAATTCAACTTTGCTAGGACAAAGAGGATAACTTTATTCTCCAAGCCAATTTCTTGTCATTCATCTTGGAGGAGGTGGAGGGTATGGATTTGAAGTAGGAAAATATTTTAAAGGATGTAAACACAATTGCACTCAGCCTTCTTATCTTCATAAATGATCTTTTCAAATTTCAGGAACAAGCTTTTACTGATCTTTCAGTGCCAAAGGATCAATTCACCCTAATTGTGTTTGGCTAGTTAAAATTGTGCTTCTATTTGTTTATGAGATCACATTTACCACTCATGGCATCTCATTCCATTTAAAAATAAGCTCTTTTTGAAGTCATTAAATGTAAAGGAGTCCCCTCCCCCAAATGTAAGACAAAGAAAGGAGAGCTTCAAAGGCTCTAAAAACTGGCACCTTGTGAGTTTGATTATATAAAAGTTTGGCTATTAAGAAAAACATCCTCTCTAAACTCTTGATCTTCAAACATTTAAAAGCTCTCCATATCAAGTATGTTTTATTGATGCTTGCCTACAATTATGTTGGCCATACAGGAGGCCAGTTCTAGGGCTAGGAACTCTATTGAAAATCATTTCAGTATGCAGAGACTTTATTCCTAAAGGCAGAAGTTGTAATGGAAATTAATTTTCAGGATCACAGTAAGTTGGACTGCCAAAACTACTGTGTGCTGCATTTGGATGGAATTGCCATAGCTGCTGGAAATATGAATGTCAGTAATGATATTTATTAAACAAAATGAATAACACTTGGAAGCCATGGAAACCAAAGAATCAGAATTGTGTGGCTACTCTCTAAACATAAGGAAAAGGAAAGGTTTTTAAGAAAAAGGATTTAAAGGGCTAGTATAGATAAGACCCATGCATTAACATTTGTAAACCAAATTCTTCATTTTAAAATGAAGTAGAAGTAAACAAAAGGAAAAACATCCCATAGGCAGCTTTCCAAACTACCATCCTGAAATTCTTCCCATCTTCCCTTTCTGTATGATGAGCTGTCCACATTGGTGTTATTTCAAAAATGTGAAAAGACACAAATTCATAATGAATAACGAAAAAAATGACTCAAAAATGAAGGCATAGAAAAAGTTAACATCATAATTTCTGAGGCAGTAAGATGAACAATATAGTGCAGATAATGTAAGTGATGTGATAAATATATATGTATTCTTTGTGTGATTTTCATATGTATTGTGAGTATTGGGTGGGGTAGGAAGTGGAGAGAGAGGGAGAATTTGGAACTGAAAATAAAATTGATAAGTGTACATATCAGGGATCAAAACCACATCACACTTATGGCAAGATTAGTTGAATATTTTAAAGAAACCACTATCAAACAATAGGAAAGGAAAAGTAGAATTATAGAATCTCAAATTTCAAAGGTAATTCAGAGGCATCTACTCCAACTTTTCAGTACCAATCAAAAATTTCCTCTACAAGATCTCTGACTTCTTCATGAAGCCTCTTTTTCAATACCATCACTGAGAGGGACTAGCATGTTAACTACCTTGTGAGGCATACTTTTTTCAGATATTTCTAATTATTAGAAAGTCCTTTCTCTTACCAAATCAAAATCTCTCTCTATGTAACATCCACCTACTTGGCACATTTCTTCTGCCTTTGATATCTGTAAAAATCATATTTCATTCTTCTTGGACAAAATTCCCTAAATATTTTACAGATGACAATCATTCTATACACAAATACTCTTTAGGCTTTAAGGGAAATTCCCAATCAATTAAAACTGTCCAAAAATGGAATACAAAGTAGTGGGCCTCCAATCACTTGATATCTTTAAGCAAAGACTGGATTCCTACCTTTTAGGCATGTGGTAGAGGGGACTTATTTTTTAAGGTAATGGTCAGATTAGATGATCAATGAGGTTCTTTTCAATTCTGAATATGTATTTTTCTCTGTCTTCTTCAGGTTAAAAATCCATATTTTATTTTTACTCCTTCTCCATCTGACATATTTTTTAGAGCTTTTACTACCTTTGTCATCCTCAGTGGATCTATGTACCGGTTTGTCAAAGTGCCTCTTAAAATAAAGTGCCAAGAACTGATTAGACCATTATAAATGTGGTATCTCAAATATGGATTCCAGATATGCTGTATTACCTCCCTCATAAGCACTAGATTTTGTTTGTACTCTAAAACCATGTTAGCTTTAAAGGATCCAATCAACACTGTAGATTCATTATTCTTATAATCAGTTAAAAACACTTCTGTCCCCCATGCCCACCCCATTCAGTTGATTTTTAAACTTGTTAGTATGCATTTAAATTTTCATCTAATTTTACATTGTTCTTGTATGTAATGAATGTCTTGATGATTTATTTTTCCATATAAGCTTGTGTTATGTGTGTTAACCCCAGTCCCAGAGCACATTGTTATGGGACTGTCTTTACTGGTGGAGATCAATGCTCTATACCTACACATGCGATGGAGGTGGAGTTGTCAAGAATAGAAATTAGCTTCACTCTCTTTAGTCTACTTCAAGTTTTCAAGTTACTGAGTCTTTTTCATCCTCAGACACTTTTGGCTTGGATGAACTATGCCAAAGCCACTTCAGATTGCTGAAGGAAAAGACTCTGAAGAGGAGCTAGCAGTCTCCATCATGTCCGAATCCCAAGCTTGCTACATTAGAGACTTCATGGAATGTCCCCCTGGGGTGAGATCAGATACATAAATTTGTCTGTGCTTAGTTATTTTTCTCCTAATTAGAATTATCTTTTTGTATTGTCTGGTATATATTCATCTATGAGGATAACCTACAGGCATCAAATCCATTGGTGATCAGGGGGATGTCTCCTCAAGCATGTGAAGGCCTCTGGTGGAACACACACATGAGAGGAGTTTATTCCAAGGACCATGAAAAGAGTTGAAGCAGGAACGTTGGAGTGCTTAGAGCTTGGGCATACCACAAAGAAACCAAGGTCATCGACTGCATCTAGGCCATTGCTAGTCATCCTGACTTTTGTCCTGCTCTGAAACAGACAGTGAAGCTCATGACTTCATGCAAACCAGTCTTACTTAAATCCAATTAATGATCAAGTCAAGATGTTACCCGGGATGTCACTGGTCCTCTTCAAAACACAAAGACAAACAACCAGAATTTTCATCTATGTGTACATTCTCTGTTTTCTTTATTCCCATAGTACTGGGTAAATGGGCTTCTTTCATAATAACTATGTGTGTTCAATGTGGAATGGGTATTTGTTGGGAAAAGTGTTAATCCTTGTAGATAAAGCCTGGAATTATTCTTTCTCCAACAATAAGACAGATCAGAATGTTTGAACCTGAAAACCATATCCCCTAAGCTAATAATATTTAATGGATCAAGCAGATATAACTATACTTCAGTCTTCTCTCTGTCTGTCTTGTCTGTCTTTATATGTGTCTTTATCTCTGTCTCTGTCTCTGTGTCTGTCTCTCTCTCTCTCTCTCTCTCTCTCTCTCTCTCTCACACACACACACTGAGTAGCCTCTAGCCCTATCTTTCTGTTTCTATCATGTCATGAAATAAAGTCTCCCTTAAAGAAATAGTGGCAAAAGAACATAGAGTTTCTCCTATGCTACATATGTGGTATAACTATCAATAAATATACATTTAGATTTAATTTAAAGGTTTAAAAAATGGAAAGAGTGGAGGAAAGATGGTGCTAAGGCTATATCACAAAAATTTGAAAGTTGAGTATGTAACCCTCTAATTTCAGATCAGGGACAACCAAGGCTGGTAGATCTTATGTTCAGGAGTTCTGAACGGTGGTGGGCTATGCCAATACATTCAGGATCAGTTTTAAGGCTTAAAGGAGAGTGTGTGTGTGTGTGTGTGTGTGTGTGTGTGTGTGTGTGTGTGTTCATCCTTTATTGCCGAAGACCATGCCATCAGAGAAATGATGACATGACTTGCACTTGACTTTGTTTTGAGTGAGGGAGGGCTGCGCAGGTCACCAGCCTCACATTTCCTCCAGAGTCATCTGAATCCAGTGACCCGATATTCATCAGGATGACTGGAGATGACTCAGGGTGAGGCAATTGGGCTTAAGTGATTTGCCCAAGGTCACACAGCTTGTGAGTGTCAAGTGACTGAAGGAGATTTGAACTCAGGTCCTCCTGACTCCTGCACTTGTGCTCTATCCACTGCATCACCTAGCGGCCCCTGGAGGAAGATAGTACACACAAGTTGCCTACGGAAAGAGCAAACCTGCCTCATCTGGAAATGGACTACATTGAAACATCCATACTGATTGGTAACTGGATTGGTCCCTGAAGTTCCAGTTTGGGTGATCCAAAGGAAAGAACTATTTAACAACACCACCAAAAGATACGTATATTGAGTGATTAAATACTACGAAAAAAAGTCGTGTAAATTATCTAACAGATAGGAACTAAAATTTAGATGATGCTTTAAAGTTTACCAGATACCTGTGGTCTCATTAGATTCTTAGAAAATCCTATGAGGTTTGTCCAACAAGTATTATTATTTTATAGGTCATGGAGCAAAGGAAGAACAGAGAGCTTCCATAGTCACAGCATAAAATGCACGTGAAGCAGAATTTGAACCTGCGCCTTCCTGCTTTCCAGTTCTGCACACTACTTTTATGCCACAGAGCAACCAGCTCTCAAACACAGTATAGCATGAGTACAGTAAACCCAGTCTCTGTTCTCTATATTGATAATTAATATAAAATTTCATGTGATAGAATAGGGAGAGGAATATTTATTAAGATATGAATGTTTTGTGTTATAAGACATGACAAAAAGTCTGGTTTCAGAGAAACCTGGAGGATTTCTGTAAAATGATATAAAGAGAAAAAGCAGGAAGACACTTTATAAAATAGTATAGGCAAGCAATATAGTAAATAGAAACAACATGGAAAGACTTCCAGACTCTGAGGAATTCAAGGTCAGTCATACCTACAGAGGATCAATAAGGAAATATGGGAGCTGCCTCCTAACAGGTGACAGGTGAATGAAAAATAGTAGGATTTCTATATTATACCTATAGAATATATAAATATCATTTATATAAATATGTAAATGAGATATAATTATAAAAATATAGTAATTTGGATATGGCAAATAGTGGACTTTTGGATGCGTAATTGTTTTAATAGTGATTAGCACAAATTAGTGAAAATATTGGGGAGAGAAGAAAAGAAATTGTAAGGAACATATAAGGTTATTTCAAAATGCAGAGAAAGACATTCAGAGGGAAACAGATAAAAGAAAAGAGTTTTGAAAAAACCTGTTAAACTTATTATGTACATTTTTCAAAGCAAGATGTATATAACAGACTCATTGTTTCACATATAATCGACTGTTTTATTCTGTCTATGAAAATGTTTTCTTTTTTATGGGCAATCTTAAATTCAGAATGCCTTTTGAAAAATAAAGATTCACAGCTGCTTTCCATTGTCTATTAATTTAGACTGCCTTAATTAGGTCTTCTGAGTGAGTTACTCCCATCATTATTTTTTTTACATTTTTGAGAAATAAATAATTATAAAGATGTATAGTCACACTAATCTCAAGCATAAATTCTTAAGTTTGAAAATGTATCAATGATTAAGATTATTGATAACATGATCTATAAACCTGGAGTCCCATGCATTGATAATCCTTCATGCTTCTTTTTGTTTATTTAGAAATTATTTGACTGTAACTTACTATGTTTCACACCTGACAACAAAAGCCTATCATGTGATTGTGTTCACTGAATATATAGAAAGGCATGGATATAAGCAAAGGGTAAGATAATTTTTAAAATAAAACTAAGGCCAAAGAACCAGCTTGTTCAATACAATTGAAATCATAATAAAAATGTAGAATAAGATGAACATATAAAGTAAATTGCCATTATTCTGTCTTGAAAAGTATAAGAAAAGCTAAATGTGGACAATTCCTGTGCAAATACTCTCTTTCCTACAAATGTCATCTGTTCATTGTTCCATATTCTGGACAATAGTCTATCTCATGACTGTTTTTTGTGGGGTGAAGGGGTATTTTCCACATAACTGGATGCTGTATCTACATTCAATAAACTCATCAGAAATAAAAGCATTAAAATTATAGGGGTACCATGGAAATTCATCTTATCCTTAGAAATACACATGTGAACTAAAACTATGAATACAAGTGATTGAGAAAAGTAATGAGCCATGAGATAAAAAAAGAAACCTAATGATTCCTTCTATTCAAAGTCCCACCATGCCAAAAGAAAATAAATCTGTGTTTTCAGGGGCAGCACTCAAGTTAAAATGCCATCTACCTGTGCTTTGGGCTTTGGTCACATTAGAACATAAGGTGCAAACACTGTTAGAGCTAATCAAGCACACCTATTATCTGATGCAGCTGACAGCTCTCTAAGATGTTAGAAGTGGTTCACTTCACCCATTAGTGGGAGCACCATAAAAGTTCAAATGTCTTTTAATCCAAAGCTTCCACAAATGGGCCATCTGCTTTCCATTAGATCTATATGAATAAGGGCTGAAAAAAAAATGCCAGGTTCCTTTTCATTTGTTAATTGCAACAACCTTTATTATCCCTGCAATTATTTATATTCAGTTCACCTTTGGAAAAAAAGGAGCACCAACCCCTCAATGTTTCTTTGGTACACTGTGTTTTCCAGAAAAAGAATATACATACACACTCATACACTGTAAGGCCTATTTAAGATGAAAGCTTCTGTCCCAAGTGTAACCAAGGATATATTATTTTTTAAATGTGCATAAAAGCAATTGAGGTTTTCATAACTGTAATTATATTTCCATTCCTAAACTTTAGTAAAAGCAATATTTCAGCATGGTGAAATGGAAATGAGTTGAACTTTACAGAAAAAAAAATATTTCCAGGAAACAACTCTGCAATAGCTACTGTTCTAATTGTCCAAATGGCATTATTGTAAACATTTATTATCTCTTTTGGATCAGTACTTCCTGGGTCAATTTGCTCCTCCATTCATTTATTGTGCAGATTCCAACCCTACTTGTCCCTTGCCAGGTTCTTCCAATTTTACCCTTAGTCAGACCCACAGCAGAGATCAGCATCAGCGGTGGCTCCACTGAATGCAGATATAGAAAGAAGAGTCAGTATGCTTCTATACCTTTCAGGAATAGATAAAGAGACAATAAATTAGATTTTATCAGGAACTATATTATGATGATCTATAGTTGTTTTCTTCTGCAGAAAAAGTTGCCTTCAGTTCTGTTCAGAGGGTTCCAGGTCCATGATAATAGCCAAATATTTCTCATCTGTCTTTTACCACAGGACCCTGTGGCAATTGCTGGACCCTGAGCAATTACTCTAAATCATCACATTGTAGGAATATAAACCAGTCGTCACATAAAGTAATATTTATCTCAATTCAGTTGAATTAAAATAGCATTTGTTAAGTACCTATTATAATCAAAGATCATTTCAATTTAATTCACACCATTACCTAGTAAGCCCTTTGAGAGCAGGAAATTTTTGTTTGTTTTTCCCTTTCTGAATATGCCCAATACTAAAAGGGTGCCTAGCACACAGTGGAAATTTAACAAATGCTGGCTGAAATTAACAATCCAACTTTTACTCATCTCCTCTGATATATGTGCAAGGTACTGGGTTAGTCTTGAAAATACAAAGAGAAAAAGAAAAGAGCCCCTTGACCCTATCTAGGACTAGGTTAAGAGAGGCATAGGAAACAAAAGTTTTTTCAGTGGCTAGAGATAGTGATTTGAACTTGTTCAAATTTTTTGTGGAAAGAAGAGAGCACATGAGTCTTCTTCCAACAGAAACATACTTCTTGTCATTGGCACCTTTGCTGCTGTTTTTTTTTTTTTGTTTGATTTGTGTGTGTGTGTGTGTGTGTGTGTGTGTGTTTTCCCATTTATCTGTGTTTTTAACCTATGTCCACTATGTCCCACTATTTCTTTAGTCAATGTGAAATGGAAGATTTAGTAATAAAACAATGAACCAAGTCTTAGGGTCGTAGAGTATGGAGAGATCTGGAGAAATTCTCTGACTCATATCTATTTTAAGCAGAGACACATTAAGGCACACTAAGGTCATTTGTTTATATTTACAGCTGATTTAAGCTCTTCTACTGAATTGCCCAGTTAGTAAGCAGTCAAGCCTTCAAACGTCTAGCAGTTAATGAGTCAAACAGCCAAAACGACTGTGTATAGAAACAACCCACAAGCAGTAGAAAATATCACCTTTCTGGTTCAGGTCAATTACTTTGGTAGGCTCTGATTAACCATCTTCACTCTTATAAAATTCTTCCTTTGATCTAACTTAAATGACAGTTAAAATAACCTAAGTCTGTTTTGTTTTGTTTTCTTCATTTCTCCATTCAAATGGAATACAGCTGGTACATAGGCTCTATAACCTAACCAAACACCTATTTATATATTGTTACAAACTGATCATTGATCTTTGTTTTGGGGCCAACACACCCCACTTTCATTAGTCTGTCTTGATAACTCTTATTTTTCAGTCTCTTAAAATTGTAGATTTCTTTCCAATAGTCAGTTCAACAAATATTATTTGTCTTTCTCTTCTGTGCAAGTACTTTGCTAGTTTATAGGATTATAAAAATAAAAATGAATGAATGAAGGCAGTTCATTTGATGAAGACAATCTGAATAATTCCACCCAAATAAATCTTTTGATTTGCATGACTGCTAAAATAAATTTAACTCTCCATTCTCCATTATGATGGACATGACCTTGGGAGCATTCGTTAATTTGAATAAGCAAAAATAGTTGATCTGAATAAGCAGAACCTTCATTGTAGCAACATTTCTTGCACATAGAATTATTTGATATAAATACACTAGATACAATGAAAGCTTTCTTGAACATGAGAATATAAAGGAGCACAAATCATTGACATACATCAAGATTACATCAGAGGAAAAGAACAATTATAAATACTGTATTTTCTTAGACAACTTTTGCTGCTAGCATATTTCATTAGTGTCATGCCCACTTTTTGCCAACACACAGGCAAGAATCTCCTTGCCGGCACAGAATCTCCTTCATTATCAGTGAAAGGATGCCACAGCCTCCAGATCACATGACTAATCCACTTTCCCTATTGTATGCTTTCAATAAACTGGGGGCCCTTCATCACTTTCAATCCCCTGCACAGAAGTCCCAAGGATGTTGCTAGGAGATGTGTGCATGAATCAAGACTACTAAATGACACATAATAACCAGGGACCTGAATTGCGCTGAGGATTAGTAATGAGCCCCTGACCTTTGGGTCATCCACTTGAATCTGGCCTCAGTTGATAGTAGCTAAAAATTGCTACAATCTGATGACCAATTGACAGTCTGTGAGAAGAGAAAACAGAGGCTTCAGGGCAGTTCCAAGTTAACAGGTGCTCAAAACATTGAATCACCAAAAGAAAAGCTAAGAAAAAGTTAAAGATTAAATCCGTGTGGAAACCAAGCTGTCTTCTGATCACTGGAGGTGGGCCTTTCTTGTACTGATATGCAGACAGCAATAAGTGGGATTTATGCTACACCTGTCACATGCATCAATGACAGGGCTTCATTCTCTGAAAACAGCAACATAACATCCCACAGACGTAGCTCAGTGACAAAATAATTTGTAGACTGTACACTAAAGAATTTTTATTTGCCTCTGGGGGCAGATTAATCCAATTTTTAAAGTGATTCTTTAATGAGGGAAAGGCATTTGGTATGAGTTGAATCTGAGCTTTAATAACTTTCTTATTAAAAGACTGAATGAATGTTATTTTAGGATCTTTTTGATGTCCTGATAAAGGCTTTTTCTATTTAGGACTCTGATTCTTATTCGTATTTCCTCTCTGTTTTCTTCCAAAATACATCAGCTGGGCCATTTCTATGCTGTATTATTTATAAATATTAGTAATTCTTGAGTGCTTGTTAACTTACATATCAAATGGGTGCTTTCAAGTTATATACAGGAAGTACTACACATCAAAGAGTAGAAAGGACCACATCAGATCAAATTACCATCATTCATAAACAAAGACAAAGGTAGTATTACAGATCTTTGAAAGTAAAGATAAAACATACTCATAAATTCTCAGTGGAACTTAAACCTTAATAAGTAAAGAAGCACACACAATAGAAGGGAAACAGTTATTTGTTTTTCTTTCTTATCAAACCCTCAATATTTGCAGGCAATTAAGGTTAGGACCTCAAATAAAATTCTCCAAATTACCTCATTGGCAAATGTAAAATATTCACATTTGGAAAAATCAGATCCTACTAAACTGAGAGAAAACTTCCCAAGGTGTTGACTGTCATGTAGATTTGCTCTCAATTAGATATCCATGGACTAACTGAAGGTTGCTGTTGTTACATGCACACGTTAAATAGTAAAGTCCTTGCACAACTTTCAATATTGGGTTTAGGATCCTAAGAAATAATGTAAGACTGAAGTAACATAAGACTAAAAGTGTTTGTCTTCTATCTATCTTTAAAATTACAATAGTTAACCATATTTGAAAATTGTTTAAAACACTTTTAAGAAATTTTTATCAGGAGCCCAAATGAAACAGAATTTAGCTGAAACTTCTCATTTTATTTGTAAAGATAGTAAGAAGTGTGTGGCATGAAACATTTACCCATGCATGTAGCAATGGGAAAAAGATTTTTTTTGCATTTTTTTAAAATGTTTCAAGTGGTATGTTTAATGATATAGTGTTGTATGAAGAGGAATTAGCTTGCTTAAATTGCCTCTCAAAGTCTCAATATAAAGGACTCAGTATTGCTTTTGGTATGAGACTCAGTGGTGTGATTTTTCACTTTTTGTTATAATGGCCCTTGAGCTACACCCACAATTTAAAAATATAGCATATTATAGAAAGAAAGGAAGTTCAGAACACCAATATTGTTCTTGGTGTTTGACTTGTAAAGAAGACCTCTGTGAAAATTCACAGGCCTGGAGCAGTTCATCTCACAGAAGTGATTATTTTTTTAAGCTAATTAACTGTCTTTGAGATCAATTCTGCTTTTTGGGCAACCAAAATGAATGAATATAGAGTTATTCAGAATTGCTGATATTTTATTATTAAATATTTGCCCAATATTTCCACTTTAAGATTAGTGACCCTGCTCTTAATTATACAGGATATGTTACAGTGAAGATTTTGTTGTTACTGGTTTTTAAAACAATTTTATTCTCATTCTCAGGGGTCTGGAACCTTCAGTCTCAAGGCCACACGTGGTTCTCTAGGTCCTCAGATTGGTCCTTTGACTTCAAAGGACCTAGAGAACCACATGTGGCCTCCAGGCCTCAGATAAGTGGGGCTGGACCTTTCCATCTGTGGTTTTCTCACCCTATTACTTTCCATTGTGTTAGTCCCCTCCTACTGTTGGTGATTTTGATGAGCTCCTCCATTTTGGGTAGAGCCCCAAGCAAAATGACTCTTATTTTGCTCTCAGCATTACTTCTCAGTCTTTTTTGACGCTACCTCACCCAATGCCCTTAGGCACATAGTTTCTCCTCCCCAATCTTAATTCAGCTTCCTTTTTTTTCCCCATTATGATGTAAAGTTCTTGAGAATAGGGATTGTCTTACTTTTTGCTTATGTTTGTGTCCCCAACACTTAGTACAGTTTCTGGTATATATTAGATGTTTAATAAATATTTGTCAACTGACAAATAAGGTCTTCAAAATTCTCACTTTGGGAGAAAAATAATAATTATATTTATTGACATTTTATTGTTTTTTCAGAGGTACTTTTAAGTGTCTTAAATGACTTTTTTATTTGTTGCTCCAATTCTGACTTTCTCAGACTCCTCCAAAACTCAGTTCTAGTGCTACCCTGAGATATCTATAGGTAGTGTAGTGGATCAAAGGCTGTGTGCAGAGTGGGGAAGACCTCAGGTCAAATCCCACCTTAGATACTTTTTAAAATACATATTTTATTTATTTCATTATATATTACCCAATTACATATGAAAAGTAATTTTAGCTCCCCCTTTTTTTAAAAATTTCAAACAGAAACCCCATGATTATCTCAATAGATGCAGAAAAATCTTTTGACAAAATGCAACACCCATTCCTATTTAGAACACTGGAGAGCATATGAATAAATGGAACGTTCCATAAAATAATAAGCAGTATCTACCTAAAACCTTCAACAAACACTATATGCAATGGGGATAAACTAGATGCTTTCCAATAAGATCAGGGGTGAAAGAAGAATGTCCATTATCACCACTATTATAAAATATGGTGTTAGAAATATTAGCTGTAGCAATAAGAGAAGAAAAAGAAATTGAAGGAATTAGAATAGGCAAAGAAGAAACTAAGGTATCACTCTTTGCAGATGATGTGATGATATACTTAGAGAATCCCAAAAGAATCAAGTAAAAAACTACTTGAAATAATAAACAACTTTGGCAAAATTGCAGGTTACAAATAAACCCACAGAAATCATCTGCCTTACTCTATATTACTAACAAAGCACAACAGCAAGAGATAGAAAGAGAAATCCCATTTGAAGCTAAGGTACACACTATAAAATATCTGGGAATATCCCTGCCAAAACAAACCCAAGGATCTATATTAACACAATTACAAAACACTTTTCACACAAATAAAGTCAGATCTAAGTAAGGGAATAAGTAGGCCAAGCCAATATAATAAAAATGACAATTCTACCTAAATTAATTTACTTGTTCAGTGCCATACCAACCAAACTATCAGATATTTTTTTCTAGATCTAGAAAAAAATGACATCAAAATGCATCTGAAAGAACAAAAGGTCCAAAATATCAAGGGAACTAATGTAAAATAAAATGCTTGGTAAGGTGACCTAGCCCTACCAGATCTCAAATTTTATCATAAAGCAGAAATTATCAAAACCACTTGGTACTGGTTAAGAAACAGAGAAGTAGACCAGTGGAATATGTTAAGTACTCAAGACACAGTAGTCAATGAATATAGTAATCTACTATTTGATAAACCCAAATACCCCAGTTTCTGCAATAAGAACTCACTGTTCAACAATAATGACTGGGAAAACTGGGTAACAGTGTGGCAGAACCTAGGCATAGACCAATGCCTGACAGCATGCACAAGAATAAAGCCCAAATGCGTGCATGCTGTTGGTTTAAAGATTGATAGTATAAACAAATTAGTGGAGCAAGGAATAGTGTGTTTATCAAATTTAGGGAGAAGGGAACAATTTTTAAGTAAACAAGAGATATAAAGCATTATGAAGAGCAAAATGGATAATTTTGGTTACATTAAACTGAAAAGTTTTTGCACAAACCACAAAATTAGGAGGGAATCAGAAAACTGGGAAAGATTTTTTTTTTCAAGTATTGTCTGTTATAGAGGCCTCATTTCTAAAATATATAGAGAACTGAGTCAAATGCACAAGAATACAAGTCATTCCCCAATTGATAAATGGCCAAAGGATGTGAATAGGCAGTTTTCAGAGGAAGAATTTAAAGTTATCTATAGTCATAGGAAAAATTCTCTAAGTCACTATTGATTAGAGAGGTGCAAATCAAAAAACTCTGAGATACCACATCACACATTTCAGATTGTGTAACTTGACAAAACAGGAAGATGATAAATGCTGGAGAAGATATGGAAGAGTTGGAACACTAATTCATTGTTGGTGGAGCTGTGAGGTGATCCAACCATTCTGGTGAGCAATTTGAAATTATGCCCAAAAGTCTAACAAAAATGTGCATTCCCTTTGACCCAGTAATAACTCTGTATCCCAAAGAGATCATAAAAGTGGGAAAGGGTCCCACATGTACAAAAATATTTATAGAAGCTCTCTATGTGGTGGCCAAAAACTTGGCCATCAATTGGGGAATACCTGAATAAATGGTGGTATATGAATGTAATGCAATACTATTGTACTCTATGTAATGAGGAACAGGAAGAATTCAGAGAGACCTGGAAAGACTTATAAGAACTGATTCTGAGTGCAAGCAGCAGAATCAAGAGAACTCTGTACACAGCAACAACCACAGTATGTGAGGATTTTTTTTTTTGGTTGACTTACTATTTCACTGCAATTCAAGGACTTAAAAAATTGCCAATGGACTCTTGAGGCAAAATGCCTTCCACACCCAGAGAAAGAACTCCAGAATTTGATCACAGAATGAAGCTGATCATTTTCTTTTATATTACATTTTGTTTTCTTTCGTTTTCAATTTCTCCCATTCATTTTAATTCTTCTATGGAACATGACTAAGGTGAAAATGTGTTTAATAGGAATGTGTGTGTAGAACCTATATAAAATTGTATATTGTCTCAGGGAAGGATTGGGGAGGAGGGGGGAAGGAGAAGGAAGGAGAGGAAAAATCTAAGATATATGGAAGTGATTGTAGAACACTGAAAACAAATAAAATAATTTAATAAAAAAAGAGAAAAAAATTTGAATTTCAAATTCTCTCCCATCTTCCCACCCCTTGAGAAGGCAAGCAATGTAATACAGATTATACATGTGAAGACACAGACTTTCTAAGTGTCTGACCTTGACCAAATAACTTAACCATTCTCTGTCTCAGTTTCCTCAACTGTAAAATGGAGATGATAATAGTACCCAGCTCTCAGAGTTATTGAGAGATTAAATTAGCTAATATATGTAAAGTCCTTTGCATGATGCCTGGCACATAGTAGGTGCTTAATAAATTCTTATTTCCTTCCTATTTTCTGATACCTTCCCTTATTTCCTCAACAGTTTTCAACAATCATTTCCTTAAGTGTTAAATTTTCTCCCCCTCCATTCCCAAAAGAGTATGCGATTTTATATGGGGTATATTCATACATTTTCATATTAGTCACGTTGCATAGAAGAATTAAAATTAATGGGAGAAACTATGAGAAAAAAAGCATGGCACAAGAGAAAATAATTTGCTTCATATTGCATTCCAATTCCATAGTTCTTCCTGTGGATGATAGCATTTTGCCTCAAGAATCCTTTGAAAATATTTTAAGTCCTTGCATTGCTGTGAAGGGCTGAGTTTATCAGAAAGAGTCTTTTCACAATGTGGCTGTTACTGTGTACAGTGTTTTCCTGGTTCTGCCCATTTCACTCAGCATCAGTTCATATAATTCTTTACACACCTCTCTGAAGTCTTCCTGTTCATCATTACATACAGTACAATAGTATTTCATTACATTCATATACCACAACTTGTTCAGCCATTCCCCAGTTGATGGACATCCCCTTGATTTCCTGTTCTTGGCCACCACAAAGAGAGCTGCTTTTTTGTGGGGCCCTTTCCAATTTTATGATCCCTTTGGGATACAGTCTTAGAAGTGATATTGCTAAGTCAAAGGGTATGCATATTTTTGTGGCCTTTTCGGCATAGTTCCAAATTGCTCTCCAGAATGGCTGGATCACCTCACAGCTTCACCAACAATGAATGTGTTCCAACTTTTGCACATCTACTCAAACACTTGTCATCTCCTTGTTTTGTCATGTTAGCCAATCTGATAGGTGTGATGTGGTACCTCAGAGTAGTTTTGATTTGCATTTATCTAATCAATAATAATTTAGGGTATTTTTATATAGCTACAGATACTTTTAATTTCTTCCTCTTAAAACTGCCTGTTCTTGTCCTTGACCATTTTTCAATTGTAGAATGACTTGTATTCTTGCGCAGTTGACTCAGATCTCTATATTTTTGAAATGAGGACTTTATCACAGATACTAGTTGCAAAAAACTTTCTCAGTTTTCTGCTTCCCTTCAAATGTTGGTTGCATTGGGTTTGTTTGTAAAAAAACTTTTCAATTTACTGTAATCAAAATTTTCCATTTTGTACTTTGTAATGTTCTCTGTTTCTTGTTTGGTCATAAATTTCTCCCTTCTCCATAAATCTGGCAAATACACAGGGGGCCCTGTTATCACAGGTTCTTAGATCTGCATTCACAAAGAGAAAGGTAACTTTTGAGTGGTTAACCATCACTTTAATCAAGCACATGTATCATTCCTTTAATCAAGTACATATATCATTCAGTTACTTCAAGGAGTCAGTGCCCTGAAATTAAAAAAAATACAGAGAAATTGAAAGATCAGCAGACATGGCTTTCTCTGCCAGAATTCAATAGACAATTGGACCCCAACTGTCCGACCATAGTTACTGGAGAGGGAAGTGCAACATCTGAGTTCTCAAAGCTCGGGGCTCCTTAGCAGCTTCCCAGAGTCCTCATCTGGCTAAGCACTTTCACTAAGTAAGCCTCAAGATAATCAACAGATATGGCTTCCTCTGGCTGATCATAATTCAATAAATAGGTACAGTTGTCTGACCATCATTACCAGAGAGGGAAGCCCATCTGGGTTCTCAAAGCCAGGGCCTCCTTAGCAGCTTCCCAGATGCCTTATCTGGCACTTAAACCTTATTAAAAAAAAAAAAAAAAAAAAAAAAAAAAAAAAACTAAGCCCCAAAGTAAACCTCAACTCAGGTATTTATTCCTTTTCAGATACAGAGGGCATTACAACCTTTTGAACCAGTGCCTTCAGAGAAAAAACAAAAGGTACTCGGGACCCTCCTACAAAACAACTCCCCTAATCAAGCTTCCCACAATGGGCAGGACAACAATGTTTGGGAAAGCTCTCTTATCATAAAATAATTAAAAATACAAATACATACACCATTTCTAGTTAAAGCAATTTTTGTTTCTGTAATTTACTCTAGGTAAAGACTATTGATTGATAAAGGCAAGATTCAATCAGAGGCACTTAATTATACTAAAACAAAAACAGCAAAAGATCCTATTTTGATTGTCATCAGAGTATGGCACTGAATAAGTAAATTAATTTAGATAGAATTGTCATTTTCATTATATTAGCTCAATCTACCCATGGGCAATTGATGTTTTTCCAGTTACTTGTATCTGACTGTATTTCTGAAAAGCATTTCATAATTGTGTTCGTATAGTCCCTAGGTATGTTGTGTCAGGCAGACTTCTGGGTAATTTGTAGTGGCTGCTATAACTTTAAATGGGATTTCCCTCTCTATCTCTTGCTATTGGGCTTTGTTAGTAATATACAGAAATACAGATGATTTATTTTGTAACCTACAACTTTGTCAAAGTTTATTATTTCAGGTAGTCTTTTACTTGATTTCCTAGAAATCTCTAAGTATGGCATCATATCATCTGCAAAGTGTGAACACTTAGTTTCTTCTTTGCCTATTCTAATTCCTTTAATGTCTTTTTCTTCTCTTATTGCTAAAGCTAACATTTCTAGTGACATATTGAATATTGGTGGTGATAGTGGACATCCTTATTTCACTGCTGACCTTATTAGAAATGCATGTAGCTTATCCCCATTACATATAATGCTTGCTGATGGTTTTAGGTAGATACTACTTATTATTATATTATTTTATTGCCATGCTCGCCAGTGTTTTCAATAGGAATGGGTGTTCTGTTTTGTCAAAAGCTTTTTCTGCATCTATTCAGAAAATCATATGGTTTCTGTTAGTTTTGTTATTGATATGATCAATAATGCTGATAGTTTTCCTAATATCGAACCAGCCCTGCATTCCTGGTATAAATCCTACCTGATAAGAATATATTATTCTCATGATAAATTGTTGTATACTGTTTGCTAATATCTTACTTAAAATTTTTGCATCAATACTCATTAGAGAAATTAGTCTATAATTTTCTTTCTCTGTTTCAACTCTTCCTGGTTTCAGTATCAGAATCATATTTGTATCATAAAAAGAATTTGGCAGGACTCCTTCTTCACCAATTTTACCAAATACTCTAGGTAGAGCTGGAATTAACTGTTCTTTTTTAAAGTTTGATAGAATTCATTTGTAAATCCATCTGGCTCTGGAGATTTTTTCCTAGGGAGTTCACTGATAGGTAGTTCAATTTTTTTTTTCTAGGATTGGGTTATTCAAGTATTTAACTTCCTCTTCTGTTAATCTGGACAATTTATATATATTTTTTTAAATATTCCTCTAGCTCACTTATTTTGTGAAATTTATGGTCATACAGCTAAGCAAAGTAATTTTTAGTTATTCTTTTAATTACTTCCTCATTGGAGGTGAGTTCACCCTTTTCATTTTTGATATTTGCAATTTGGTTTTCTTCTTTCTTTTCTTAATCAAATTCAGGAAAACTTTATCAATTTTATTGGTTTTTCATAAAACAAATTCTTAATTTTATTTGCTGGTTCAATAGTTTTCTTAATTTCAATTTTGTTAATCTCTCCTTTGATTTTCAGTATTTCAAATTTGGTATTTACTTGGGAATTTCTGTTTCTTCTTTTTTTCAGCTTTCTCAGCTTCATGCTCCAGTTCATTGATTTCTTTTTCAATTTTATTCATGTAGACTTTCAATAACATAAAACTTCACCTAAGAACTCCTTTTGTGACATCTTATACATTTTTTGTAGGTTGTCTCGTTGTTGTTGATCTCTTGAATGATTTCTATGATTTGTTGCTTAACTCACTCATTCTTTAGGATTAGATTATTTAGTCTCCAATTAAGTTTTGCTCTATCTTTCCATGACTTTTCATTACATATTATTTTTATTGTATTACGATCTTAGAAGTATGCACTGACTATCTCTGCCTTTCTATACTGGATTGTGAGGTTTCTATGCCCTAGTACATGGTTAATTTTTGTATATATGCCATGTACCACTAAGAAAAAGGTATTTTCCTTTCTATCCCAAGTCAGTTTTCTCCAGAGATCTATCATATCTACTTTATCCAGAGTTCTATTAAACTCCTTAATTTCTTTCTTTGTTATTTTGAGGTAGATTAATCAAGTTCAGAGAGGGGGAGGTTGCGGTCCTCCACCGGTATAGTTTTGCTGCCTATTTCTTCCTGCAACTCCCCCAACCTCTCCTCTAAGAATTTGGATGCTATACCACTTGGAGCATACATGTTTAGTAATGATATTGATTCATTTGTTTATGGTGTCTTTTAGTAGGATATAATTTCCTTCTTTATCTGTTTTGATTAGATCTATTTTTGCTTTTACTTTGTCTGAGATTAGGATTGCTACCCCTGCTTTTTTATATCAGCTGAAGCACAGTATATCTTGCTCGAAACTTTTACCTTTACCCTGTGTGTATGCCCCCATTTCAAATGTGTTTCTTGTAGACAACATACTGTTGGGTTATGGTTTGTAATCCATTCCACTATCCATCTCCATTTTATGGGAGATTTCATCCCATTCACATTCACAATTATAATTACTATCTGTGTCTTTCTCTGCATCCTATTTTCCCCCATTTATGCTTTATTGCTCCCTTCTCACTTCCACTCCACAAAAGATTTCTATTTTTGACCACTGCCTCCCTCAGTCTTCCCTCCTTTCTCTCAGTCTCCCTAACTTTTATTTTCCATTTTTCTTACTATTTCTTCCCTCCCTTTTAACCTCCCCCCTCCTTTTCTTTCCTCTTTCCCCTTCTAGTGCCTATAAGGCACGTTAGATGTGCATACTTAACTGAGTATGTTATTTCCTCTTTGATCTAAACCAGAAGAGTATAAATCCCAAAACAGTGCTCACATTACTCCCCTCTTTCTCTCTATTATGATATGATTTTGTGACTATTCCTGTGATATAATTTGCCTTTTTCTGCCATCTTTTCTCATCTCCCATTACAATACCTTCACATTTTTAAATCACATTTTTAATCTTCACATCAATTAATTTATACCAACTCCCTCTATTTAAGCATTTCCCTTTTAAATATCATAATACAATTCTCAAGATTAACAAGTATCTTCCTCCCTTATAGGCATGGAAACAATTTGCCCATCTTGAATAGCAATGTTTTTTTTTTTCCATTTACATTTTCATGCCACTTTTGATACTTGTATTTGAAGATCAAATTTTCTATTTAGCTCTGGCCTTTTCACAAGGAAGGTATGAATATTCTTTATTTCATTGACTGTTCATTTTCTTTCTTGAAATATTATGCTCAATTTTGCTGGGAAATTGATTCTTGGTCATAGTTCCAGCTCCTTTGCCTTCTAGAAAATCATATTCCATTCCCTCTTATCTTGTAATGTAAAAGCTGCAAGGTACTGTATGATCCTAACTGTAGTTCTTCCATATTTCAATTCTTTCTTTCTGTCTGCTTTCTGTATTTTCTCCTTAACTTGATAGTTCTGGAATTTGGTAACAATATTCCTTGTCATTTTCAGTTTGACATCTCTTTCAGGAGGTGATCTATACATTCATTCAATGACTATTTTGCCCTGTGGATCTAGGACTTCAGGGAAATTTTCCTTGATGATTTCTTAGAAGGTATTGTCCAGGCTCCTTTTTCATAATGGCTTTTAGGTAGATCAATAATTCTTAGATTTTCTCTCTTGGATCTATTTTCCAGGACATTTGTATTTCCAATGATATATTTTACATTTTCTTCTATTTTTTCCATTCTTTAGATTCTATTTGACTGATTCTTGATGTTACATAGAGTAGTTAGTGTCTATTTACCCAATTCTTACTTTTTAATACTTTGTTTTCTTCGGTTAACTTTTGCATCTCTTTTTTCATTTCTGCAATTTTTCCAGTTTGGTTTGTATCTCCTTATCCACTTGCCTAATTTTCCTTTTAAATTCTCCCATGAATTCTTTCCTCCCATATATCACTTATGGAATATTTGACTGATATAGGATATCTGCCTCTGTATCTTAACACTGCATAGATTTTAGTATAGCACTCACTGGCCATCAAGTTTCCTTGTTTCTCATTAAATATAATTCTGCCTGTGGATCTCTAACTTCCAGCTATTCATTGAACAAAATTACTTGTTCTGAGAATTTAAGAAACTTGTAATGTTAAATCTTCTCAACAAAGAAAGACTGTCAGGCTATTGGCCCTCCATACTCATTGACTGGGCATTAATATTCCCCTGCTTGGGGGTAAAGTCAAGATGGCTAAGGAAGAAATTTGATTGAAATCTCCAAAATTCACATCTAAGCAACTACACAATAATGAATTCTGGAGCAATAAAACCAACCAAAGGATGGGTAAAACCAATTTTCCAGAACTACTTAGCAATTATCAGACAGGTTAGTATGACCGAAAGGAAAATGACAGTTGTTGGCAGGGATGTGAGAAAATTGGGACAGTGATGTCTTGTTGATAGATCTATAAACTGATCGAAGCATCCTGAAGAGCAACTTGAGACTGTGCTCAAAGGGTTACAGAATTTTGTCTACACATTGATATTAGTATTACCATTACTGGATCTGTCACAGAAAGATCAAAGAAAAGGGGAAAGGACCTATTTATTCAAAAAATGTTTATAACAAATTTTTGTGGTGGTCAAGAATTGGAAACTGAGGGGATGCCCATAAATTGGGGAGTAGCTGAACAAGTTGTGGTCTATGATTATGATGGAATACTATTATGCTATAAGAAATGTCAAGCTGTATGATTTCAGAAAGACATGAAAAGATTTACATGAATTAATGGAAGGTAAAGTGAACAAAACTGTATTGCATATAATAATAGCAATATTGTATGAAGATGAAGTATTAATGATTTAGCTATATTCACCAATACAATGATCCAAGATATTTCCAAAGGATTCATGCTGAAAAAAACATCCACTTCTATAGAAAACAGTGATGGAGTCTGAATGTAGATTGAAGCATACTATCTTTCACTTAAAAACAAATTCAGCTTTTCCTCCCTCTGCTCCGGCTGCATCGCGCTCACACCGAGCTGCGGGCCCCCACCTCCCTCCTGCCGCAGCCACGATTATCTACCGGGACCTCATCAGCCATGATGAGATGTTCTCCGACATTTACAAGATTCGGGAGATCGCGAACGGGCTGTGCCTGGAGGTGGAGGGGAAGATGGTCAGTAGGTGCCTGGAGGTGGAGGGGAAGATGGTCAGTAGGACAGAGGGTACCATTGATGACTCTCTCATTGGTGGCAATGCCTCTGCCGAAGGTCCTGAGGGTGAAGGAACGGATGCCACTGTAATCACTGGAGTTGACATAGTAATAAACCATCATCTGCAAGAAACTAGTTTCACAAAAGAATCCTACAAAAAGTACATCAAAGACTACATGAAATCAATCAAGGGCAGACTTGAAGAACACAAGCCAGATTTTATGACCGGAGCTGCAGAACAGATCAAACACATCCTTGCTAATTTTTAAAACTATCAGTTCTTCATAGGTGAAAACATGAATCCAGATGGCATGGTGGCTCTCTTGGACTTCCGTGAGGATGGTGTGTCTCCATATATGATTTTCTTTAAGGATGGTTTAGAAATGGAGAAATGTTAACAAATTCAGCTGATTATTTTGAGTCACCTGTCGTCGTAACTGGCTGCTGCTTTTTGTCATCTGCACAACACTAGGACTTGGACAAACTTGGACTGATGTCATCTTGAGCTTTATTCATTTATTTTTGACCTTGATTTATTTGGAGTGGAGGCATTGTTTTTAAAAACACGTCATGTAGGTTGTCTAAAATAAAAAAAAAAACATTTAAACCCATTTGAGAGAATTCCTCTTGGTCTAATGTTTTTTAAGCTCAAATTACAGTAACTTGCTATGGTTGTACCTCAAGGATCATTGTAGAGATCATTGCCTGATCTTAGATTACTTTTCAGTATAAGACTCTTCAAATAGACTTTTCTACAGTTGACTGCTTGTGAAAAAAGGAAGAGATGCCCCAAAATGTACCAACAATATGAAGTGGACCTTTCTACATTATCATTTCATCTACAAGCTGAAGTAGAGTTAACTCCGGAAGAGATTCTATCCAAAGTGAATAAAATGAAACTATGTGAAACTAAAAAAAAAATTCACAGTGTGTTTTAGGCTTGTTTACTGTTTTGTTTTGGTCTGTGCTTTCTTTCACAATATGACTAATACATAGAAATGTTCTGCATAATTACACATGTATAACATAAAATTTCTTTCTATCTTAGGCAAGAGGAAGGGGAGAGGGGAAGGAAGATCATCTGGAACTAAAAATTTTAAAAATGAATGTTAAAATGATTTTACATTTAATTGGGAAATAAAATATTTTCAAAAAATTATTCTGCCTCTTGTCCTTCCCAACATCCTTAACCTCTTCTTCTCTTACTTAACCAGAAGTTTCAAAAGTGAGGACAGATTTGTGCCTTTGTGAATATAGCTGCTATTGTGACCTTCCCAACAATGCATCTTTTTGTGGGATTAGGGGAATGTGAAAAGCTTGAAGTGTGTGGAGAAAGAGACAGGAAATATAAAGTGATGCTTCAAAGTAGCTAAAGGATTTTAACCTTTTTCATTTCATAAGGGCATATTGTTTTGTTTTGGTTCTTGTCATTCATAACATTAATTGCAATCTCATAAGGAATTAGCTAAATTTATAGTGGGTTATTTAAATGTTAAGTATTAAATGTATATGTGGAGAAGAAAATTTCATTGAACACCTAATGATACCCATGGCATATTACCACCTTGCCCTTTCAGAACCACTTCTTTTAAAGTGGTATAGAATATGCAGTAAAACTTTATATATTGTTACAGTTAGTGTCATAGAAATGGAATATTGAAACAATCATATTAGAAAAGTGATGATTATAATAATACTAAAAACCCTGAAGCATAAAAAATATAATTCTTAAATGAGTTACACATTATTATGGACAATATTCTTAATCATGCTATCTAATCTACCATTTTTAATTTTTTCTAATATTACAAATTATAGATTCATTCCCACCAAATTGAAGCAGATCTCATTTATTTTTGAACCAGTAGGAAATTTGCCAGCTACCTTTTTTTACCTCAACTAATTATTTTTCACCCCTATCTTACATTTTATTCTCTCTACATTTTCTTTAAAAGTACTATTTCTCTTTGATGACAGGATGAAGGAGGATCGTGAGTCTGATGGTGATGAAAAATACAGTTAACAGCTTAGAATAGCAATATAAAGAGCAAAGAGTGCTTATACAATGCTACAATGAAGACATAGAAAAGTCAATATTTTTGTGGCCAGAACAGAAAGGTCGATATGATATAACTGGATGTCTCTCACTGAGACGTGAGCAGGAGCAGGCAAACACATCAGTTCAAGATGCTTTGCAATGACAGCATCAGTAATAATGGTGAAGATTTATATACATTTGAAGGTTTGCAAAGCATTTTAGAAATATTATATTCTTACCACAACCATGAGAAGTAGATATTACTATTATCCCCATTACAACCCCTGAGGAAAATGAAGTAAGTAGCAGTTACTGACTCAGTCAGGGACACATAGCTAGTGAGATCACATACCTGCTTCATCAGATGCTATTGCTGATTGCTCATATTTAAATAGTTCTTAAAGATTGTAAACTTCCTTAGCTACACCAATGAATTTGATCTTCAGAACAGTCTTGGAAGTAAGAACATGCTATTAGCCACATTTTAAATGCATAGACACTGAAACTTAGAGGGCTTAAGTGGCTGGTTATGCAGGTTCACACAGAAAGCAAGTTCCTTGAGTTGGGATTTAAATTAAATATTTCTGACTTTAAATTCAATTCACTCTCCAATGTGTTAAACTGTCAAGAAATGAGCCAAATGTTAAGATATTATAATTATCAGAGACAAAGAATAAAAAATAAGCAGTCAAGATAAAAGTCCTAGAGCTAAATGTGGTTAAAAAATAGATGATGAGTCCAAGAAATAAGGAAATTGTGCTTGTGTAAATGCACAGGAAATTAAGAACCTGATATTGAGACAAAGACTATTGGAGCTAGAGGATACTTCCCTTTATTTAATTAAATTTTATTTTAGTTTCAAAAATAAGATCAGTCTTCCCTCCTTACTTATCTCCCCTCATGCTCTTTGAGAAAGCAAGTAAAACAAAACCCTTGTTATAAATAGGCATAATTATGCAAAATGAATTATTCAATTTTACATGTCTATGAAACATCTCAACCTGTGTTCTTTGTCCATCATCTCTGCCAGGAAGTGGGTGGCATGTTTTCTTCTGAGTCCTTAGGAATTGTGCTGATCAGAGTTTCTAAGTTTTTATAGAGAGAGAGAAGTAGACTACATGTGGAATATATGTGTGCACATATATGTATATAAAACCTATATGAATCTATATAAATATGTATAAAGTTTTAATCAAACAAAATCTCTGTTCCCATCTTCCAGCCCCAACCCTAACCTCTTAACCATTAAGAACATAAGGAAAACATTACTTATTATAGACATGTATATTCAATCAAAAATTTCCACATTGACTTTGTTCTAAATATCCACACGTGTGAACATACATGTGTGTACATATATACATATACATCTACATGTATGTGTGTAAATATATGTGTGTCTGTGCATGTCTAATGTGTCTCATTCTACATCCTGAGTCCTTCACTTCTCCATCAGGAAATAGGTAACATTTTCATCATTAGCCTTTTGGAATTTTGGTTTCTCATTATGCTGATAAGAGTCCAGCATAATAAATTCATTGCATTTATATGCTTGAAATAGTTCATCATCTACAGACTATTTTCTACCAGCACCTATGCACATCATTGTTTATTTCATATTGCTATGCTTAAGGCAGACTATTGATCAAATATTACTCTAGGTTGAGGGCTCCACAGCAGTCATTGCAGAGGAAGACTGTCATTTTAGGTGTAGATGGTTTGGCTGATTATGGTAAAGTGAATCTGTAAGAATAGAAAAATAATGTTATATTCATCACTAGCAGTATGATTCCTTGTTGATGCCTATCAAAAACAATGTCCAGATAATTTATCAGATAAGTGTGAAGAGTTCTCTGTGATACAACACTTTTCTGACACAATTTATCACATGAAATTGCAGCCCCCTCTACCATCTAAATCCACTAGTTTCTGAAAGCAATCCAGAAATCACATAGCATTTATTAAAAACCTATAATGTGATGGGACCTGTGCTAATTACTGATGATACAAAGAAAAGAAGATAAAGGAAAAGAAAAGGGAAAAGAACAACTGTCCTTACCCTTCTCAAGTAACTCAGAATCTTTTGGAACTGGGGGGGTAGGGAGAGGTCTGGAAGAAAACATACAAACAGCTATATACAAACAAAATACATGCCAGATAAATTAGGTGCAATCTTGGAGGGAAGGCATTAAAATTAGGAAGAACTGGGAAAGACTTCATAAGATCATGATTTTCTGACTTTATCAGAGGTCACTGGGCATAAATGTTTCAGATGCATTCACTGCTCAGTTACCTGGAGGACTGCATCACTGAGCTCCACCTGGTATTTGAAAATACAAGAAGGGTCCACTAAGCTTTCTGTATATGATGCCACCGTTGTCTATATAGTCTTTTCACGTATTAGGTCAGGCTCTATTTAAGAATGGAGTTACTCTGGAAGATCAATTCCAGAAAGACTTAATTAATCATCCAGAGACTTTAATTGGTAAGAATGACTATAGTCTGACTTGACCTGACACTATGAATTGTGCTGTATTCAAAATTTAAAGTCCTCCCTCGGAAAACTAGATTTTCTTGTAGGGTGTCCTACTTCAATAACTCTAAATGAATACTGATGACAATTATCTCAAAGAGAGAACATTGCATCAGAATGTTTCTATTTCTGTTATAAGGTGACTCCTTGAAGAGTGACATCTAAGAGTCTTACAATAACAAGTTCCCTGCCTCTCACTTCTAAATCTGTCCTTAGTCTTTGTATGCTCTCTTCTTGAAGTCATAGCCGATTGAATTCTCTGCATGGTATACTTGAAAGCTTCACTTATCAAGACTCCTGTAGACAAAGAGTGTCACTATGATTATTGAGGCAATCAATGGCTTCTCTTTCTTTTAAGTCACTTTGAATTCTGGAACCCAAGGAATGTTTGGTACACATCATAAAACTAGTGAACTTTCACAAACTGAGTCATATTTTTCCAGGTAATCACAAAAAGAAATCACCTCTCCTACCCCACCCCTCCCAATATACACAACTCAAAATTTTAGTGCAGCAATGAACTAGAAATGATTTATATTTCCAGACTTGGTCATTGCTGTTATACACAGACACATGGTGCCAATTCCACACAAGCAAAAGGATCAAGCTTGCATTGATATGGAAAAGTACTATGATTTCTAAAAAATATTTAATTTAAGCAAAGTCCTCTGCCATTTGGATTGAAAAGGTACATCTCATAAACTATATGTAAAATGAATATCCTGAGGGAGGAGGAGTTATACATTTATGCAGATTATGAGGATTGTTTAGAAAGTTACAAAATAACAGAATTTTAGTTATAAGAACTTGGTAAAGGATCCTTCTTCCAATATCACTACAAAATGGTCATCCAGCCATCCTTGATGACCTTTAGTCAAGAGGAACATCTTACTTTCCGAAATAGTTCATTCCAGTTTTGTACAGTTCTAATAGTTAATAAATACTTTGCATTACATTAAGTCAAAATCTGTTTCTCTGAAATGCCTGTCCATTGCATCCAGTCATGTCTTCTGTGACCAGGCAGATCAACTCAAATACCTCTTCTGATAACCAGTCTTCAAATATTTAAAGATAGCTATGATGATGCCCTTAAGTCATTTCATATCTGAGATAATCATAATTTGCAATATCAGCTTCTCTTCATACAGTATGATTTCAAGGTTCTTCCCCTTCCTTGTTACCCTCATCTAGAAGGCCTTAAGTTGATCAATGTTTTTCAGTGTCAGACATTTCTAGTAATTTACCTGTTTGCTAGATATTTGCACTAGGGTCTCCATTATGTTTATGAAGAAAAAAGAAGTTTGGTACTCCGTGATAATTATATAATTTTTAGTGAAATCTATATTCACCACACAACTCACCTGCTCATTTTCAATCTTCTTGATCAGCTCCTGGGGAGTGGTAATTCATATCAGATTAGATCTCTAGAAAGTATACCATCTGGTCAACAACTGAAGAGAAGAGGAATAGTGTGCAAGTTTATATGCAGAACTCAAACAATCATATATTTGGTAACAGCATTTATGTTACATAATACATTCTAGTTCCACCTAAAAAATATAAAAAAAAAGATCAGTGGACAAGAAACAGAGACTACAGTAACAAAACATAATGTGTATGAGGCATGTTCAATGAACTAAACTTAGGAAAACAGAAATGTCATTCTATAAAATTTTTTAATAATAGGATAGCAGTGTGGCAAAAAATGTTAGATTAAATAAGAAATTATTGGAAAGATAATGAATTTAATTACAAAAAAATTAATTTATATAACAAAATATTTCAAAACATGAAAGGAATGAATTGCAAAATATCTTTGAAATAAAATTATCTGATACAAAATTGATACAATTATCAAAATAATGAAAGTAAAGGCAAAAATCTTTTAAGGAAACAAACTAAATAAATAAAAGTGCTCCAAAAGTTCCTCAAACTCACTAATCCTCAGAAATCCACAGAGTCTTAGAGAATCATCTCTTATGTATGTGACTGATAAAAATAGTAACCACATATAGAATCATCTCTTATGTATGTGACTTTGACAAAAATAGTAACCACATATAGAATCATCTCTTATGTATGTGACTTTGACAAAAATAGTAACCACATTTAGAATCATCTCTTATATATGTGACCGACAAAAATAGTAACAACATATAGAATCATCTCTTATATATGTGACTTTGACAACAATAGTAACCACATATAGAATCATCTCTTACGTATGTGACTGAAAAAAATAGTAACCACATACGGAATCATCTCTTATGTATATGACTTTGACAAAAATAGTAACCACATATAGAATCATCTCTTATATAGGTGACCGACAAAAATAGTAACCACATATAGAATCATCTCTTATGTATGTGACTTTGACAAAAATAGTAACCACATACAGAATCATCTCTTACGTATGTGACTTTGACAAAAATAGTAACCACATACAGAATCATCTCTTATGTATGTGACTTTGACAAAAACAGTAACCACATATAGAATCATCTCTTACGTATGTGACTTTGACAAAAATAGTAACCACATACAGAATCATCTCTTACGTATGTGACTTTGACAAAAATAGTAACCACATACAGAATCATCTCTTATGTATGTGACTTTGACAAAAATAGTAACCACATGTAGAATCATCTCTTATATATGTGACGGACAAAAATAGTAACCACATATGGAATCATCTCTTATATATGTGACTTTGACAACAATAACAACCACATATAGAATCATCTCTTATGTATGTGACTTTGACAAAAATAGTAACCACATACAGAATCCTCTCTTATGTATGTGACTTTGACAAACGTAGTAACCACATACAGAATCATCTCTTATGTATGTGACTTTGACAAACGTAGTAACCTCATATAGAATCATCTCTTATGTATGTGACTTTGACAAAAATAGTAACCCCATACAGAATCTTCTCTTATGTATGTGACTTTGACAAACATAGTGACCACATATAGAATCACTCTTATGTATGTGACTTTGACAAAAATAGTAACCACATATACAATCATCTCTTATATATGTGACTTTGACAACAATAGTAATCACATATAGAATCATCTCTTATGTATGTGACTTTGACCAACATAGTAACCCCATACAGAATCTTCTCTTATGTATGTGACTTTGACAAACATAGTAACCACATATAGAATCACTCTTATGTATGTGACTTTGACAAAAATAGTTACCCCATACAGAATTATTTCTTATGTATGTGACTTTGACAAAAACAGTAACCACATAGAGAATCATCTCTTATATATGTGACCGAAAAAAATAGTAACCACATATAGAATCATCTCTTATATATGTGACTTTGACAACAATAGTAACCACATATAGAATCATCTCTTACGTATGTGACTGTGACAAAAATAGTAACCACTTACAGAATCATCTCTTATATATGTGACCGACAAAAATAATAACCACATATAGAATCATCTCTTATGTATGTGACTTTGACAAAAATAGTAACCACATACAGAATCATCTCTTATATAGGTGACCGACAAAATAGTAACCACATATAGAATCATCTCTTATGTATGTGACTGACAAAAATAGCAACCACATACAGAATCATCTCTTATATATGTGACTTTGACAACAATAGTAACCACATATAGAATCATCTCTTATGTATATGACTTTGACAAAAATAGTAACCACATACAGAATCATCTCTTATTTATGTGACTTTGACAAAAACAGTAACCACATATAGAATCATCTCTTATATATGTGACCGACAAAAATAGTAACCACATATGGAATCATCTCTTATATATGTGGCTTTGACAAAAATAGTAACCACATATAGAATCATCTCTTATGTATGTGACTTTGACAAAAATAGTAACCACATATAGAATCATCTCTTATATAGGTGACCGACAAAAATAGTAACCACATATAGAATCATCTCTTATATATGTGACTTTGACAACAATAGTAACCACATATAGAATCATCTCTTACGTATGTGACTGACAAAAATAGTAACCACATACGGAATCATCTCTTATGTATATGACTTTGACAAAAATAGTAACCACATATAGAATCATCTCTTATATAGGTGACCGACAAAAATAGTAACCACATATAGAATCATCTCTTATGTATGTGACTTTGACAAAAATAGTAACCACATACAGAATCATCTCTTACGTATGTGACTTTGACAAAAATAGTAACCACATACAGAATCATCTCTCATGTATGTGACTTTGACAAAAAGAGTAACCACATATAGAATCATCTCTTACGTATGTGACTTTGACAAAAATAGTAACCACATACAGAATCATCTCTTACGTATGTGACTTTGACAAAAATAGTAACCACATGTAGAATCATCTCTTATATATGTGACCGACAAAAATAGTAACCACATATGGAATCATCTCTTATATATGTGACTTTGACAACAATAGTAACCACATATAGAATCATCTCTTATGTATGTGACTTTGACAAAAATAGTAACCACATACAGAATCCTCTCTTATGTATGTGACTTTGACAAACGTAGTAACCACATACAGAATCATCTCTTATGTATGTGACTTTGACAAACGTAGTAACCTCATATAGAATCATCTCTTATGTATGTGACTTTGACAAAAATAGTAACCCCATACAGAATCTTCTCTTATGTATGTGACTTTGACAAAAATAGTAACCACATACAGAATCATCTCTTATTTATGTGACTTTGACAAAAACAGTAACCACATATAGAATCATCTCTTATATATGTGACCGACAAAAATAGTAACCACATATGGAATCATCTCTTATATATGTGGCTTTGACAAAAATAGTAACCACATATAGAATCATCTCTTATGTATGTGACTTTGACAAAAATAGTAACCACATATAGAATCATCTCTTATATAGGTGACCGACAAAAATAGTAACCACATATAGAATCATCTCTTATATATGTGACTTTGACAACAATAGTAACCACATATAGAATCATCTCTTACGTATGTGACTGACAAAAATAGTAACCACATACGGAATCATCTCTTATGTATATGACTTTGACAAAAATAGTAACCACATATAGAATCATCTCTTATATAGGTGACCGACAAAAATAGTAACCACATATAGAATCATCTCTTATGTATGTGACTTTGACAAAAATAGTAACCACATACAGAATCATCTCTTACGTATGTGACTTTGACAAAAATAGTAACCACATACAGAATCATCTCTCATGTATGTGACTTTGACAAAAAGAGTAACCACATATAGAATCATCTCTTACGTATGTGACTTTGACAAAAATAGTAACCACATATAGAATCATCTCTTACGTATGTGACTTTGACAAAAATAGTAACCACATACAGAATCATCTCTCATGTATGTGACTTTGACAAAAATAGTAACCACATGTAGAATCATCTCTTATATATGTGACCGACAAAAATAGTAACCACATATGGAATCATCTCTTATATATGTGACTTTGACAACAATAGTAACCACATATAGAATCATCTCTTATGTATGTGACTTTGACAAAAATAGTAACCACATACAGAATCCTCTCTTATGTATGTGACTTTGACAAACGTAGTAACCACATACAGAATCATCTCTTATGTATGTGACTTTGACAAACGTAGTAACCTCATATAGAATCATCTCTTATGTATGTGACTTTGACAAAAATAGTAACCCCATACAGAATCTTCTCTTATGTATGTGACTTTGACAAACATAGTAACCACATATAGAATCACTCTTATGTATGTGACTTTGACAAAAATAGTAACCACATATAGAATCATCTCTTATATATGTGACCGACAAAAATAGTAACCACATATAGAATCATCTCTTATATATGTGACCGACAAAAATAGTAACCACATATGGAATCATCTCTTATATATGTGGCTTTGACAAAAATAGTAACCACATATAGAATCATCTCTTATGTATGTGACTTTGACAAAAATAGTAACCACATTTAGAATCATCTCTTATATATGTGACCGACAAAAATAGTAACCACATATAGAATCATCTCTTATATATGTGACTTTGACAACAATAGTAACCACATATAGAATCATCTCTTACGTATGTGACTGACAAAAATAGTAACCACATACGGAATCATCTCTTATGTATATGACTTTGACAAAAATAGTAACCACATATAGAATCATCTCTTATATAGGTGACCGACAAAAATAGTAACCACATATAGAATCATCTCTTATGTATGTGACTTTGACAAAAATAGTAACCACATACAGAATCATCTCTTACGTATGTGACTTTGTCAAAAATAGTAACCACATACAGAATCATCTCTTATGTATGTGACTTTGACAAAAACAGTAACCACATATAGAATCATCTCTTACGTATGTGACTTTGACAAAAATAGTAACCACATACAGAATCATCTCTTACGTATGTGACTTTGACAAAAATAGTAACCACATACAGAATCATCTCTTATGTATGTGACCTTGACAAAAATAGTAACCACATGTAGAATCATCTCTTATATATGTGACCGACAAAAATAGTAACCACATATGGAATCATCTCTTATATATGTGACTTTGACAACAATAGTAACCACATATAGAATCATCTCTTATGTATGTGACTTTGACAAAAATAGTAACCACATACAGAATCCTCTCTTATGTATGTGACTTTGACAAACAAAAATAGTAACCACATTACGGAATCATCTCTTATGTATATGACTTTGTAGTAACAGAATCATCTCTTATGTATGTGACCTTTGACAAAAAACAGTAACCACATATAGAATCATCTCTTACGTATGTGATATAGTAACCACATACAGAATCATCTCATACTTATGTATGTGACTTTGACAAAAATAGTAACCACATACAGAATCCTCTCTTATGTATGTGACTTTGACAAACGTAGTAACCACATACAGAATCATCTCTTATGTATGTGACTTTGACAAACATAGTAACCACATATAGAATCACTCTTATGTATGTGACTTTGACAAAAATAGTAACCACATATAGAATCATCTCTTATATATGTGACCGACAAAAATAGTAACCACATATAGAATCATCTCTTATATATGTGACTTTGACAACAATAGTAACCACATATAGAATCATCTCTTATGTATGTGACTTTGACCAAAATAGTAACCCCATACAGAATCTTCTCTTATGTATGTGACTTTGACAAACATAGTAACCACATATAGAATCACTCTTATGTATGTGACTTTGACAAAAATAGTTACCCCATACAGAATCATCTCTTATGTATGTGACTTTGACAAAAACAGTAACCACATAGAGAATCATCTCTTATATATGTGACCGACAAAAATAGTAACCACATATAGAATCATCTCTTATATATGTGACTTTGACAACAATAGTAACCACATACAGAATCATCTCTTACGTATGTGACTGTGACAAAAATAGTAACCACTTACAGAATCATCTCTTATATATGTGATCGACAAAAATAATAACCACATATAGAATCATCTCTTATGTATGTGACTTTGACAAAAATAGTAACCACATACAGAATCATCTCTTATATAGGTGACCGACAAAATAGTAACCACATATAGAATCATCTCTTATGTATGTGACTGACAAAAATAGCAACCACATACAGAATCATCTCTTATATATGTGACTTTGACAACAATAGTAACCACATATAGAATCATCTCTTATGTATGTGACTTTGACAAAAACAGTAACCACATATAGAATCATCTCTTATGTATATGACTTTGACAAAAATAGTAACCACATACAGAATCATCTCTTATGTATGTGACTTTGACAAAAATAGTAACCACATATAGAATCATCTCTTATTTATGTGACTTTGACAAAAACAGTAACCACATATAGAATCATCTCTTATATATGTGACCGACAAAAATAGTAACTACATATGGAATCATCTCTTATATATGTGGCTTTGACAACAATAGTAACCACATAATAGAATCATCTCTTATGTATGTGACTTTGACAAAAACAGTGACCACATATAGAATCATCTCTTATGTATATGACTTTGACAAAAATAGTAACCACATACAGAATCATCTCTTATGTATGTGACTTTGACAAAAATACTAACCACATATAGAATCATCTCTTATATATGTGACTTTGACAAAAATAGTAACCACAAAAAGGATAACATTAACAGCTCACAAAGGGTAAAAGTTACAAAACTTATCATACCTTTTGACATAGATATCTTACCTCTAGGATCATATTCTAAGGATATTACTAAAAGGAAAAAAAAAATTGCCAGTATAATATACATATATTTGTAACAGTAAGCAGGAAAAAAGGGAAAAAACACATCTAATAATTCAGAAATGGTAGAAAATTTTGTGGTCAATGAATCATTGAAATTAAGTCATTCATTCCACAAGTATTTATTAAGTGCCTACTTTGTATATAGTATTATTTTAGATATTGGAGATATGAAGAAAAAATAATTCATTGCCATCAAGGAACTTATATTCTATTTGGGGAAACAACACTAACAGATAAGAAAATACAAAAAAAAAGGAGTATTAGTAGAATAAAGTTTATCTTGAGAGTAGAGAGCAATTTGCAGCAGGAAGATCTGGCTTCTAATGCCTTCTATAACAAACACTGATGTTTGACCTTGGGGAAATTACTTCTCCATTCTCCATGAAACTCTTAAAGTGTATAGGGTGAAGAACAATAGATCTACTTTGGTGGAAGGTAGAATACATTAGATTACAATTTCCTTGAGGGCAAGGACTGCCTTTGGCTTTGTTTTGTATTCCCCAGTGCTCAGCCCAGTGTCTATCACATAGTAGACACTTCATCAATGTTTATTAAATTGCATTGAACTGAGTTTCTCTCCTGAAACTCTCTTTAACAATAAAATGCTATCTCTAATAAGAAAAACATGTTGACCTTATTTAGCCATTATGTACGTTGTTCCCCAGGTTTCATTTTGTTCATTCTTTATTATTTCATGTTATGTCTTTCCTCCATTTTTTTCTGAATTCTCACATTTCTCTTTTTCTTGCAAGATATTACTATTCTATTCCATTCATATACCCTAGATTATTCAGATCTTCAATCAATAGTACCTATTATTATTTTTTAATTTTTATTCCTCCAGATTGCTACTGTGAATATTTGCTTACTATTAGGACTTTATGTCATTAATCAGCCCAATATTATGACTAGAAGTGAGAGATTGGGGTTAAATGATTTGTGTTAGTTTTGTTACTTTGGTTTCCTATTTCCCAATTAGTTTCCAGAGTGTTTAGATGATTCTTCAGCTACACAAAAGTATTTATTTGTGTGTTTGTCTTCACATTGTCCCTCAAACCATGAGTATTTCTATTTTTTTTTTATCAAATTTGCCAGTTTAATGGAAATGAAGTGAAACTGAAGAATTGTATTAATTTGAATCGACCATATTATTAATGAGTTGGAGCTTTTTTCAATTATTTGCAGAAATTTTTTTTTTGAAAACTTTTCATAAGATTTGATCACTTTTCTATGGAGGAGGGTTTCCTGGTAAATTTATATCATTGTTCCATATAGTATATCTGAGATTGTCAACATTTGTTAGAGCTGTTTGAAGAAAATATTTTCCCATTCTGCCAATTGATTGTTTTCTTTTCTGAGTTTCTTCATATCTTTTTCTGATTGTACATTTTAATAGAGAATGTCAAATAAAGGCACTGTGGCTCTACCATGTCATGTTACATTCTGGTCATTTGTGACATAAGGATAAATTACATAAATGGGATGTTTTGCTATTAGTTAATGAAAATTCAAGGTGAAGTACTCCTAGATGAGGATACATGTGAAGAATATGTCCAATTCAAATCATGGACCAAGAAACCTAAATGTAAATCCTTCTGATATTTCATCTCCAAGGGGCCATGGTAATAGGAGATTGAAAGTTATACACTTCACAGAACTTTAGCATTATCTTTGTTATCATGGAAGCCCTTGTTATTATAAATTGCAGTGTCCATTGATAAAAAAATAAAAATAAAGATTCCCAGAGAAGCTTAAAAGATTTTGTTAATGAATTCACTCAGGTGTTCCTTACTATTTCATAGCCTCAGCACTTTCCAACCAAATAATGAAGCAGTTACTCAGAACTTGTGAAGTTCATCGTAAATTTCCATCCAGAGTAATAGTCATTAATATGTGGGCAATATAATGAAGAGATTTCTATTTTAAAAAATAAGTTATCATTCATACTCAAGGCCTGAATTATGATTCTCAATAAAGAATATTACATATTGGAGAATAGACCTAATAGTCCCTCAAAACAGGAAGAATAATTTACATACTTTTATAATACAAACTATTCTTGCATAAAACAAATGTGATGTTTAAAATAATCATTACAGGACACTCAGAGGTTTATCTTATTCAGTTATTACAATATGGCTCAAGGTACAGGACAATGTCACAGAATGTATTGTTATCATAAAACACACTCTCTCCCATCTTTCTGTTCAATTGATGATTGGGGATTAAATTATATCCTTTATGGCTTTTTCATTTTTCCTCTGCTTCCTCTAACCCATCCCCAACAGAAGTAATTACACATTCTTTTGATCATTTAGGTTGACATAGTATTTAATTATGATAATGCAGGCAAAATTGTGTGGTTCAGGCATAGACTATCACCTTCCAAATTCATATTTATGGTCAATCAATGTATTACCAATGATAGCGTAACTCCAGCTCCATACCAATATAGAAAAATAACTAGAATGTTCAAATAATGTAGAGTATTTTCTAAAATTGTCACATAATTTTCACAAAATCAAAGTATCAAAAGTTACTGGATTGTGTTCTGTAAAATCAATTGTTTTCAAATCTGGATTTTTTAAAATTTCTGAATAAAATTTGTTTCATGTTTTAAGCACAATTTGGACTTTTGATGGACTGAAAGAATACTGAGTCTAAAGTCAATTGTTTATAACCAAGAATTAAAAAAAAAACTAAAGCAACATGCAATCATAAATGTTCTGAAATAGTATTTTTTTATGAATTCCATTTTCTTTAGTATTTTACACATTAACATAAGAATTATAGGAACAACAAAAAAAATTGAATATACTATAAATTAAAAAAACATGCATTACATTAGTAAAACACTTCATGGAATATTTGGTCACTATGTCTTACAAACCATTTTGAAAATAAATTAGTTCTGTTATTATTTTACTGAAAAAAAACAAAAAAAACTTCACTTGACTTCTAACACTATATTTATTTTTTAATAAAATTTTGCTATCTTTTTTATATCACTAGAATTTCTCCCAGTATCCCTTCCAAAGGGGCATCCTATCTAACATAAAATGTTTTAAAGATAAAAAGAAAAAAGGAAGAGATCAAAAAATGAATAAACCTAATCATTACAATAAAAAGTCTGAACATATTTAAAATGTTCTTTATCAGTGGACTTCCCACCATTCCAAAGGAGAAGGAAGGGAGCTCCTTCTGCTATTTCTTCTTCAAAGCCATATTTATTCTTAGTGATTTTTAATTTTAACTGCCATTAGTCATTATTCCTTGCACTTACATTATTGTCATCACTGTGTATAATTTTCCTAGCTACATTTACTTTCTTCTGTACCAATTTAAGTAATACTCCCATGATTTGTTATATTCATTGTATTTTTCATTTCTTACAACATTTTAATATTCCATTATATTCATGTGCTATAATGGCTAGCCATTCCCCAATTGATTGCTATCTATTTTGCCTCCAGGTCTATGTTAACACACACAAAAAAGTGACATTATAAATGGCTTTTTTTAAAAATAAATATGGAGACTTTTTCCTTGTCTTATTTCAGACTCAAACACCAGAAGTCAAATACCGAATAAAGAAAAGAAAAAGCAACATATTATAAACCTAAATATTGAAATTTGCATATTAAAGAAAAAAATGGAAAGAAAACGATGTGAAGTGCACATCAGAACATAAAAAAGGATTCAAAATATGCAGCAAGAAATTTTCATTTCAAGAAAGTCTGTACTCATTGTGCTGAGAGCTGCCCATCTTTTCTTTGCTTCTTTGTAAGTTTTTTGTTCTCTACCATGCACTTTTTTGTTTCTCTTTTTTTCTGCCTTCTTCCCCTCATCATGGCTACAATAAAGTGTAGATATATTTAGATATCTATACATACATAACATATATTTACACAAATATATATGTACATATATGCATACATAGAAATATACTTTCCCTAACAAATTCTACTCCTAATCTTTGTTTTTATGTTTGTGCATATCTCTTACTTCCTATCCCTCCTGACACCACTATTTTACTTCCATACACTACATTGACTTCCTATTACTTTGCTGTATTGATAACATAATTTTGCACGTTATTAATGTGATTTTGCTTCTCAATGGGAAGATCATTCATTAACAGATCCATGTGAGTTGCTTAAATCATATGGTAGACTAAGGCATATGTGATGTAAGGAGCTTGCTGAATGGGTGGAACAGAAAGGTGTGGAGCAAAAAGAGGAAGAGCTAGAGTAGAGCTGTGAGAAAGTTGGTCAGAGTGCAATCACAGCAGGGAAGAATGCAAGCCATCAGGCAGCTAGTTAGCATGAGTGAGAGAGCTTGCTTGTGATTTTGTTTATAGAAACCTGTTTGTGATTTGTTTAAGGTAGCTGGTTTGTAGGAAGCCTAATAGAGGGAAGGCTTGGGGATGGTGTTGTCTTCTAAATTGCTATTGTGCATAGATTTTTGTTACTATGATGCATTTGGCATTTTGGTGTCTGAATAAATATTTTGATTCTATCTTTCATGTGGAAAGTTAATTATATTTCACAATTCAGAATTGTACCAGGATATTCATGGTCACTGTAGGTGCTATGAATGTCATCTTGGCACCACATTGGCCTACATCTCTCCAAGAATCCCTCCCCTATCCTCCCATTCTCATAAGTCTAAACACCCTTCTATGCCACCATTTAATCTATTCCTTCACCCTTCCCTCTAGAAATATCTTCATTATCCTCTACCCCATCCCTATCCTCTTACCTTTTAATAGAACTACCAGTTCTCCTTCCCTATCTAATTCCCCCTCTTGATTTTTCTTCTTGCACCTCATTTGTATAAAATAATAATCTTTTAATCTATTCCTAAACAGATACATTTTTTAAAGTCATATCATGCTCAGGTCTATCCCAATCTTTCTTACAATGTACTCAAATAGCAATGACAGCCTTAGACATACATTTTACATTTTACTGAATGCCTTGTAATCAATCTTTGGTATGTACTTTATAATTTTCTTGCTCTTATATGTCAAATCTTCTATTAATTTCAGCTTTATTAAATAAATTCCTTAAAATCTGAGAGTTGATCATATGTCCATTATTTTTTCATTCAGAATTATGCTTAATTTTACTGGGTACAGTATTTTTGGCCAGAAGTCCAATTGTGTTGCCCTTCAAAATGCAGTGTTCCAAGACTTGTAGTCCTTTAGGGTTTCTGTTCTTAGGTCTTGTGTGATTCTAATTGTAGTACCATTATATTTAGACTTTTTTTCCTTGTTGCTGTTACTATTTTATCTTTTAGTTGGTGGTTTCAGAATTTGACTATAGTATTCCTAAGAGTTTTTCTCATAGGATCTCTTTTAAGTAGTGATTGGTTGTTTTTTTTTTCTATTTCTGCTTCCCTATCTTGATCTAATGCTTTAGGAAAATTTTCTTTCATTATTTCCTATATTATTATGTCAAGATTCTTTTTTTAAAAAAATCATATCTCATTGTTATTATCTTTAAGGAAATTAATTATTATTTCTTTGGCTTCTTTCAGAATTAATGTATTAAATTTCCAACTAATTTTAAGAGTTTCTTCAGTGATCCTTTATTAAGTACAATTTTTGTTTCTTTGTGATCAGAAAAATATGCATTTAATGATTCTAGATGTGCTTATTTATTTATGATAGGCAACAAGTTTTTTGAAAAGGTATCATATTAATCTCGATTGCATGATACTTTCTATTCCCTTTTCATAATCAACCAAAATCTATGACCCTCCCTCCCACACACACACCCATTTTATTATATTCTATTCAGAGACCTTTTTTTTGTTGGATTTGTTTATGTCTGCAAGGAATACTTTAAGGTGCCCTATAAATTTATCCTTGTGTCCCATTTAGCTATGTCTCCAAATTTCTAAATGCTGTGTAATTTGGTATATGCATGTTAAATATTGAAATTACTCACTAATGATACCTTTCAGCACAATATAGTTTTCCCCATTTATTTCTTTTAAATAAATGAAGTTTTGCTTATGCCTTATCTGAGATGATTATCACTTCTTTCTCTCGGCTGTAACATAAAAGACTTTTCTGCAGAATTTCTGTGTGACTCTTTGTTTCAAGAATCTTTGTAGTAACAAGCATGTCACTGAATTCTACTTTCTTATCCATGATAACTTCTTTTTTATGAGTGTATTGGCTCCATTCACTTTCACAAGTATGATTATTAGTTGTGCATTTCCTCCATGTTCATTTTTATAATTTTTCCCCCAAACCTCACTTCCCATACCCTGTTTATCACAAGTTTATTCTTTTTTTTCTACCTTTACTTTAATTCCCTTTACCATTTCTCAGTCCAAGCTGGGGGCTATTATGCTTAGAATTAATCCCTTTCTGAATCTACAACAACTTTTATTTCATTATTTCTATAATATATGGTGAGTGTGTGTGTGTGTGTGTGTGTGTGTGTGTGTGTGTCTGGGTTCTGACATTCTTTGGCTAATTTGTATGAAAATGAAGTTCAAGTGATTTTTCCCACCCCTTCTTGCTTTTTATAGCTTTCTATCTACACATCCTAATTATGTAAAACCATACTTTCCTCTTACCTCCCCTTATCCTTTTTCCCCTTAGCATATCCATTTCCTTTCTTCTTTTAAGATTTCCAAAACATAACAAAACTGTAAGGAATTCTATTTTATTTGACTCCCCACATGACTGTAATAATATTAATCTTCTGATTAGACACCTGCATCACTTAAATACTAATATTTTCATGAGAAGTTATTGGAGGTCCACCATTTCACTAAAAATCTACTTATTTTGCATCTAGAAATATACTTAGTATTTTTAGGTAAATGATTCTTTTTTTGAATATTGTATTCCAAGACTTTTTCCCTGTTTATAATGGTAATTGTTAAATAGTGTATAATCTTGAATGTTGTCCATTTTCCTTGAATTCTTTAGGTTTTTCCATTATGCTCTATAATATCAAAGATCCTGACATACATATGAGAATGCACTGTATAGGTTCTTAGATCTGTTTTTCTAAAACTAACTTTTGAAGGGTCAACAATCTACTTTAATCAAGCACATCCCTCATTCACTTAGTGCAGGGAAAAAGTCAGCACCCTGAACTTCAGAAAAAATGCAGAGAAATAAAGATCAACAGACAGGGCTTTCATCTGTCTGATCATAAACTATACATGCATCACAGATCAACAGAGAGATCCAACCGTCTGACCATTACATACACACACGGATACATACATAACTACCAGAGAGAGAAGCACTACCAGGGAGAGAAGCGCCAACATTTGGTTTTTAAAAACCAGGGGCTCCTTAGTGGTAATCCAGACTCTTATCTGACTAAACAAGCACTTTCAATGAGAAAGCCCCAAAACAAAACGTCACCTCTCTCTCTCTCTCTCTCTCTCTCTCTCTCTCTCTCTCTCTCTCTCTCTCTCTCTATATATATATATATATATATATATATATATATATATATATATATATATATATATATATGGGCAGGCTCATCAAAGGGTCTAAAGATCTTGAACTCTTATTAACATAATTAACATTACACTTCCTTGGTTTTGAGGTTTCTTTCAAGAGAATGATGAATTCTTTCTTGCTCATTTCACTGGGCATCAGTTCAGGTAAAGGTTTACAAGTTTTTCTGAGTGAATGTGCTTCACCAATTTTTAAAACACCATAGAATCCCATCAGAATCATATACAACAACTTGTTTAACTATTTCCCAGTGATTGGATATCTCAATTTCCATTTTTTTGCCACCATTAAAAGAGATGCTATGAATATTTTTTTACACATTGTTCCTTTTCTTTTTTTGTTTCTTTATCTCTTTTTGGTTATCTCTTTAGTGGTGTCATTGTTGGATCAAACAGTATGTACACTCTGATTGTCCTGGGAATAGTACCAAATTGTTCTCCAGAATGGTTGGATTACTTGAAAACTCCACTGACAATGAATTACTGTTACAATTTTCCTACATTTTCTCTAACATTTATCATTTTTCTTTTCTGTCCTATTAGTCAGTGTGATAGGTGTGATGTAGTACCTCATGGTTGTTAAAATGTGCATTTTTCTAATCTATAGTGATTTAAAACATTTTTTCATATGATTAGACAACTTTGATTATTTTGTCTGAAAATTGCCTTTTCACATGTTTTGACCTTTTATCAACTGAGGAATGGTTCTTATTTCTATAAATATGACTTAGTTTTCCATGTGTTTGAGAAATGAAGTCAATATCAGAAAAACTCATTGTAACTTTTTTCACAATAATAATTATTGTGTACTTCCTTACATTCTATTTTCCCCATTTGTTCTAATTTCTCTCCCCATGTTGACCTTCCCTGTTCTTAAAAAAATGTTTTGCTTCTGACTTTTACTAAGTATGTATATTATTGCCTCTTTGAACCAATTCCAATAAGGGTAAGGATCATGTTCCCTGATCCTGACCCCATTTACTCCTTCACCATAAAATCTCTTTCAGGTCTCTTTTATATCAGGTAATTTATCTTCTTCTACCTTCTGCTTTCATCTTCTCCCAGTGTATTCTTTCTCATTTCATATTTTTATATAGTCATAAAATCAAATTCATCTCATATCTCTGCTTTCTGTCTATGTATACTCCTAATTGTCCTAATAATGAAAAAAAAACACTGAATTCTAAATACCATTTTCCCATGTAGGAATATAAATAGGTTAACCTTATTAAATCTCTTTTGATTTCTCTTTCCTGTTTACCTTTTTATGTTTCCCTTCAGTCTTGAATTTGAAAGTTAAATTCTCTTATTCAACTCTGGCATTTTCATCAGGAGTGCTTGACAGTCCTCTATTTTAATGAATATTCATTTTTCTCCCTTAATGATTATACTCAGTTTTGCTGTGAAGATGATTCTGAATATAATCTTAGCTCTTTTGCCCTTTGGAATATCATATATCAGTACTTCTTCGTGGTTGATTACAATATTTTCTTCTTGATCTGTGAGGTCTGGAATTTGACTATAATATTCCTAAGAGTTTTAGTTTTGAGATTTGTCCCAAGGGGTATTGGTAGATTCTTTCTATTAGACTATTTTACCCTGTGGTTCTAGAAAATCAGAGCAGTTTTCTTAGATAATATCTTGAAAGATGATTTCCAGCCTCATTTTGGAGGACAGCTTTTACTTATTATATTAATTCTTAAATCATCTCTCCTAGATCTATTTTCCAGGTCAGTTATTTTTCCAATGAGATATTTCACATCTATTTTTTTCATTCTTTTCATTTTATTTGATTATTTCTTGATGTCTCATAGTTCTTAGTTTTCACTTTCCCAATTATAACTTTTTAAAATTTATTTATTTTAAGTTTTCAAGATTCCATTTTAAGTTTTCAATATTCATTTCCACAAAATTTGGAGTTCAAATTTTATCCCCATCTTTATCCTCTCACATCCCAAAGTGCCAAGGATTCTAATTACCCCTACCAACAATTGTCCCTCCCTTCTAATGTCCCTCCCTTCCCTTACCCCCACCTTCTCTTTTGTCCTGTAGGGCAAGATAAATTTCTATACCCCATTATCTGCATTTCTTGTTTCCCAGTTGTATGCAAGAACAATATTCAACAGTTGTTCCTAAAACTTTGAGTTCCAACTTCTCTTCCTCCCTCCTTCCCCACCCATCCCCATTGGGAAGGCAAGCAATTCAACATAGGCTCTATATGTGTAGTTTTGAAAATGACTTACACAATAGTCAAGTTGTAAATGACTTACTATATTTCCCTCTATCCTGTCCTGCTCCATATTTCTTCTACTCTCTCTTTTGACCTTGTCTCTCTGCAAAGTGTTGACTTCTAATTGTTCCCTTCTCCCATAGCCCTCCCTTCCATCATCCTCCCCAATCTGCTTATGCCTTTCTCCCCGACTTTCCTGAATTGTAAGATAGGTTTTCATACCAAAATGAGTGTGCATTTTATTCCTTCTTTGAGTCAGATTTAATGAGAGTAAGCTTCACATTTTCCCTCTCACCTATCCCCTATTTCCCTCCACTGAAAAGTCTTTTTCTTGCCTCTTTTATGAGAGATAATTTGCCCCATTCCATTTCTCCCTTTCTCCTCCCAATATATTCCTCTCTCACCCCTTATTTTCATTTTTTAGATATGATCCCTTCCTATTCAACTCATCCTGCATTGTCTCTTTATGTTTCTGTGTGTGTGTGTGTGTGTGTGTGTGTGTGTGATATCCCACCAGCTACCCAGATACTGAAAAAAGTTTCAGTATTTACAAATATTGTCTTTCCATGAAGGAATGTAAACAGCTCAACTTTAGTAAGTCCCCTGTGATTTCTCCTTCCAGTTTACCTTTCAATGCTTCCCTTCATTCTTGTGTTTGTAAGTCAAATTTTCTTTTCAGCTCTGGTCATTTCAAGAATGCTTGAAAGTCCTCTATTTCATTGAAAGACCATATTTTCCCCTGAAGTATTATACTCAGTTTTTCTCGGTAGGTGATTCTTGGTTTTCGTCCTAGTTCCTTTGACTTCTGGAATATCATATTCCATGCTCTTCAGTCCCTTAATGTGGAAGCTGCTAAATCTTGTGCTATTCTGATTGAATTTCCAGAACACTCAAATTGTTTCTTTCTAGCTGCTTGCAATATTTTCTCCTTGAACTGGAGACTTTGGAATTTGGCTGCAATGTTCCTAGGAGTTCCCCTTTTTGGATCTCTTTCAGGAGGAGATTGGTGGATTCTTTCAATATTAATTTTGTCCTATGGTTATAGAATATCAGGTCAGTTTTCTTTGATAGTTTCATGAAAGAGCATGTCTAGGTTCTATTTTTGATCATGGCTTTCAGGTAGTCCCATAACTTTTAAATTGTCTCTCCTGGATCTATTTTCCAGGTCAGTTGTTTTTCCAATGAGATATTTCACAGTCTCTTCCATTTTTTCATTCTTTTGGTTTTGTTTTGTTGATTTCTTGGTTTCTCATAAAGTCATTAGCCTCCATCTGTTCCATTCTAATTTTGAGAGAACTATTTTCTTCAATGAGCTTTTGAACCTCTTTTTCCATTTGACTAATTCTGCTTTTGAAAGCATCCTTCTCCTCATTGTCTTTTTGAACCTCTTTTGCCAATTGAGTGAGCCTATTTTTCAAGGTCTTATTTTCTTCAGCATTTTTTTTGGATCTCTTTTAGCAAGTTATTGACCCGTTTCTCATGCTTTTCTTGCATCTGTCTCATTTCTCTTCCCAATTTTCCCTCCACCTCTCTTACTTGATTTGCAAAATCCTTTTTGAGCTCTTCTGTGGCATAAGACCACTGAATATTTATTTTGGATGTTTGGAATACAGAAACTTTGACTTTTATGTCTTTCCCTGATGGTAAGTGTTGTTCTTCCTCATCTGAAAGAATGGGAGAATAAATCTGTTCACCAAGAAAGTAACCTTCTATATTCTTATTTTTTATCTTTTTTTGGGCATTTTGCCAAGCAGTTATTAGACTTTTGGGTCTTTTGTCAAGAGTAGGGTATACTCTCAGGATCTGCAAGATCCCAGTTTCTCCAAGGTGGTACAATCAAGCATGTACACTGGTCTGGAAGGAACAAGAAGCTTTTGTGCCCAGAATCTGTGAGTAGTAATTTCCTTTCCACTACCACCTGGCCTCCAGTTCCACCAAGCCAGTATTGGGAGCTGAGATTCAGATAAGCTGCCCAGGGGCTTTAGGCAGGGGCAGGGGTGTCATGCCATGTGAGATAAAGATCAGATGCTCAATTCTCCCAGAGCATTAGGTGGGGGCAATCCTACCCACACAGTGCTGAGGCACCCATCAGAGGCTCAGTTCCTCCAGGGGCTTTATGATCCAACAATAAGTGTGGGCTGCTCTGGGAGGTGCTGAGGCCTGATGCAGCCTCTGCTGTGACTGCCTGAGACAGGAGCTATGGGAACACCCTGATCCCTTCTTGGTCAGCTAAAATAAACCCTCTCACTTACCTTTGACACCTGTGGGTTGAGGAATCTGCAAACTCCTGCTGCTGGGAATTCTGCCCCTGAGTCCTGCTCAGGTCCTCTTCCCAGAACTTTGCTGCAGGCCAAGGGTGGTCTTGGCTCTGCTCTATTTCTGGTGTGACAGACCTTTCCCATCAGTCTTTCTGTTCACCCTGGGCTGGAAATCTCCTCCACTCTGTTGTTCTGTGGCTTCTGCTGCCCTAGAATTTGTTGAGAGTCTTTCTTCATAGGTATTTTATGAGTTGTGAGGGAAGATCTAGTGTATATGCTGCTTTCTACTCTGCTATCTTGATTCCACCCCCTCCCAATTATAACTTTTAAGGAATTTTTTTTTTTAGTGAACTTTTGTATTTCCTTTTCCATTTGACTAATTCTACTTTTTAGGGAGTACTTCTCTTTAGTGGATTTGGTATTTTTTTTTATTTAACCAGTCCTGATTTTCAAGACATTCTTCTATTCATGGGGTTTTTGTTTATTTTTTTTTTAATCATTTGCTTTATTCTGCTTTTTCTTCATAATTTTCTGTGCCTCCTTTTCCAAGTTACTGACTCTTTTTTCACGATTTTTTTGCATCACTCATTTCTCTTACAATTTTTCATCTAACCATCTTACTTGATTTTTAAAATACATTTTTTATTTCTTCCATGGCCTGAGACTTCTTTGGATACAGGGATTTTGACTTTGTCATCTTCTTCCGAATGTGTGTTTTGATCTTCCTTATTAAAATAATAATTTTATATGATCTGAGTTTTCTTCTGTTGTTTTCTTGTTCTTCCAGAATAGTTCTTAACTTTCTAACTCTATGCCAAAATGGGGCTCTGCTTCTCAATTGGAGAGGTCCACAGTTTCAGTCTTCAGTGTTTTGTGCAGCTGTTTCCAAAGGTGATTCTGGAGACCTGTAAATTTTTAGCTCTTCCAAGGTAGTGACTGTAGTTGTTTCATTTTTGAAGAGGACCATAACATCAGGAAGGTCATCCTGTGACTTGCAAGTGGATTAGATGTAAGTAAGGAAGCACTGTAAAAAATTGCCCCCTTCATTTTCTCCTCTAGTGCTATCTGGGCCCAGTGGCAATATATAAATCAGGATGACTAGAGATGACTCCTGATGCAATGGGAGACCTTGGCCTTTTTCAACTATTAAACTAAGCTCTTTCCAGATCTCAGTTTGACTGGGGCAACACTCATTCAGCAATTAAGTCTAGAGAAGAAATGAGGCAAAGGATGACATCTTTTACCTAGTCAAAAAAATAAAGTTTTATACAGCTATTTTCACAGATAATTCTGGGGACTTGTAAGTTTTTGGCTCTTCCAAGGTGGTACGATTTAGGGAGACCTTTGTTTACTACTCTCCTCTACTATGCACAGATTTGTGACCATAAGTACTACTTGCAACACTGGAATTGTGACAAGGGTCCCTTCTTCACTGTGACTACAAGTACTGCTCTGATAGTGTTCCTCTTCTAACTGAGACTAAAAACAAGGAAGGAAACCCAGATTAAATTATAGGCAATGCAACAGAATCCTGCACCTTGTGCCAGGAAAGACACCCCCATAAATCTCCTTTTGATCCATTGTCCAATGCTCTTACAGTCTGTGGGCTGAAAGGTCTGGAAACAATCATTTCTGCCAATGACTCAGTCACCCCAAGTCCTGCTCCTGGTTTCCTGGTATCTGATCTGTGCTGGATTTCCACTCCTTTCTCACCCTGATTCAACAGGCCTTCTCTGTCAAACTTCCAACTTGTCTTGGGGTAAAAATTTGTTTCATTCTGTCATTTTTTGGTTCTGTTGCCCTAAAATTTGTTTAGAGTCATGATTTAAAGGTATTTTGAGGGGGTTTGGGGACAACACAGGTGAGTCCTTGTCTATACTCCACCATCTTGGCTTCCCCTCTAATTATTCTTTAATTACATTACTTTGAACTTTTTCTAAATTGCTCTTTGTAAAAGAAACTTTGCTTTTTCTTTAATTATGAAAAATCTTTACATTTTCAAAAATGGTTATTTTATCTTATGGAGTCATCACTAACTTCTGCTTGCTCCATTTTAATATTCAAGGAGCATGTTATGGGGGTAATTATTGATTATTCTTTTTCTAAGCTATTAATTCACATTTAATAGCTCCTCTGAAAATCTCATTTCTTTTCATTTTTTATCCTCTAGTACCCAATGGGGCGGAACTTTCAGACCAGGTTGCCCTTCATTTCCATGTTCATACAGTCATTTATTATTCTTAAAAAAAGACCATGGGAGGGGGTGGAGCCAAGATGGCAGAGTAGAAAGACTCACATATGCTAGCTCCGAACCCACAGCCCATATATTTCCTACAAGAAGAACTCCCCACAAATTCTGGATCACTGCAAGGCATGCAGAAACACAGTGGAAAAGATTTCTGTTCCAGAGAGCCCTGGAGAGCCGTCCCCAGGGGTCCGTTGTGCCCCAGAAAGCGGAGTCCACCCCAGCGCTGCCCTGGCCAGGTGGCCCCAGAGGAGCAGATCTGAGCATGCTTCAGGGACAGAATCTCCGGCAGCCTGGAAGGTCCCTCCACCCACAGACGCTACAAGTCAGTGAGAGAGACGTCTGGGCTGGCCGAGAGGGGAGCGGGGTGTCTCTGTGACTCAGGGCCCCTCGGGAGGAAGTGGTGGAGGCAGAGGCAGGGGCAGTGGCCGAGGCAGCAGCAGCAGCCCCCGTGACTCCCCGAGCAGGCAGGATCTTCATTACTGAAGGTCTCTGCATAAACCACCTGAAGGAGCTGAGACTGAGAGGTAGCCCTGCCCCCACCCACTCCATTACTGAAGGTCTCTGCATAAAGGCCCTGAGGGAACTGAGCCTGGGAGGTGGCCCTGCCTCCACCCAAGCACCAGAACTTAAGCTCACATTGAATAGCAGCCACTCCCGCCACAGATAGAGCTGAGACTGGGAAGCAGCATTTGAATCTCAGACCTCAAGAACTAGCTGGGCAGATCTAGGCAGGGGTGGACAGGAATCTCAGAAGTCAAATAACTGGCTGGGAAAATGCCCAGAAAAAGGAAGCAAAACAAGACCACAGAGAGTTATTTTGATGGGGTGCATATGTTCCCGCCTTTCAATTCTGATGACGAGGAAGTATTCTTACCATCAGGGAAAGACACCCCAGGGGGATGTCCGGTGGGCTCAGGCCTTGGAAGAACTCAAAAAAGGATTTTGAAAAGCAAGTTAGACAGGTGGAGGAAAAACTGGGAAGAGAAATGAGAGAGATGCAAGAAAAGTATGAAAAACGGGTCAATACCTTGCTAAAGGAGACCCAAAAAAAATGCTGAAGAAAATAACACTTTGAAAAATAGGCTCACTCAATTGGAAAAGAGGTTCAAAAAGCCAATGAGGAGAAGAATGCTTTCAAAAGCAGAATTAGCCAAATGGAAAAAGAGGTTCAAAAGCTCACTGAAGAAAATAGTTCTCTCAAGATTAGAATGGAACAGATGGAGACTAATGACTTTATGAGAAACCAAGAAATCACCAAACAAAACCAAAAGAATGAAAAAATGGAAGAGACTGTGAAATATCTCATGGGAAAAACAACTGACCTGGAAAATAGATCCAGGAGAGACAATTTAAAAATTATGGGACTACCTGAAAGTCATGATCAAAAAAAGAGCCTAGACATCATCTTCCATTAAATTATCAAGGAAAACTGCCCTGACATTCTACAACCAGAGGGCAAAATAAGTATTGAAAGAATCCATCGATCACCGCCTGAAAGAGATCCAAAAAGAGAAACTCCTAGGAACATTGTGGCCAAATTCCAGAATTCCCAGGTCAAGGAGAAAATATTGCAAACAGCTAGAAAGAAACAATTCCAGTATTGTGGAAATACAATCAGGATAACTCAAGATCTAGCAGCTTCTACATTAAGGGATCGAAGGGAGTGGAATAGGATATTCCAGAAGTCAAAGGAACTGGGACTTAAACCAAGAATCACTTACCCAGCAAAACTGAGTATAATACTTCAGGGGAAAATATGGTCTTTCAATGAAACAGAGGACTTTCAAGCATTCTTGATGAAAGGACCAGAGCTGAAAAGAAAATTTGACTTTCAAACACATGAATGTGAAGAAGCATGAAAAAGTAAACAGCAAGGAGAAGTCATAAGGGACTTACCAAAAGTGAACTGTTTACATTCCTACATGGAAAGACAATATTTGTAACTCTTAAAACTTTTCAGTATCTGGGTAGTTGGTGGGATCACATGCACACATACACACACACGTACACGCGTGCATGCGCACACACATACACACATGCACGCACATACAGAGACAGAGAGCACAGAGTGAATTGAATAGGATGGGACCATATCTTAAAAGAAATTATGGTAAATGATGAGAGAAATGTAGTGGGAGGAAAGAGGGTGAAATGGAATGGAGTAAATTATCTCTCATTCAAGAGGCAGGCAGGAGACTTTTTAATGGAGGGAAAAAGAGGAGATCTGAGAAAAAAAAAAAACAAGAAGTTTACCCTCATCACATTCAATTAAAGGAAGGAATAAAATGCACACTTACTTTGGTATGAAAACCTATCTTACAATACAGGAAAGTGGGGGAGAAGAAGATAAGCAAGGGGGCGGGGATGATGGTAGGAAGGGCAATGGGAGGGGGGAGCAATTTGCAGTCAACACTTGGGGAGGGACAGGATCAAAAGACAGAATAGAAACAATGGGGGGCAGGATAGGATGGAGGGAAATAACAGTTAGTCTTACACAACACGACTATTATCTAAGTCATTTGCAAAACTACACAGATATGGCCTGTATTGAATTGCCTGCCTTCCCGAAGGGAATGGGTGGGGAGGGAGGGATGGGGAGAATTTGGAACTCAAAGTTTTAGGAACAACTGTTTAGTATTGTTGTTGCTACTAGGAAATAAGAAATATAGGTAATGGGGAATACAAAGTCATCTGTCCCTACAGGACAAAAGAGAAGATGGGGACAAGAGAAGGGAGGGATGATAGAAGGAAGGGCAGATTGGTGATAGGGGAAATTAGAATGCTTGGTGTATTGGGGTGCGGGGAGGGGAGAAAATGAATGTAAAAAGTTAAATAAAAAAAAAAAGATAGAAAAAAAAGACCATGGAACCCTTTTTTAAACTTTGTTTTGTTTATTTATTTAGTTTTAGTTTTCAACATTCAGCTTTATAGCATTCTGAGTACTACATTTTCTTCTTCCTTCCTTTACCCCTCCTCAAGAGAGCATGCAATCTAATATAGGCTATGAATCTACAATTATATTAGGATATATTTATATGCCATATCAGATATACTAATATACTATATTAGTCATGTTATGGAAGAAAAATCAGAACAAAAAAGAAAAACCATGAGAAACTTTAAAATATAGAAAATGGTATGCTTTGATTTGCATTCAGATCACCACCATTTGTCTTTGAAATTGAGGTAAATGAAAACAATGGACCCCAAAATTTGAACTTTTCTTTTGGCCCTTAAGAAAATAGAGATTTTGAATGTTGCCATTTGTAATTGCAAATCTAGACTTGACTTGAAGTTTGTTCTGAATCTGAATGTTAATATTGTCCCATTAACAGAGGGGGTATCATCTCCTATTAGGATAATTTTTGTAAATCAGAAATTAATGCAAAATATATTTGCTGTTTGGCATCAAAGTAATATGCTTGGAAAATACATGAATCAGGAAAATGTGAGTTTAAATCTAGTCTTAGAAATTTCTTAGGTGTTTGACCTTAAGCCAATTGTTTCATTTTTGCTTACTTTCATTTCCTCATCTATAAAAAAGAGACAGTAATATCTACATCCAATCTACCTCCCAAGACTGTTTTGAGAATCAGTTTACATGATTATTGTAAAATGCTTAGCACAGTGCCTGAGTTGTGGTAAGCATAATAAAAATGCTATTTATTATTTTTCTTATTTTGTAAAATTTAAATACTCTATGTTTGATTTGAATGTGATAAAATGGTTGAAAACTATTATATATTCAACTGGATATATTTGTCTTTAAAATGGATAACAATGGTAACTTACTGTTCGGTGAGAAAGCAGCAAAGACTCTTTAATTTGCTCTTTTCTGTGAAGTTTTTAGTACTTTCTATTTGGGCAGAGTCTTAAGATCTGACCAGCTCTGGTAACAGCATGTTGTAAAATGTTAAAAAAAAATGAAGGTAAAGAAATAAGGGCCACATATAGTCAAAGTGGGGTAAAGAGGACTTAGAAGTTGGTTTATAGTAAAAAATGAGTCTTATTTGATAGGTTATCTAGTCATCATTTATGAAATTTATGCACTTGTTACTGTTAATAAATATTGAACTTATGCCTTTCAGGCAACTTGGAAGCAAGAGATCAGGCTCAAAGAATTTTTTTTTTTTTGGAGGGGACAAGGAGTATAGATTAGAGGTTTAGTGGAATTCAGCATTTTCTGGTATTTTTAGTAAACAAGTGTGTATTCACTGTGTTTGTGAAACTGCAGAATGTGATCATTTTTATTTATAAGTGAAGGATAAAATAAGATATCCTGTGTGCTTTTCATTAACTATTATTGCAATATAAAAAAATAATAATAACATGGCCCTAAACTGTGATTGAGGAAATTTTGCTAGTTGAGGAAAAACCTCTTGGTTCTGTGTTCTGATAATATTGTTTTGATTTCCATTATGATTATCTAAATTGTTATTGATCCCATCATTAACAATTCATAGGGAATAACATGTGCTTCCCCATTGGAGTACAGTCAGAGAACTGTTACAGTTATATGTCTATTTTGGATTATTGAGGACATTAAGGTAGGATCCTTTTGACTATTTCACATTGTGATGTTTTCTTTTTCACCAGGGGAATTTTCCCTACCCATTAAGTTCTGAGCCTGGTTTTGATACCTTGTGAATAATGTAGAACTTTGTGATATGATTGGCTATTAATTATGACTCCTGCATGGAATCAAATAGAGCGAAGGAGTTTTTTCAATTTCCTTGTATCAGATTAGACAGGGCCCTTGGAAGGTTACTCTTGATATTGCCATAATCATATCTCTCTTTCCTTTCATAGCAAATTTCTATAATCAGGGCAGTTGAATAGTGAAAGTTTTGTTGTTGCAGTACTAAATCCATTAATTGGTATATTAAATTGAATATTAAACATCTGATTTACAATTATAGGATACAAATATAAAAGTTCTTATTCATTTTATTTTGAATTTGTGATCAACTCCATATCCTAAGCAACTAAGGAAACAAATTCTTAGGCTTGGCATCCCCTTGCTAATAGTTAGGATATTTATATATATATACATATATATATATATATATATATATATATATATGTATGTATGTATAATATTAGGTCATAAAGATATAGAGACAGACATCTCTAATATATAGATATATTATAGATACATGTCTATATCTATCTATATAGATTGTAGATAGATATATCTCCTTTTGCAATTCTTGCTGAATCCTTCCCCCCAGTTTGCAACATATTGTCAAGTTGCCAGTTCCATGTGATAGGTGAAGTATTAAACAAAGTTTAAGCATGGGATGGTCAATGAGATGTAATTATGCCCTATCCCTGAAGTAAAAAGTGACCCATAAGGAACAGTAAAGGACTTCTGAATATTTTTTCTTAAGCCAGGAGACTTGGCACACACATGTAGAATTTAAGATGGTCCCATAGAGATTTTACTTCCTATGTAATTGAAGAGGGAGAAAAAGCATATTCCCACCTCCTATCAAATATGATGTGTAGTTTATGGATTAGGGTTTTTTCTTATTTGCTTGTTTTATTTTTGGCACACACCTACCCTGCTTCCTAGCATACAGTTACAAAGCAAGTATGTAGCAATCCTAGTTTCTGCTACCCGCACACCATTTTAGTGAGACTGAATATGCTTTTTCTATTTTATAACCCATGTATGGGACCAGATGCAGCCTGGTGCTTCTGAGTAAAATGAACAAATCTTTGTCAAAAAAAATTAAAAAGGAAAGAAAAAGAAATCAATTGTGCCTATTACCTTCAAAATCTCTTTTGTTGAAGATATGTTACTTCTTTCACAATGGTGGGTCTCAGTCTCTATAAACATTACCTCTTGATTTCATGAATTGGTCAAAGACTGTATACTTACATGAATGTGCATATAGACATAGATACATTTGTATATATAAATGCATATGTACATGCATAAATAATTATATACCATATATAATAACTATAATAATGTAATATATTAGCATATATTAATATATCATATATCTCTATGGAGGTCTCCCCTGAAAATGAGGATTTCCAAACTAAAGTATGTTTTTCCTTAGATAATGACTATACAGTCTACTACTGGACCTGCGTTTGACACTTTTTTTAACCTTCATATTACCTATCAGAACTTTAATGACCCTGATACAACCTTCAAGTATCAAGAGTAAGAACTACAAATTGACTTGATTTAGAATTTAGGGGAAAGTTTGATTGAATATACTAATGATTTGTGAATTTCTGACAATTCTAATTTCTCTTGGATCAGTGGTTCTCATTCTATCCTGTAATTTTTTCATCAATAATACCTGAAACCCCCTTATCATTTTTTCATCTCTACCCCTATCATATAACACAATTTTTTCTATTCTGCAGAGAATGTGAAATTGATAACAATGATGGGATCATGTTGACAGCATTGAACAGGATGTCAGTGGAGGTTTATAATAAGTAGGAAAAGGATGCATGCTGCAAAAGTTGTGCTTTTGCCCCCAGATTCACATAGCAAATTTGAGTTACACATTTCCATTCACCCTAACTTTTCCTCCATACTTCGTTGTTTATCCTGAGGGGTTCAAACCACCAATTTAACAACCTAAACCTTATAAATCAAATATCAATACCACTTTCTTCTCTTCCTGAAGGGATATAAGTGGCTCTTATTTAGTTTGATGTTGTCCTCAGGAAGAACAGAATTTTCTGTTCCTCATATATCACCAACTTAATTGCACTTTTCTGGATATTAGGAAATAGCACACTTTCCAAACTTTTCATTTCTTTTGAATACCAGTTCCTTTGTGATTTTCTTCAGTGTTATCATACAATTACTTCTCATAAAATAAATGCTAGAATAGGATATGATCTTTTCTGAAAATACTTCTGTATACAAGATATGGGAATAATTGAAGTAATAATCAATCAGTGTGTATTTAGTAAGTTTCTATTTTGTTCCAACCACTTTAACCTCCTAGATATGCAGATGCCCCCCAAAAAATACCAAAATGTACTCATGTCTTCCCTTAAGCAACTTAAATTCTACTATCATGAGAGTATGCAAAATGTTCACCGATAAGTAAATACAAGAAATAGATAAAATAAATACAAATGACTTTAGGCTGCAGGCATTAACAACTGATAGAATCCTGAAAGAGCTCTTAAAAATTCCCTGTCCAGAAAAAAAAAACAGGACAGATCTAATTCAAAACTCCAAAGTTTGAAGCATGACTTTACAATTCACTAATATAGCCACATCAGTAAGGTTGCAGTGTATGTGAGCTGTTTTCCCATAATTATTTATAGATGAGGAGCTTGATATGGCAACAGAAATAAGGTCCCTTTCTTGTTTTTCCATCCTTCTTCAAGTCTTCCCCACTCCAATGTTAAATCTAGGACATCTCTACAAACTGATAGTTTAGAACATGAGCAAGTGAGAAAGTTTCAGGATTCAATGAGTAATATTTCCATACATGAAAAATCCAATTATTGTCTGGCAAATGTTACACAGGTCATTAAACAGTAGGCTTTTACAATCCCACTTTTGCTTGTTTTCAGGATGTCTTTATTATTATAGTGCACTTGTGCCAACAAAGTAGTTTCTAAAGTCACAGCTAACCTAGCAATAGGCAGCATTTCACAGAGAGTGTCTTGAATTTTTAAATATGGATGTGCTTTTAAAAGTCAAGATTAGCCACAAATCTAGGAAACGACTGGTTTTTCACATCAATTGACAGATGAAAGCTCCCCCAGGAAATCCAACTCTGTTCATAAATCAACTGCAAGGGCAAGTGCTCAGATTAAATGATAATATCATTAAATCAGTTTGGATTCATAGTGTTCATATTAGGTTACAGTGAAAACTGTTCAAGGATTAGCAAGCTAATATAAGAGCTTCCAATTTAGGTATAGTATTCACTTGGCTGAGACACCCATTACCAACTTACTGGTTACCAGAGCATAAAATTTGGGGCCAAAAACACATGGAGAAAGGGTTATAAGGAGGGCTTGTGATTTTTAATATTGGATGAACTTAACTGGATGAGATGAGATAAATCTTTTGAAGCAAAGGTTTGAAGATGATTTGGTCTGATTTGTGAAAAACGCAGTGTATCAAAAAACAAATGGAGCATAGAGATGGTAGAGAGAATAGACCTTAGAGATGAAAGGGAATCTGGTATCATCTGAGCCTAAATTTCAAACTATACAAAAATCCCTTTTGTGATGTCTATATATTCACCATCCATGTACCAACGAGTGGAAAGAAAGAACAGTAAGGAAAAGTTCTTCATGGTATTTTCCGTTTAGTATTTTATTAGTGCAATTACAATATTGTGTTGCAGTGATTTGTCTTTTGTTCTTGAGGAGGACTATAACATCAGGGAGATGATGACATGATTTGCAGTTGTCTTTGATTTGAGGGAAGGAGGGCTGTGCAAAGGCAGAAACATCACTTTCTCCTCCAGAGTCAATTGTATCCAGTGTCCAGATATTGATCAGGATGAGTGAAGATGGCCCAGGATGCAGTGGGAGACTTTGGCCCTTTTAAGCTACGGTTTTTTCAAGTTCTCACTTTGAGTGACACAACACCCACTCAGCCAATAAACCTCTTTAGAAGTTTAGAGATAAGTGAATTTGCCTTAACAGCCATTTTTTTTTCCCAGAACTGAACTGATTTCCTTTTCCTCACAAGCCCTCCTTTTTTCTTAATTTCTTGTCATTGTCAATAGTACTACTATCCTTCAAGCTACGTGTCATTGTGTCTACTCTCTCTCCAATTAACTGCCAGGTACTTCCAATTCTAAATTCATGACATTGCTTACATGTATCTGCCTTCTCTACTAAGACACTACTGCTGCCACTCAGATACAGGTCCTCATCCCCTCATGCCTGGTCTATTATAATGTTTTCTATTTGCCTCAAATTTCTCTCTATATCAGTCTTGTATAGTTCACTTAGATGTCAAAGTTATCATCCTTATGAGCAAATCTAAGCATGTTCCTCACCCCTGCCATTCAAAAAATATTAATGACCACTTAAGATCCAGGATCAAATCTAAAATTGTCTGTGGAGCTTTTAAAGCCATTCATTACCTGACTTCCTAGTTTTCGTATGCCATATAACTTTCCTTGTCCTCTCTGATGCAATGGAACTGTCTTCATTGCTATTTCTCCTGTAGGACACTCCATCTCTTGATTATCAATATTTACTAACGATGCTTGGAATTCACTTTCATCCATTTTCATCTTTTGGCTCCCTTATCTTCTTTCAAGTATGAGTTAAAACTCCATCTTCTACAAGAAACATATCTCGATCTGCTTTAATGCTAGTATTTTCTCTCTGTGATAATTTTAAATTTATTTTCAAATATCACATTTATTTCTATAACATTCTTTGTACAATGTCTTTCCCATTAGATTATGAGCTCCTTGAGAGCAAATAATGGAATTTTATTTTGCTTTTTTTTTTATACCACCAAGTCTTAACCTAGTGTCTGACACTTAGTAGGGAATCAATAAATATTTATTGATTTGCCTTGACTACTTTTTTGTTAAAATTGATGACCTTCAAAAATAAAAAGTAGTGTTGGCTGGTAATGTTGATCAAAATCAGTATGTTATTTCATTTTGCTTAACTACTTTTAGTGGGAAATTACTGTGGGGGATCATTCACTGGGAAGCAATTGTGTCAAAAAATAGCACTATAATTATTATTTTAATAGCTAAACTAGATTATGAAATCAATAAAGCTTATTATTAGGAAGGGGATGTGGTCCTCCAAATGGATGAAAATGTCATGTAAATAAAACCTATTTTAATATTTTCTTTTTTAATCAAAAAGTTTAATGAAATTTCTACCACTTTGAAATCATATATTACTTTACATAAAGAATAATATTGTGTATTTAACCTTGACACAATATCTTAAAGTTCATGAAATGCAACTTTCTTACTTCATAAATGAGGATATCTAAGTCCAGAATGGTTAAAAGACTTGCTTGAAGTCACATATGTAGCAACTGTCAAAAGTGGGACTCAAACTGAAAACTTCTAATTCCAAATGCACAGTGTTTTGAAATGTACCAAACTGATGCTGTCATTCTATCCTTTCTCATTAGGTTGTACTTTTATCACTTTCACCTTAGGAAAAGGGACAAGAAGTTATAATTGGTGCTTAACGTAGTTCTTTCTGTTGCTATGCAAAATACTTGATTATGCAAAATACTTTGATGTTATCTCCATCATTGCTTCCTTTCACAAATTCAAACTCTGATAATACTTTCTAGTGGAGGAAAATTTTAGGAGTATATTACACTTGTTCAAAGCCACTGTGAGTTTTGCTTAGCAATTGCCACAATCAAGAGAAATGGATTATTTAGTATTGCATTTTCTAATGTCTAAAAACCTTTGAGTTATTTGACTATCTATCCAGATATTTATCTATTTATCTCTCAACATGCACATACATAAACATGTGTATATGTTTATTGATTAGTTGTACATATATAAATATGTAATATAACAAACATTGTATTAACTCCTCACAAAATAAATAGACCAATCCCTAATTATGTAGATTTAAGCTATTAAAATTTAAACCTGCACTATGACTTTTGCGACATGCTATGTATTTCCCAATTCTCTTCCTTCTTTTTATCCTCTCTTCTATGGGAATTATGATGTAGTTTACATATTAGAAAAGATTGGGTAAGGAGATAATATAATAGAATAAAAGTAATGCAAACATTTCTGAGGACATCATAAAAGCTAAAACCTTCTTTCAGTAGAAAATATAAAGATTATATTTTCTGGAAATTTTTCTTTAGTTTTTTGTCCCCAAATATCAATACTCAATCGTTTTTAAGAACTATCTAAATTAGAAAGGATGTCAAGTAAGTAGTTTATTCAAAAACAAATTAAAAGACAGGGAAATATTAAGTATAGAAATTGTGTGTACTTATGTATGTAATGTGATGGTAGCTAGGTGGCACGATGGATACAGTGCTGAGCCTCAGATATTTACTAGTTATATGACCCTAGGCAAGTTACTTAGTTCTGTTAAGTTCATTTTCCTCATTTGTAAAATGAACTAGGGAAGTTAATGGTAAATCATTACTGTATCTTTGTCAAGAACCCCTAAATGGTGTCACAAAGAATTGGACACAACTGAAAAAGACAACAAAATATAACAGAAGCTATCATCTTCTAGTTATAGAGTTTGCTTAAAGTCACCATTCCTAGTTCTAGGTTACCATATTAAAAGTTCCTAGGACCCTGTATTTATCCAGGTGTGCTTAAGGGACTTGAACTGTAAAATGAATGAGTCCACTTATGGCTGAAGTGCCATGAAATTCAGAGAAAATACAGAGAAATCAACAGTTTCCAACTGTCTGATATAAGTAATAAATACATCGTAGATCAGTAGACAGATCCAACTGTCTGACCATTACATATATAAATAGTTACTGAGAAGCACCAATATCTGGGTTTTCAAAGCCCAGGGTTCCTTAGTAGCTGCCCAGAGTCTCCTCTGGCCAAACACTTCTAATCAGTAAGCCCCAAAGCAAAACCTCACCTCAGAGTCTTTCTACATGAGGCATCACAACCCTTGAAAGTCAATGCCTCAGTAGAAAAGGTGTGGGCCTTCCTACATATCTTCCCAGGTTCATTAATGGGTAGGGAAGATCTTTAATCACATTATTCAGAGTACATTATCAATACAGTTGCCTAGAAAGTCCAGTTTTCGGCTCTCTATAAAGGACAGTTTTAGGAGGAGTTTATTGTTCTATATTTCATCCCTCCAATCAGAGGGGAGAGGATACTGACAGAGTTGGGAAGGTGCGGAGTATCCAAAGCTGAGTTTATGTTTCCTTTGTTGAGTATTTAACTTAGCAGCAACTTGCCCAGACCTGGCCTGCTTCAGCAGCAGTATATATTGAAATAGCAACACTATTCATGAACATGTAAAGTCGATGACAAGGAAAACTTCTATATAAGAAGGCCTAGTCATTGACAGAAAGACCAACCTAAACCTCACCATTATAATTGCACATATGTACTGAGAGTGGGCTGGACAGTGCAGTATTGAAGTGAAATAGAAAAGGATTAATTAGCAGTCTTACAAACTGTTTCATCTTCTAGGTAGATTTAAAATTAGATATTTGGCTAATTGGGACAATTGTGTTTAAATTAAGCTATTTTACACATTTGGTTCCTGGACATATGTACCTGTATTTAGCTTTCTTTTTGTGGGTAGGGATAAATAGTCTGTGTTGTATTTGGTTGCTATTTTACATAGTGATTATTTTCTCCCTATTTTGAGGAAGATCATAGATGTGAATCATAAGTAAATTATCCATTGAAACTCTAGGATGAGGCTGAAGTCAAGGGGTTCATGAAACAAATAGGATAAGAACATGAAGTCAAATGACCCTTATTAGGGGCCAGATTGCTTAGAATTGAACCTAATTCATAGGCCCGACTTTAGAATTGAGAGATAAGAGTTCCCTACACCCTACTAACTTAGCACTTATTCTTGAAGATTAGAATTTTCATGTGTTTTTACCCTAAGATACACCTTTAAGCACCTAAAGTTCCTCAAATTAAGTTCCTAAAGTTCCTTAAATAAAAGTTCTTAAATGTTTCATTATTGTCTTTGTATGCACGGAACCTAACACAATACCTGGCATACAATATACACTTAATAACTGTTTCTTGGTTGACTCATTGAACTGGACCTATCATTTTATGGTACAGAAAGAGATTAAAGGAACCAAGAGTGTCATTTTTTCTGGAGAGATGTAAAAAATAGGGCAAATAATCAATTTCAATCCAATGATGTAAAGTTTCATGACACTCCTTTTGTCTTAAGAGAACCTTTGAGCACCCTTTTTTTACCTGTGTTCATTTTCCAGCTCTTCTTTGGTAGGGAACTTGATGATATCCCCAAAATTACCCGCTATTTCAAATTAGAGTGGTCTGGTAAAAGGAGGTTAATTTTGAAAGGGGAAGGAACAGGAAAAATGGAAAGTCTCAAAGGTGAAGAGAAAGTCTAGGGATGTTTAAATAATTTTTAAACATGGAGGAGAGATGTCATAGAATTGTAATGAAACCACTTACCTGAGCACAAAGGGAAAATTTATATAGGATCAAAAACATTAACTAGACAGTCTATACTGACAGAGAACTTCTGTTTTCATGGAGAAATTAATCTAAAAACCATGTAAGAAGGATATGAAGAATAACACATAATATTCACTGACTGAAAAACAAACTACTGCAAAATAACTTGAATTTGTAGGTTCTTTTTGTTGAGAACTACATTTGCATGAGTACTGCTTGGAACAAGTTGGACAAGTCAGTAAAGTCAGTAACATATTGGAGACACAGTGCTTTGGGGAAGTAGTATGAAGTTACCATGAGAAGAAAAAAGACACTAGGACTCTGTAAATGCACAGATTTTATCTTGACTATGCATTTTTCTTATGTTTCACCTCTTTACTGACATGTTTTATGTATATACTCACTCATACTGGCATTGCATTTATTTATGAAGAGTTTACCCCACATTTTATGAGAGAAACTCTTTCTCATTTCTATTCTTATGATACCACCTCAGAATTTTGCTTTGTGCTCATTGTTTCTACTTGTGAAAAATATTTTTCACAATCTATACTTTAATGAGTGAAGATCCATAAAACAAAGAAAGCCACTCTCTTTGGACATGTGAGTCTGGAATAGACCCAGAACTTCTTGGAAGGAATAGACCTAGAAAAGTTGCTGTGTCTGCATCTTTTATCCAACTCTCATTGATTATTCCCACATAAACATTCTCCTGGTGCTATCTAGCAGTAATGCTAAAAGAAACCAAGAGTGGAGGGGTGTGGGGCATTACACAACTGAACAATATGCCCATCATCTTGTAGTTGGCACACAGAAAGGACTTCACCTATGGTCTTCTTGACTCCAAGGCTCATCCCCCATCACTTCTGTCATACTGTCTCTCTCTATAGTCATTTTACACTTTACATTTGGAAACGTAAGGAGCATGAAAGTTGTCTGAACAAGATATGACTTACTGGTGGTCTATGGAAAACAGGCAGGCATCATGAGTGTCTGGGATGTCTGGGAAGAACTTAAAAGGTAGAAAGATTCATCTACATGTAGGTGGGTAAGGAATGACATAGAAAATTAACCAACTTCTAATTTTTCTTAAACTTGCCCTTGATTTTCAATTTCTGTAACTGCAATGAAATAACTATTGGCATTCAGGGGCTTCCATCCTAAATTGACTGGAAGTCATTTCAGCATCAACTGCCTCTTCATTTCTGGAAGGACTAAAATGATCATATGCCTAATCATTATGGTGCACCTAGGCAGAAAGTGTTTCTACACAGTTGCTCAACTTCAATTGAATACAGTTATTGAATTTGATTGAGTAGCAGTGTATGACTGAGGTTCTCCTGACACTCTCAGGAAAACAGAAGGCTCTCCTGAAACAATCCCAGGGAGCAATATGTTTGAATTGCCAATGAAGGCAGCATTTACATCATTCCTTCTCAAATCGAATGTGAGTAATCAAGTATATGCAAATTGTATTCCTGTCTCATCTTCTGCATGTAGATTGTGGAATGTTTACAGAAATAATTATGAAGAGTTTGAACAAAGAGTTTAAAATTAATTGAGTATAATCAGGTAAGCTTTATGCTACAGTAGGTAGACAGGAAGAAGATAATATGAAGAGATTAATGCATACTATCAGGGAAACCCTGAAAAATGTGAAATCTTTGCAATGACTTCACATGTGGCTGAACCAGTATAAATCACTAGCATTACTCTTAGGAAAGTAAAACATATCTAGAAATGTGCATATTCAAGTTATTGCACTTTATAAGAAAACAGCATTCAGACAGACTGAAAGGAGGCATGGTTCAATGAATTATCATCACCTAAGTACCTACCAGCTGTAAATCTACTTGATTTCATCATTAACTTTTTAAAATGCTTACATTAGCCAATCTGTCTAATTTTCTTCTGTAAAACAGTATTTGCAAAAGACTTGGTCAAAAGCATTGTGAAATTAAAGTGAGAAAAGCAACCAGTTAAGTAGTTAGACCAAAATATTGCTTAAAGACATGAAAATAACAATTTCCAGGAAGAAGACAGAGAGAATTCTGTCTGATCTAACATACTGAAGCAACCACCACAGAGACACTTAATAAATGCTTACTGACTGAGAAGGATCAGGAGATGTATTTTTTCTGTTGTATTAAGTGTATCCGTGAAAAGTACACACACACACACACACACACACACACACACACACACACACACACTGAAGAAAATGAGAAAGAAAGATTGCACAACAAATTGATTATTAAAAAAATCTTAACTTTTTTTTCTCAATTATGTACAGGAAAGGAGAAAGTAATCCATACTGCAGAGAACTAGACAGAAGAGTTTAATAAAATACAGAAACCATATATATATATGTGTATATATATGTGTGTATATATTACTATTAATAATAATTAACTAAATTTAAAATTAATTTAATTAATTTAAAATTAAATAAAAATAATTAATAATATAAAATATATATTACTAATATATATATATATATATATATATTACAGAAAAAATGATCTAACAAAATCAGATAGTGAAAGTTTAATTATTGTGCTCAATTCATAGACACATTCTCTGTCCAATCAGCTCCTTTGATGTATTGGGCATGGGAATTAAGAGAATTCTTCTTCCCTCTAGGCTGCATCATGAGTACTTTCGGGCATAGCATTTAAAAATTTTGCTGAGTGTGTGTGTGTGTGTTTTTTCCCCCATCAAGCCATGTCTACCCCATTTGGAGGATAGAACCACCAGTTTTAGTTCAGTTTAGCAACAAAGCTTATGACAAATAAAAGAAAACTACTACAATTTGCTCTATTGGAGAGAGAAACCATTTCATTCTATAACATATCTCTACTGAAAGCCATAGCTGGCATAGCCAACTCACAGAGTAACTTGAATAGAAAGTCAAACTCTTCCTATATAGAACCTTAGAATTTGAAGGGCTTTTATAAGTCTTCATCTAATGAAAAAAACCCACATCCTAAAGTATGCCTACAAAAAACTGATATATACATATTGATGTTTCTGTTGTTTGTCCTTTATTTTCAGAGGCCCAGTGACATCATGGGGTGATACATTGAGTTATGGATGATTTGAATTTAATTGAGACAGTCTCACAAAATTATCAATCTCACTCTCTCTTCCAGAGTCACCAAAGTCCAGTGGCAGGACAAAAATTAAAATGGCTGGCAATGGTCTGTGATGCAGTGAACGACCCTGGTGTCTTTGTTGTCTCAGCAAACTCTAAGCACTCCACAATACCTGCTTCAGCCAGTTTTATGCCCATTGGAACAAATTGTTCTCATCTGCCCATTTAGCAAGGGTAAGTCTCTACCTACTTGGAGTAGACATTTCCCTAATTCATTAGTGGATTTGAAGCCTATCAATTACCATCAATCTGGTTGAGCACCAAGATGATTCACCAGAGTGTGACCACTGCACATGCTTCATCTACTTAGAGCCACAGGTAAGAGTTGGGTGAGAGGTGAATAACAAGGACAGGTGAGCAGTCCTGAAAAGGGTTTGCCAAGCTTTCACACCAGAGATGCTAGTCCTTCCTGAACAAATATGTAACTAGACATCTTATTAGACACCGTAAGATGATCCAGGGCATTTGCTGTTCTCCCTCCTAAAGTTCTCTTCTATTCCTTTTTCTAAAATGAAAAGATGTTCTCAATTTTGTGAATTGCATATTAGTTTCTAATTTTCAGAACTTTGACCATGGTGTTTATTCTCCTCTAAACAGGTTACAATTTATGTATGCTGTTCTTAGAAATTTCAAAAATTAATTTTTATGTTTACAATTAGCAAGCTTTTATTTTCTTTCCTCACCCCCAAAAACACTAAAAAAAGGGAGGCTAGACAAAACCCATAAAAAATATGCTTAGTCAAGGAAAACAAATTACTACCCTGGATTGTGATTTTGTCATAGATTAATCAGTTATGTCTTCTTCCCTTTCATTATCCACAAACTTGTTAAGCATGACTTCTACTTCTTCATACAAGTTGCTTTTATTCAGAAAGAACATTATTGATTAGCGGAATAGAAATTAAAACGACCTCGAGATATCACTTTACATGTATCAAACTGGCTTAAATTAATTGAAGGGGAAAGTAATAAATGTTGGAAGGGATGTGGAAAAAATGGGACACTCATTCACTGTTGGTGGAACTGTGAATTGATCCAGCCATTTTCGAATGCAATCTGGGATTATGTACAGAATGTTATTAAACTACCTATACTCTTTGACTAAACAGATTCACTACTAGGTCTGTCTGTTTCCCAAGATGATTAGGGAAAAGAAAAAAGAATTTATATATTCTGAAATATTTATAGCAAGTCTCTTTGTGGTGTCAAAGAACTGGAAATTATGAGGACACCTATAAATTAAGGAAAGTCTGAAAAAACTGTGGTATATGTTTGTGATGGAATAGTACTATGCTATAAGAAATAATGAGCTAGATGAACTTAGAAAAAATGTGAATAAGAGAGGATTCTGGGAAGATCATGGAGCAGGTCGAAAAATTCCAGACTCATTAGATTTTTCCCCACAAAAGAGTTAAAAAAGCACCTTAGGGCAAACAAAGTATGAGTGGAGATGAATAAGTCTAGGGGCACAACCGGGGTCTTCTGGGAAAAACTCTGGGAGATGGGACTAGGTTTGGTCCCCGAAAAGAATAAACAGAGCCTAACACAAGATACAAACTGTAAACTGCTAGTGGCATATACTGAGGTTATTTGGTTTGGGAAGCTGCATCTGCCCCAGCAGCCCTAAATTGTACCCCAGGATAGTAGGGGAGTTGGGGTTTTGAGCCCAGGCAAATTGAGGGAACCTCAGCTAATAATGAATGACAGACCTAGCCATGCTACCAAGAGCAGTGGGGGCCAAAAGGATCCAACACAGCCCCGGTGAGTGCAGAAGCAGTAGGGTAGAAACTCTCTGACTGTGAGCACTTACAGGAAGCTGGAGGTTTGGCTTTCGTTCCAGACAATAAGGGACAACTGAACATTTGGGGAAAGAGGCACCATTTCCCATAGCTCAGGGCTAGAGATGATCATAAAATTAAGCTATTACCACAAAAAAAAAATGCACAGGTAAAGAAGAAAGAATCCAACTATGGAAAGCTATTATGGGGATAGAGATAGCCTGACATCAACTTCAGAAGAAGGTATTAAAGCAAAGAAACCCGCAAAGGGTAAGTAAAGCGGTCACCTATTCAAAAAGAATTAATAGAAGATTTTAAACAAGACTAAAAACCAAATGCTACAGATGGAGGAAAAAACTAAAAAAAATAAGAATAATCCAAGAAAAACTAGAATGTTATGAAAGGAAATTCAACCAATTGGAAAAGGAGGTCCAGAAAATTGAGGAAGAAAATGACCATTTGAAAACTATAATTGACAGTGAAGCCAGTGAAATTATAAAAGATGAAGAAATAATTGAACAAAATATGAATAATGAAAAAATAGAAGAGAAAGTGAAACATCTTATAAGAAAAACAATAGATTTGAAGAATAGATCAAGAAAAGAGAATATAAAAAGAAACTGGACTTACTGAAAGTTATGAAAAAAAATCTCGATACTGTAATGCGAGAAATAATTAAAGAAAATTGTCCTGAATCATTGAAACATTGGCGGGGGGGGGAGGGGGCAGTAGAAATTGAAAAAAATCTATCAACCACTTAAAAGATATCCTTTGAAGAAAAGTCATATGAATATAATAGTCAAATTCTGAAATCCTAGTTCAGGGATAAAAATGTTAAAAGCATCAAGACTAAAACAATTTAAATATGATGGAGCCACAATTAGAATCACACAAGATCTAGCAGCAGAGACTTTAATGGACCTAGTCTTGGAGCACAGTATATTCAAGAGCAAAAGAACAGGGGTTTCAGCCAAAAATATACCCTGCCCATTTAAATAGTATCCTGACTGGAAAAAAATGGACATTTGATAAATTCTCAGGCTTTCAAGGCTTCATTAAAAAAATATGAACTTAATAGAAAATTTGACATACAAGAACCAAGAGTAATATGTTACATACTGCTGACATGAAAGTTGGGTTAAGAAAAAGGCAATTGGCTAAATGCGTACAGTTTATCCCCTTTGAGCTATTGATACATGATCCTGGGGCCAGAATAAAATTCTGACTGACTAATACAAGAATGACCAGGCTTAAATCTGTTTAGGACAATCCAAAGTGGTCTGTATCCTTCAGATTTGTCGTCTCCATGAGTGATTAACTAGACCATGAGAAAGGAATTTCTTAATTACATAGATTGTAAATACAATAAGATTACAGTTGACAGTTGACAGTACTTTCTTTATCATTAACTTGTCATAATATAGTATGTGTCCACAATATATTAAGATATGGAAAACGTTTCATTATTCAAGATAGTGTCTCGGATTAAGGGTCTCTTAAGGAATGCTGGCTTTGTTGACATAGGAAGAGGTATTCTCTGAGTTTACTTCAGAAAACAAAGAGACTGTTAGGTCCAGGCTCTTTATAATTCAAGCTCTGGCCCTTATTAAAGTCCAAAATTTATATTAAATGATTATCAATACCAATGACTGATTACAAGGGATTCACAAGGACTGAATAAATGTTCACCTTTTATATATGTAAAATGAATGTCTAAGATTCTTATTAATAATTGGGTAGCTCATAACAAAGACTAGGGTAAACTTGACCTTGGTCTTAATTTAAAAAGTAAAGCCATTTAGGAATCACTGAAAAGAGTAATTACTTTACACAAATGAGGCACAAGAGGAAGAACTGATACAGAGAAATTGGATGGGGAATGAGGGCTGGTAATTCTGGTAACCTACTTTCATCAGGAATGGGTTTAAGAGGGAACTATATATAATATATGTACATATTTAGAAAAATATAAAAATCTTCTAAATGGTATAGACATAG
>JAJHZJ010000597.1:521002-608253 GCA_023548195.1 Bettongia penicillata ogilbyi
CCTTACTTCTGTACTCTATGTTTCCTTCATATGAAGCCCTCCACCTTCTGACTATATGTTCCCATGGAGGAAAGAAGGAAAGAAACTAGCATTTATTAATTACTAACATCAGGTACTATGCTAAGCACTTTACATACACTTTCTTATTTTATTCTGACAACAATCCTGTGAGGTAAGTGCTAATAGTGTGCCCATTTTACAAGTGACACTTGCCCAAAGTCATATGCATATTACGTTTCAGAAGCCAGATTTAAACTCAGGTCTTCTTGATTCTACTTAGAAAATCTATCCAAATGCTTCTATGATTGTACTCTTCAGTTGTGATCCATTCGCAGGTTCATTCCTCCATTTGCTTTTATATGTATATTCATGGGAAATAGGTGAACAAGAGAAACGTTCTGCTGTCACTTTTCTTACTCTACTCTTCGAGAAAATATATTTGGTTTGAACTAATTGTGTTCTCTGGTTGATAAATAAAACCAATAATGGAGGTTCATGAGGTATGGCTTTGAGTAAATGTAAAACCCATAGTCCCCTAAACTTGGCAAACTATACTTTCTAAAAAAGATATTCTCAGACATTATAAAAATCAGTAAAACACACAGCAAAATTAGGTGTATTTTTCTTAAAACCATTGATGGAATCATATTTTTTTTCTCTCTTTTTAGAACTTCCCTTAAGGTGAAAATGTTTTCTGAAAAAGTTGCAGAGAAAAGGAAGAATTTCAGGTAAATGAAATCCACTCTTTTTTTCATCCAAACTTCCAAATTTATAGATATTTGTGATGAAGGTACTATATCAAATATTAAGACTTGTTCTTTTTTAATCTCAGAATGCACTCATATCCCATGAGGTTGACTCCTGTCACTTTCTATCTTCAGGTCTATGGATGAAAATGTAGAATTTAACTTGGTTGTATTTAGAACAAAATAAATAAATAAAAAACTTGTTAATATTTTAAAGTTCATCCTTGGTTACTGACATAGCTTAACAACTCATTTTTAACTCTCCACTAAAATAACCTGGAAATTAATATAAAGTTTCCAATTCTAGAAGGCATAATGATGGTACATAGAGTTATGCTCTCTGGATGGACACTAAAGGGTAATCATTGTGTATTACTTTATTTTAGAACTAGTAAGTGTTCTTATCATATTAAAATATATATATATATATATATATACATACATATGTATTATTTGCAAATGTAGGATCATCACAGCTCCTTAGGTTTCAGAAAATAATTATTTTAGCTCTATTTCCTGCAAACGTAATTGTTTGTGCTTTAAACTTCTAAAATCATACAAATGTAAATGAGTTTGCATATTTTCACTACTTTCTATGACCTTTTCTCTACCGTTGTATAATTTAAAGAATGAAGTTTCTCTAGCTGAATGTTAAGATAATGTAATTCATTTCGATCTGTAATGTTTATGAATGAATTCTTGTTTATATTTTTTTTCTCCCTCCCTCCTTAAAAGGGATCAAAATGCTTTAAATTTCTAAGTTAAATAATCTACATTTTCAGGTAACTGATTGTCTAATGGACTCATTGAAAAAATTTGGAATGTATTTCCTCCTTCAAATTTTTGAATCATCACAACACCTGGAATTTTAAGGCCCATCATTCCCTTCACTGATGAGGTGTGAGTAAAGCCATTATCTGCAGGTGGGGAAACACAGGGCTCTTTAGGGGCCTGATCTTGGGCCCTAACATGTGAAAAGTCCTTGAGATCATCTTTAAAATATCATTTGCCTCAAGCTCATACATATATAATAATTGAGATTTGAAATTTCTAAAATGTTTTTTAATTTTTGGAAATATTTTAAGTATTACTCTTTTATGGTTACAATAACCTCTACTCTCTGAATCTCACAGTTCTGCCTGATGGATTGAAAACATAACTTTTTCCCCATCTCTCTTGCACTATTCCCTTTAAACAGGGCAAAAACCTAATGATGAGTCAAATAAGAAACTAAAATAACAAAATCTCATCAGTTAATATTGATCCTAAATGAAGTTAGAGGCTATAGGTCAATAGGAAATATATTTTCGGGGTAGCCTCAATGGCTTTTCTGCTTAGTGTCCTCCTCCCCCACAACCTCTCCACTACGCTGTAGGCTTTGTCATCAGAATCATAGACTTGCAGGGTAATAGGACTTAGCATACAGCTGGAAGGCCCTGACCCAGTCCTGTCTAAGTTGGATAATAGATACTGATTTCTTGTGACAGATTCAGTTTGGCAAAGGTATTGGATACTTTCTAGAATTTGATTCTCTAAACATAGCCTCAGGTATAGGAACCTAAGCTTCCTTTCTATAGAACTCTCCCCACCAAAAAAAGATTTTCTTGTAGGTTCTTGCATTGCTGGGAACTTACAAAAACATTCTTGTATGTAGTTGCTCTAAACATGTGCTTGGGAAATCAGAAACATGATCACAATCACAGATTTAGATGGTTAGAATGAGCTTCCATGGCTACCAAATACAATTTGTAACTGCAGAATCCCTTTGACATGCTCACCAAGTGATCATCAAGGTTTTACTTGAAGGCTTCCAATAACATATAACTCAGATTTACCAAGACCATTCATTACACTGCTAGTTGATTTAATTATTGAGGACCTTTCCCTGAAAGTCAGTCTAAATGTTCCATTCTGTCTCTAAGTGACTTCCAAAGGTTTTTAGGCTTCAAGAAACTTTTCATCATATTTCAGATTTTCTGGGAGTTATGAATGGATCCAGCATTGGGAACTCTTTTGACTTGTAACTCATCATTTCTATTCTGATGATTTTTCAGAGAAGCCCACATAGAAAAGCAGGTTTATCATGCTTTATTCTTTGAACTTGCCTTCTTCCTTTATTGCCCCAGACCAGTAACTTAGTTTTCTTTTGCCAAGAAACCATGTGACTTGGGACCATAACCTAAAGCTTCCTTTTTTCTTCACCTAGGAATGAGACTGCTGCTGGAACAAGTTTTGGATATTGCTCAGTCATTTCAGTTGTTCCTGACTCATGGTAACCCCGTTTAGGGTTTTCTTGGCAAATATACTACAGTGATTTGCTATTTCCTTCTCTAGCTCATTTTTTTTCAGAAAAGGAAACTAAAGAAAACAGGTCTAAGTAACTTGCCTAGGGTCAAATAGCTGGTAAGTGTCTGAGGCTGGATTTGAATTCAGGTTTTCCTGATTCCAGGTACTAAGCCATGTAGCTGCCCCTCCCAAAATAAATAACATTACAGAAACAGCACTGAAAATGAGATCAGTACATCTGGTTTTCCATCCAGGTTATTCTCCTTACTCATTAGAATGCTCTTGACCAAGTCACTTTACTTCTTTGGCAGGGTTTGCACCAGCTAATACTTAAGAGCTCTTTTGTTAAGCATCTTAATCCAAAAGACAGTTAATGGTTGAGATGAAAGGGAAAAAAGGAGAAGTCAATTGGGTATGAGAAACAGAGTTCGCACATTGGTGCTGTATGTTTCATAATCGCAAGTATGGACAATATATAGGTTGGGGCAAAAATATACTAATCACCAAGAAGTAAGTGCAAGCACACTTTCATTTTTCAGAAAGAGATTTTTTGAGGGAACAATGAGATAGACTGTTCACAGCTCTACCTTGAAATTCAACCATGTAGCAGGTCATTGGAAGGCTTCCTTCAATGTAACTCAACAGGCATCTTAAACATGCTGTAGTCTGTATATGGTTTTATTTTCCTCCTTTCTCTTCATCTAATGCATTATATAATGTTTCTCAATTTTTCTGTAGAATTTTTCACTATCGCAACCTGTTTATCCCTTACAGTTAAGTGCAGACCAAAGCCAATCCATTTTGCAATTTCAGGGAAAGAAATTTAGAGGTGTCAGAGACTGTTGAGTTTAACTCACTCATTTTACAGTCAAGGAAACTGAATTACTATATCTTTATCTATACATATGTCTTATCTATCTATCTATCTATCTATCTATCTATCTATCTATCTATCTATCTATAAATCCATCCATCCATCCATCCATCCATCCATCCATCCATGCATCCATCCATCCATCTATCTATCTATCTATCTATCTATCTATCTATCTATCTATCCATCTATCTATCTATCTATCTATCTATCTATCTATCTATCATCTATCTATCTACCTATCATCTATCTATCTATCTATCTATCTATCTATCTATCCATCTATCCATCCATCTATCTATCTATCTATCATCTATCTATCATCTATCTATCTATCTATCTATCTATCTATCTATCTATCCATCCATCCATCCATCTATCTATCTATCTATCTATCTATCTATCTATCTATCTATCTATCTATCTACATATCTTCTCTAACTATATCTGTCATTTATTTTTCTGTCTCTTTATGTTTCTCCTTTTCCCTGTCTCTATGAGCCTGTTTGCATCTCTCTGTCTCTATCTGTGTGTGTGTGTGCGTGTGTATGTGTGTGTATGGGTGTGTGGAGCACCAATGTGATATTCACAGTGCCTATAGTAGTCATGAAATGCTAAGAGGTACCATTCTGAATTGTAAAATAAAACAGACTCTCCACATGAAAGACAGAACCAAAACATTTATTTTGATACCAGAAAGCCAAATCCATCATAGTAACAAAAATCTATAGACAATAACAATGCAGAGGACAACACTGTCCCCAAGCTTTTCCCCTGCTAGACTTTGCACAAACCAGCTCCATTAAACAAATCACAAACAGGTTCCCTTAAATGAAATCACAAACAAGCTCTTTCACCCACACTGCCCAGCTGCCTGCATCCTTCCTAGCTCTGACTCTTCTCATGACTAATTTCCCCTCAGCTCTCCTCTAACTCTGCCTCTTCCTGTTCCACTCATTCAGCAAGCTCCTCCTACCACATGTGACTTAGGCTTTCATGTGACTTAAGCAGGTCACATGGGTCTATTAATGAATGGGAAAGATCTTCCCATTTAAATTACCATTACTGTAAGCCTGTCTCTGTCTCTCTCTGTCTCAGTCTCTCTGTCTCTATCTCTCCCTCTCATATTAAACCTATCTCATAATTTTCTTAATATAAGAATCCTGATCCTTTGATATGGAAAGCACTCTACCAATTCAGATCTCACTTGCTTTGCAACTTGGAGCATTATTTAGTTACCTTAGTCTTGCATCATTGTTTAGTTACCTGTGAAATAACTGAATGAAAACCATTGTGTCATGATTCCTTGGATTCCCCTAATAAAAAGGAACAAATATTCATCTCAATTTCTCTTTGGTTTTCTTTCAAAGTACAAAAAGTTGACCTATTAAGGGGGAAAAGAGACCTCTATCTGAGGAAAAGGTGACTGGGAACAGAATAGATTCTGGTTTTTTCCTTGTGCTAGTTCTATCACAAAAGCTACTTGCTTGTGTAATTATCAGTGGCATTGCAAAACACAGTTGAAATAAAAAGCTTTTCAGGATAGAGAAGTGTGAGCAGATCTCTTCAGTAGTATTTCCCAAACTGGTTCATGGAATATCAATGTTGCAATTAATAAGACTAGAGAAAATATTTTCACAGAATGTAAAAGAAGGCACCTTAAGGGCCAATGGCTACAAGTTTTCCATATTAAAAAAAATTACACATTTATTTCTGATTTTTGTACAAGGGTCATAGTAATATTATTTATATCATTCTGATTTATTTATGTGTGGCCAAAGGAGCTCCTTATTACCTCCTAGATCAATTATAAAATCTTTGCTTGGTGTTTAAAGCAAGGCCCTTTCTACCTTTCCAATTTTCTTAAATTTACTCTCCTCTCTGTACTGTACAATCTGATATACTAAATGACTTGCTCTTCCTTACACACAATACTCCATTTTCTGACTTCACATTGGCCTTGCCTATCCTACAAGCTTTCTCTCATCAACTCTGGCTCCTAGTTTCACTGGTTTCCTCAAACATTCAGTTTATACCCTTACATGTTGTAGAAGCTTATTCCATTCTCCTAGGTATTTTTTCTAATCCCCATGGACTTTCAGATGTCTCAAAACCATAAATTGTGTACCAAACGTAAAACAATGTCAGTTGTTTCTATGGTTTAGAACACCCAGGATCCAAAAGATTAAAAACAAAAACCCCAACCCAAGAACAGACACTTACTGACGTTGAGCTTACTCAGCACCCTCTACCCACTTCCCAGGCTATTAACAGTGAAAACTATGCTGATAGTCCCAGGGAAACCACACAGGCTTACATAAAAATTTATCCCTGCATGCTATTTCCTCCTCTTTTTCCAGTACAATAGAACTTCAAATCAATTCAATTCGAGGCTGGTAAATTTTGTTTGGGCTTTCACAACCAGCTTAGCCATAGCAAAAGCAAAACCCTGTCAGAAGCACCATTTCTGCAAAGCTCTGAGCAGCAAGTGCCAGAGAAATCAGTCTGAACCATCAGTGCTGCTCCAGAAAAGTAAGGAACAGAGAGAATGTGATAGGGCACCTGAATAGGACACTTTGAATTTAGGAAACCCTGCAGCTCTCCACCAAATCCAAGGAAAATGGCATAGAATTCAGTTGAGGCCATTCTGATCACCCAAAAGTCAGCTAGGGGAAGAGACCTAGGCTGTTGAACAATTAAATACCCAGTATGGGAAGAAGCTAAGACACTATTAGCTCCAGGTTCTGAAGAAACCACAATCATAAAGGAGGGAGTCAGGAAGTGAGTGATAAGGAAACTAATGGGGTGGGGGGGAGTGTTAAAAAGACTCAATGTACTAAAGATTTTAGGAAGGAGAAACTCAAATATCTTAAAACTAAACAGATAAATCAACAGGAAAACAAGTTAGGTATCTATGAATAAATAAATACTGAAATGATCTAACACTTGATGATACAGAGGACACCATGGAACTTAAGAACAAAGAGCAACATGTTGTTTCTGAGTTGTTTGAAAGAGAAACAAGAATTATGAGAGTAAAATTTATATCTTGCATAGCAAAAAAAACAAAAACCAAAACAAAAAAAAAAACTAGCAGAATATGGAAAAAAAACAAACCTTGAATCTGAAATGGCAAGCCTCACCTAAGAAACAAGAGAGCACAATAAATTAGGAATGTAGATATGCAAAAGTGAAGGGTGTCTTAGAAGACAAGCAAAAAATAACCTAATAACATTTAAAGAAAATATGATCACAATGTAAACAAAATGTACTGATCTCAAAGACAGGATATATAGAGACAATGTAAGGATCACAAATCTCTTTTAGCATGATAGGACAAAAAAATAACTTTAACACCATAATGATGGAAATATCCAGAACTTCTGAACACAGAAAAAGAAATCCCAATGGAAAGAATTCACAGATTGCCTCTTGAAAAAAATAAAAAAACTCAAGGCTGCAAATCCCAAGACACACAGTGGTGAAATTTAACAATTCAAATCAGAGAGAACAAGTTCTGCAAACCATCCAGAGAAAGACCTTCAAATACAAAGGAAAAGCCTTTTAAATAACCCAACTATTCCATATCCACTAAAAAAATGGGGAGTGAATGAAATAATGTTTTCCAAAGAGGATTGGAGCTCAGGATGCAAGTTAGGATGACCTATCCTGCAAATCTCAGGTTGACCATGCAGGATTAAAAATGAATGTTCAAAAATAAAGTAATTATTTTTATAAAACTGGAAATGAATAAATTATTTTTTGCATCTTGAACACCCACAGCAACAGAAGTGAAGGGGGATTGAATAAATATAGACAGCGACAGTGTCAAAAAAAAAAAACCAGTAAGAGATTTCTTTCTAAATGTACAAAGGAGAAATAAGTAAAGGAAGAAACTTGGTAGAGGTAAAACAGCAGACAGAGGTCATCCACGGAGCCTGGCAATACCCTGCCTGGTGGTCAATGCTTTTTTTGTGAGACTACATTACAACATAAGAGCACATATGAAAGGGAGGGAAGGGGAGTAAAGGGATAGAAGGAGTTAGTGATGCTATTGGGTCAAACTGAGAGGTATCTGTGGTCTCAGAGAAAAAAAGTCCTTCAGGAGAGCGGATAAGAAGGAGGGAAAAATTATAAAGGGGGAAAATGATGGGAGAATCTTACTTTGAAGGTGAAAGGGCTTTCATTGATGAATACTAATATGAATGAAGGAAAATGAGGACCTTATGCCAGATGAGGTTTGGGGAATTTGGTGCCTGTAAATTCTACTTATACTGGGAGAGGTGGAGTTGGAACTCTTTAGGACAACTGCAATGTGGAAGAGTGGGAGGACATGGAAATGGAGGGAATTTCCAGCCAAATGAAGGAAAAAGAATAGATCAGAGAGGGGGTGGGGTTCTACCTTGGGGCAATGTCCTTTCTGACACCTGCAATAATTTGCCTAATTCTGAGTTGAGGCAGAATGGAAACTGGGAATCTAAGGGATAAATCTAAGGGAACATCGGTAGAAAAGACTCTAGAATGAATGCCTTGAAAGATTTGATTATATAAAAAATACAGAGAGAATAGAGATATCAGAAAATTATAGGAGTTATAAATCAGTTATAAAAAAAAAAAAACTAACAAGACCAGATGAAGGGGATGAGAGAAAGGGTTGGGGGAGTCTACTTGAGCTGAAAGGAAAGGAGTAGAAATACACACCTAAATAAAATCAGGAGAAAGGAACAAATGTAAATCCTATATGAACAGTCATATGCATATTATCTTGTCCATTAGAATATCAACTCTTGAGGTAGAGGCTGTGATTTTATTTTTCTTTACATCACCAAGTTAGCAAAGTAATTAAATATTATAAATATTTAATAAGGGTATGTTGATGGATTTCTGTGGCAGGTGATACTCTACTCCAAATATTTGTGTATATATTTTATGTGAAATACTTATTATATGTACCAAGTTTTTCACTGGAATAAATAATTTCCTCTATACTGCCCCAAAGTTTCTCTAATTCCTCTTTATCTTCTGGTAATCCTATTACAAGTATCCAAAAGTAATGTTGAATTCTGTCAATATATTTTAATCCCACACATGCTACCACTGCTCCTTTAGCTTAGTAAAAATGCTAAAGACTTGTAAATTCCATTGGAGTCATGAAGAAGAGAAAGGAGAATTGAATTGTGATAAAATCTATATCGCACATTTGATATTACATGACATTGGGAAATGAGAAAATGTTGTCCAAACAATAGAGCATTTGACTAACTTGATAAAGGTTATAAGACTCCAAACTTATCTACCATAAGTCATTATCCACAAACAGTTATTTAATGCTGACACCATTTATGGCACTAGGCTAAACACTAGGGATAGTAAAAGTTATAAGCCACAGTCCTTGTCCTTGAGGAGTTTACAGTATAAGTTTAATTTACAATTCAATTTAAGAATTCAATTATTTTAAATCATTTTACCCATACTACATTTAATTAAGCTCACTGCTAATAGTCTTGATTTTATAACATTCTTAAGAAAAACAGAATTTAATACAATGCTTGAATTTTGACTATTTTTATAAATAAATTGTTCATACCTTTTAAGAAGAAAAATTAACAGAGATTGGATGTCAAAATTTAATACTCAGTGCCTTGTCACTAGAGATTTGAATCTGATTTATAAGAATCTAAAAGTAAAGTTGGTGTGATTATTTTAGGTTGAGATAAATAATACACAAAACTGACAGAAATTTTAGATTAACTGAGAAACTATGAGCTGTTTTGATAATAGAGCTTATACTTTTTCTGACCTACATGAAAATAAACTGTAATCTCATACTCTCTCATATTATTTTCCTTTGTATGTTCCCACAAAACTGGAATTCCCAAGCCCCTTCCTCTCCATCTCTAGTTTTATTATGGCCCTACTTCCTCTTTTCTCACTTTCTGTAGTAATATTAAAGGATAGCAGTCAGGATTAGATCTGAGATTTCATTAATGTAGTGAATTTGAAGACAACTCCCTCTACCAAAATAGCACCTTCTCTGCAACTTCTGGTCCTAGAGAGGTGCCTAGAGCATGCAGAAATTAAGCAATTTGCCAACCATCATAAATTCAGTATGTGTCAGAGGTAGTGAACTTTGCATGTCTCTACCCCCCACTGTATCTACTATTTGTTTAGTAACTTTTCAGTTGTAGCTGACTCTGTGTGATCCCATTTGGGGTTTTCTTGGCAAAGATACTGGAATGATTTGTAGATTCTTTCCCCTCTTATTTTACAGATGAGAAAATTGAGGCAGACAGGGTTAAGTGACTTGCCCAGGGTTACATAGCTAGTAAATATCTGAGAGCAGGTTTGAACTCAGGAATATAAGCCTAGTTCCCTTGAGATCAGCAGTCTATCCAGCACACCACTTAGATAATCCTGAAAAATATCCCACCACCTCAACTCAGCCCAATGCCTCAACCTTCTTTCAAAATCTTATGATTCAGGTATCACATCTCTTACTATAAATCTGAAGATGATCTCTCCTTCAATAAATTTCCCTTAGAATTTCACCAGGATTTGTTCATTGCACTTAGCACATTGCTTCTTGCAATAAAGATATTTATTGACCTAAAATTAAACCACCTTCATCTAAGGAAACCATCTTTTCATCAACAAATGGGGGAAATGTTTTCTGCCTTTTTGTCTGGAATTATACCATTAATTTATTTTTTTTCTTTTCTTGTTACTATCACTAGTATTTATTAAATGATGTCAAAAATACACAGAGAGAACAAAAATACTGACTGTGTATTTGCTGCAAAAGGTTCTAAGGTTTCCTCATTGCAAGAAATGCTAGCTTTGAGTTTGGGTTTAAATTTTTAATTATGTCTAAAATTATGACTTTATCCCTGTTATTTTAAATAATATTTTATTTGTCCCAAATTACATGTAAAACAATTTTAACATTTTTTAAGTTTTGCATGCCAAGTTTTATCCCTCCCCTCTCCCCTTAGCCCTCTGACTGAGATTGTATGCATTCTGATATACTTTATACATGTATAAACATGTAAAACTTACTTCCGTTTTAGTCATTTTGTGAAAGAAAACTTGAAAAGGAAGGAAGGAAGGAAGGAAGGAAGGAAGGAAGGAAGGAAGGAAGGAAGGAAGGAAGGAAGGAAGGAAGGAAGGAAGGAAGAGAGGGAGGGAGGGGAGGAGAGGAAAAAGGGAAAGGAAAACATGGGAAAAGAAGAAAACGGAAGGGAAGTTGGTGTTTTCTCTCTTAGATGTTTTCAAAGGTAAGTAATCACTTCTCTGGTTATAAAATAGTGGGTGTAGTTTTTCAGGAATAAGTTGAACTTCATAGTTTCTGGGGTTCTGTGGACCTTCCATACAGTGGTATTATCACTAGTCTTACAGTATGCTCTGATCCTTACTAGCTCTATACATTTTGAATAAGTCATGAACATGTGTTCCTTGAATCTAATTTCCCTGATCTGCAGAAGTGATAATAACAATAATTGTTTCACAACATTCCTACCACATGGTATACTTAACGAGGAAATCTACAAATAAATATATAAATGTGAACTATCATCAATTTATATACTTGAGTCTAGTTAATATTGCCACACAACTGAACATTAAAATAGAACCAGATACACTGTGTTGTGGTTATTTTCCTTTACACTGGAGAAAAGTCATGGCACACAAATATGTTTTAGTATATAACTATTTTGGTAGATGACTATAATGTAAATCTCGACGTCTCATCCTTTGGATAGGCTAATGGGAAATTTGCCATTTTAACCTTCAATCCAGAAATAAAGGTTTACCAGGGTTGCCAAGTTTTTTTAAAACATGGGCAGACAATTCTGGTGGTATTAATCATGTGTTCTTATGAGGACCAAGGGAACAAAAGAATGTTCTCCTCCCTACGGGAATGGTATATCTTCTGGTCAAAGAGAGTTGTGCCAATTATTCTGTGGGAGTTTTAAAAGAAGATTCTCTATGTTTTATAGAGACATAAAAAGCACTATATCTTAATGTTAATACATCTAGGACTTATGACCTCCTCTTCATTTATCTTCATAAAGCTGTAGACCCAGTAATATTTATAGCAAACAGGTGATTTTCTTGAGGCCATTTCTTGAAATCACTAAGATGTGCAAAAGAGAAAAAAAAAACAATTCTCATCTACGAATTGAACTAGAATAAATACAGAGATTTGATGCTATTGAATTGATAATAATTGAAGAAGAAAGTCTTAAAATTGGTTCTCCAGGTTATCATTGTACCAGGGGTTTAAGTGGATAATTTGAGTTGGACCAGAGTTCTAGGATTTTCTGACCCTCAGCAAAGATAGACCACTGTCATGGAGGATGCACTTCATAAGGTTGAAAAATAAAAAGGGATTCCTTAAAAATAGTATGGCACTTTAGTTTCTCCAACTTGGAAATATGTATTCATAAAGTGTGTTTCAGTATAATTTCTTTTGTAATTATATGTATTTTATTTCATGCATTAAAACTATGGTCATGTAAAAGTGGTCCAGAGGCTTTACCAAACTTCCAAATAGTTCCATGATATTAATAAAAGATTAAGGAACTCATTTCTTGATTCTCTGCACTGACATTTTTCTCTATCACTTAAAAATGTGAGTAGTCACAATATTTTTGCTCTGACAGTTAAGCAAACCAACCAACTGATAGAATAAATGGCATCCCATGCTATATTTTGAAAACTTCTGAATATATCAGACTTCCTCAATGGGATTCACATTTAGTCTATGCAGGGGTGGAGAACCTGTGGACTCAATGCCACGCATGGTCCTCTAGGTCCTCTAGTGTGGCCCTTTAACCGTATCTAAACTTAACAGAACAATTTAGATTCAGTCAAAGGGCCACACTTGGGGACCTAGAGGGTCACATGTGGCGTCAAGGCCACAAGTTCTCCACTCCTGGTCTAAAGAGATCAGATTAATGATCCATTAAACACACACACACACACACACACACACACACACACACACACACACACACACACCCTAGATGAAAAATACTTATTGCCTAAGAGGCAATGTGATACAGAGGACAGAATGTTGATTCTGGAATCAGAAAAAAGGAGTTTGCCACTCACTGTCTGGGTGATTTTGAGCAATTCAATTAACTTCTCTGGGACTCAGTTTCATCATCTGAAATATGGAGTCAGCCTTGATGACTTTTAATTTCATTCCACTTTTAAATCTATGATATGATCATTGTAATTAAAAGGGGAACAAATCTCTTCAAGGAATTAATGTAATCACTAATAATATGGAAAATATAAAACAAACAAAAATAACTAGTTCCATTTTATTAATTTTCTAGTGAATACAAATTCTTTGAATACAGCAGCAAGGCAATCTTTCTTTCCCATCTTCCCACATACATTTTTCAGGACAGATAGATTTCATTAAATGAAGAAAATAAGAGTAAACTAAAAAATAGAACTCTTGAGATGTAGTCCTGAGTCAATAATCCAACCAACAATTGAATTACTCTCCTAGCATTTATATAAGCATCTACCCTATACATGACACTGTGCTAGAAAAGGCAGTCACTCACTCCATGAATATAATTATATTACTTTACCTCTCTTTGCCTTCAGTTTAGCATCTTTACAAGTAGGTGACTAGCTATTCTTGACCTGAGGAGAAATAAAGAAATCTGCTGTGTTTTTTTCCCTTGAAGAGATGGAGATTATGAGTCTGGGAAGCCATGTGTTGTATCATGTGATTGATTTTGCTTAACAATGTTACAGCAAAGTTGTTATGGCCACACAAATTTCTAATTGCTACAGAAAAGTGTCCGCTCAGAGACTTTAAGGCAGAACATCTAAATGTTTTGTTTATAAAAACTCCATTACTATTGTAAAACTACTGAACTTCTCAGCATAATGTTTTATAATATGTAAAATAAAGTACATGGAATTGCAAAATAAACCTATTATATTAAAATATAATGGTTCACAGAATTTTTATTATCTTTAATTTAGGGTAACTTTTAAGTTCTCAGAAGATACCAAGTGTATCTTTTTTCTTTCAGTCTTAGTTACCTTGAATTTCTGAGGCTCCTCAGACTTTGTAATGGAGAATTAGACTCTATACCTCATATATGCAAGTATACAGCATCCATATATGAAAACGTCATTAATGTTCTATAATAAAACATGAAAATTTGCAAAGTTAATGTTTTATAACAATAATCTATTTTATTTTGCCTTCTCCAAACTAAAAAAAAATGGAAGGAAGGAAGGAAGGAAGGAAGGAAGGAAGGAAGGAAGGAAGGAAGGAAGGAAGGAAGGAAGGAAGGAAGGAAGGAAGGAAGGAAGGAATAATGAACAAAAGAAGAGAAAGTTTATCCAACCCAGCTCAAATGCCAATTTAAGTAGGGGGCATCATAACACCTAATCTTTCTGCATTGCCAGTCTTTCTTTCTGACACGATTAAAATGGCCGCATGCCAGCAAGCTAACGGAGCAGCCCCCAAACTGAGAAGATAAGATTGAGTATAAGAATTCAAATCAGAAAAAAAAACTTTTATACATCTTAAAGGATCATAGATAAAATCTACCTAAAGAACATTTTAACTGACATATTTAAGGAATATATTAGAGATATAAACTCTTTCAGGAATACAGCAAAGTATAAAAGATATAGGATTGGGAATTTAATTGGACATAATCTAGTAAACTTCAAGGGAGAAAACTCCTTCGATCAATATACCTGCTCAGCAACTTCTAGACCATGAGATTTGCTTGGGGCATGAAAGGTTCATTCACTTGACTAAGTTCATACAGCCAATGTGTGCAAGCAGCAGGACTTGGACCTAAGTCATTCTGATCCTGAGACCAGGTCTATATCCATTATGATAAACTACTCTTTACTAAAGTTAGAACAAAACTTTTTTTTAAATTTTCCTTCCTCCCTCCCTCCCTTCCTTCCTCCTAATCTTCCTTCTTTCTTTCTTTTCTTTTTTCCCTTCCTCCTCCTCCCTCTGTCTCTCCATTTCTTCCTTCCCTTCTTCCTTTTTATTATTTATTCCTTTATATACATATATAACCATATTAATAAGTATATGCTATGTGTTTCCATAGTTTTAATACTCAAACACAGGCTTGATTTTCATATTCATTTATTGTTTCAAGAAATAACCTATCCAAAATTTCTGGGGCGCTTCTTTGACTTCGACATTGATAGGCTAATATGAATCTCTAAATTACTATGCTAGGAATTTTATCATTCATTATGAATATCCTGAATCATTTGAATTCTCAAGATCTAATAAAAGCTTATATTTAATTAGTACCTTTCATCATAGCAATAGTAGAATCTCACACAGTGAATGCACAGATTTTAGGAGCTGACACCCTTTCATGACATGGATACTCACATGCATGAGAGTGGTACTGAAACACTCAGTTTGTGTGAATAGAACTCATATCATAATCTTTTCCTAAACAATGGAAGTCATGTGGAGGCCAGGACAATTGAAATGAGGAGTATTGCTTATCTGTAAATGAATTCTCAAGAAGGAAAAATGACAAAGCAAATTTCTTCAAGTCAAGAACTTCAGAATTAGAGACATTGGTGCTAAAGGATGACCTAATTCATATGGAAACCACTTACATAATAGTATGATCAGACATGCACACCAACGGGGTCATAGCAATGAGACCCCTTCGTGTTGAATATAAAAAAATACTATTTTATTGTCCTCTAGAAAGAAAATAGAAATGATATACAAAGCAAATTGAATCTACAGTTTCTCTCGGGTCAGAGAACTTCTCTCTAGGATATTATATGTTCCTTTACATAAATTTTCAGATTTTATTAGGGATGGAATTGAGGTAAAAGTGAGTCTCTTTCATTCACAAAAGTGGTTTAATTAAAATAAGATGGACAATTTCTTGATGGGGTCAAATGTTCATGGAGTCCAATTCCATGAATTCCCAAATGAAAAATAATCTGAGACATTATCTTTAAGAAATATTAATACAGGTAAGAATTAGATTGTGGCTATTAGGAGATTTAATACAGGAACTCTAGATCCTACTTATATTTACATAAAAATGTTAAAATACCTTTATGTACTTGAGGAAAAATAGATATTTGTTATTCGAGGGACATAGCATATAATCATGACAAATACAATTATCATTATAATAATGAAAAAAATGATGAAAAATTTTATACTGCTTTTTTGGCAAAGCACTGTACAAATTTATCTCATTTTATCTTCACAATAGTCCTGTATTATAATTTCCCATTTTATATATAAGGAAACTAACATAAATAGAGGGTAAGTGACTTATTCAGTATCATATGGTTGCTAAACTCAGTTTTTCCTGAATTCGGTTCAGCACTTGTTTATTTATACAAATGTCATGAGGAATAAATGGCAAAATATTGCTTTAGATTATGCTCTAATTATGAAAAGCAAATCCACTGTGTCAATAAAAAGGTGAGATTCACTTTTTAAGTAAGGTTTCAGACTACTAGGTATGTATTCTATTCATATTTGCTCTCCATATATTTATATGTAATACCTTGTTTTCCAGCTCATTAAAATATAAAGCCCCTGAAAATAGGGATTGTTTCATTTATTGAATCTGTACTCCTCTCCCCCAGTGCTTAGTCTAGTGACTGACACGTGATAGATGCTTTAATAAATCTTTGTTGAATGATTGATAGTGAATTGATAGAATGAAAAGGGATCAGTGGGCACCCAGTCTAATCTCTGTCTTTATATAGGAGGAAATTGAAGTTCAGAGATTTCTGGTGACTTGCCCAGGAGCACATGGTTAATATATGCCAGAGGGAGGATTTGAATATGTTTTCTCTTGATTCAAGTCAATAACTTGTAACCAATTTATGGATTTCTCTCAAATATTTAGAAATGAGACCAGGTAGAACTTGATGTAAGAATATACTTCAAAGAAAAGGATGTTTTCATTCCAAAGGATAAGGATGAGAAGGGAACCATAATATAATGGAAAGATTCTGAGAATTAGAGTAAGATGAGATTAATCTTGGTTCTATCACTCAATTAACTATATATCTTTGGGTAAATTACTAACTCCTAGATTCCTTAACTGTATACAACAAATAATGATTTTACTATACACTTACCTCATTAGGTTGTTGTGACAAATAAAAGGGTTGTAAAGAACATTGAAAACCACAAAACACTACATCAATATCCGCTGTTATTATCTTTTTGATATTCAAAGTCCTTCATTATGTTTCCTTCCTCCCCTTCCTATGTCCTTATTCCTTACTGCTCTCTATGCCATTTCTACCGGTTGTCTTTCTTCCTTGGAAATCTTTTCCTCTTCACTTCTGCCTTGGATTCCCTGGTTTCTTTCCACTAACTGTTAAAACCCCATATTCTAAATAAAACAACAAAAAGAAACCTTCTCTTAAACTCTCCACCTCCACTTAATTTTAGTTCCTTCCCTCTATTGATTAACCTGTGTGGTATTGATTTATGTTGTCTATATCTTGTTAGTGTCTAATAAATATAGTTTTTTATATGTGTTCTCCCCATTAGACAAAGAGCTCCTTGAGTGCAAGAACTTTCACTTCCTTTATTTTTATATCCTGCACTTAGCAAAGTTCTTGACACACAGTACATGTTTAATAAATGTTTATCAATTGAATTAGAAAGTAGAGTAGAAAAAAGATTAAATGAAGCTTCCTTAAGCTCTAATGATTGTTGTAGGACCAATTATGACACAATGCTGACATTTGTATCTTAGATGAGGGAAGAATTACTCTGAAGCGTTTTTACTTCAGTATTGGAAACTGGAGCTCCATTAGCATTAATAAAATTATTCGCTTATCTTAATTTCCCTGCTAAGAATGTGTATTATTATTTTTATCTGATAATAATACAAGTATTGATACTTTGCATGCAATGTAAGTATGTATTATAAAATAACTGATTTACTTTCACAAGTAAATAAGTTGACTTAAAATAATGGTGTTATGAGGTTTCCTGAGTGGTCAACAAAAAAAGTTTCTGAAAAACAAATGATACAGAAAAGGAAATAGAAAATGTGTGTGCATGTAATTTAAAATGATATTGTGATAGAAATGTACATTGAAATACAGGTATTTTCTTTTATAGGAATTTCAAAAAAAATGTTGAATACAGGACTTTGTAAATCATGAAATAAAACATTAATTCCTTGTATTTTATATTGGAAATGGATGGGACAAATTTAGTGATGTCATTCGCATAAGGAACTCCAAATGAGAAAACTCACTATGACTTACGATATTCCACAATTATTCCAGGCACTGAGAAATAAAATTATTTGCTTAGCATCAACCAGTCTGTCTTGGAGGTGAGACAGAACATAAGTCCCATCCACCCATCTTAAAGTCAGTTCTCTATTCACTACAGCACACTACTTCTCCCCTTTAGAAATAGCATAAGAAAATTATTGCTGTTGTTGGTGTTTGTGGTGTTATCATCATCATAGTTATTTCTTTAAATTCCAACATATTGGCAGACTTAATGTATTAGCTTATTTGATCCTGACAATAATCTTGTGAGGGGGATGCTATCATTATCTCCATTTTATAGATAAGGAAACTGAACTTAGGAGAAGGTAAACATGCCCAGGATGTATTAGAAGTAAACATGCAAAACTGTATCCTTTTTGATATATGACAAATAGAGTTCTGATATGATTTATGGATAAATTTTATTGCTTTCATTATTAGCAGTTATATAGTAATGCTGTTGAACAAAATGCTGATTCTATTTATTTAAAACTGTGTTATATAAAAATATTCAATATAATGAAGATTTAAGTGCCATTATAAGATGTGAATTGAGTTTAAAGGATATGAAGAGTCCCCTTGCTTTCATTTTCTCCCTGATTGCACTTACAGCACTACATTTCTTCCTGAGAAATATATGCCTAATGGAAATCCTTTGACTGGACTGTAGAGAATGCTTGTCAGCAACATCATTCTTAATAGATAAGTAATTCTACGGTTCCCATTCCAGATCTGGATTTGTAGATCTCTACATAATAATTATGATGGAGCTCTAGGACTTCTCAGAAAGGACATTAGTGAACCATGAGAACTCTCAATCAACAATCTGACTCTTGAGAAGTACCTCTATTCCTATCTGGCTATGCAAAGAGCTAGCTTTTATCCTGCTCACATATTCTAACCCTGAAATAAAGTCCTTACTACTTAACTTTCTTAATATTTATGCTGTCATAAATTTTTAAGTCATGACAATATAGCAAAAAGCAGCCAAGTGACTGTTGGTTATATAACCTTTTATGTTGCACATCATGCATATTCTTTTTAAAAGTCAATTGTTTGCTTCATAAAGAAAGAAAAACTACCAAATACATAAGAGTAAGCAGGCATGCAAACCAACATAAAAAATTCTCACATTTAGCAACTTTGCAGAGCTTTATCATAAAAAAATAAGCATCCTTCTTTGGATGTGATACCCCATGGCTAGCCCTAATTCAATCACCTCAAATGCAATTGGATCATATATTTTGCAATAACAGTAAAGAAGAGCAATTAAAATTAATAACAAATTTAGAAGAATTTGCACGAGAAGATATTACTCGAAATTACGTTAGTTTTAAACAATTCTTACAAATGAAAGGTTTTGAAAAATGGGAAATGCAAAAAAGTAAAGACATTGCTCAATTTTTTATCTGTTGTAAAGCATATTTGTCCCCATACAGAAACCAAAAGTTTATTCCAACTGCCTCCTCCATAAAACACTTGAAGGCATAAGCATTGTAGCTGCCTGGGTGTGTCAAAATTTTATCATATGGCTTTCTTGACCACCACACCAACAATCAGCATAGTAAGTAACCTTTATGGACAGCTGGAGGAATAAACAGAAAGAAGGATTACAAAAAGAGACCCTGGAAGTCATTCGCAAATCCTCCCGATATTCGCAGGATCATAATTTGCAAATTGCATTATTTATTAACCAAAATTCATATTGTAGCAATACATGCCAAGTAAGGAGAAGCAATCTAGGTGCTACCTGTCAAAGGTCTTTTCCTATGACATGTAAATTCCAGACAAAATCTGGATCTCCCCAGCTCCAGACCAGCAGAGTATCAAAAAGGTGCTTATAACTTTGAGAAGATGACTTAGAAGTTTAATGATGACTCTGAAATGATTTTAATATATTAATAAAATAACTCCAATATGCTACAGATAGGAAGTTGTCTGTTTCCACCAAAGCAAACAAACATAAAAATGAGACCTCAGACTATTTCTTCCACTCTCCCAAACACTGTTATATCTCCATCAGACCCATGCTGTCTAGTGCTCCCAATTCTAATTCATTGTGAGTAATGTTCTCTTCCTCTCCGCCTTCCCATCCTCTTTCCCATTCTTCCTCTCTTCGCTCTCCTATTACTCCATACCTGAGACTTACCTCTGTATCTCTCTACACTTTTTGTAACTTATCTCTTTCCCTTAATAAAATGTGAATGCTGCCCCATTTCCTATTTCCAATCATAATCTGTTTAGGCAAGTACCTAAAGAACTATCTGCATCCTTTTTATAATATCGTAAATTAATTATCAATTCTTCAGGTAAGGCTTTCTCTAGAAGGTGGCACTTCCAGTGAGTCTTGAATTATGACAGTGATTCTATGTGATAAGAGCAAAAAAAGGAAAGTTTCCTAGAATTGAGAAACAGCCAATGGAGAGGCATAGTGATGGCATATAAAGCATGTTGTATAAGGATGATAAATGGGCAAAGATAGCTGGATTATAGAGTGTTTTGTGGATGATAATATGCAAGAAGAATTAAAAGGAACTGGGCTATCATGCTTTTAAAAATCCAACTCAATGAGTTTATGCTTGAGTCCAGAGACAATAGGGAATCACTAAAAGTGTAGTAATCAGATCAAGATTAAGGGAGATACATGACATGAACATGTCATTACTTAAGCAACATGCCAACTAAATATTATTTTTAGATCTTTCAAGAAGAATAAGATTAAAGGGAATCAATAAGAAACTGTATGATAGAAAGAGAAAGTGTGACCAGCTGGTCAAATGACAAAACTTTTGGTTGATAGATGGGCATCCCAGGTACTCTGCCATTATTGTCCTCATTGTAAAAGAAAATAAGCAAGACCTCCAGTATGTTGAGTTGACCACCTCTTATAGCAGAACCTGGGCAAGAGATTCACAAGATAAACAGCCACATGCTAGCTGAAAAACCAAATCAATGAGATCATAAATACATTTGAGTAATGTTTTATAATCTCATTGTGCCATTTCTCATTATTGAAATCACTTGAGGCAAAGGAAAACTTTCTTTCTTTTTTCAAATAAAAACTAGCTTTGTTTTAAAAGAAAAAGTGCCTATAAAGCAAAAATATCTTTTGCTTTTTCATTGCTGAATTGTAATGGGGAAAAAACAATAACTAGAAGCTTCTTTTGTGTTTGTTTGATTGCTTGTTACACCTTCTCTGGATGGCTAAACCATGACCACTTCTTGTGTTCTCATTTATTATTTTTTCTTTCTTTTTGATTTATTTTTCTTATCTTGTCATCAAGTATTCTTTTCTCTCTTTCTTCCATGACTTATGCTTATTGAAATCACTTCAGGCAAAATGAAACTTAGCTTTCTGTTTTCAAATGAAAAAAAGATTTTTTTTTAAATGAAAAGGAAAATTGCCTATGAGGCAGCAAAACATGTACCATAAAGATTAAAAAAACATGATATTAGACTGACTCAATATTTGAGAAAGTGAAAGATACAAACAAAAGAACCTTAAAATTGTCAATGGAAAGGAACTTCCATTAGTTTTAAGCCACTTCATATACAGTAGGAGAAAAAGAGGCCCACAATTAAATTCCTTTGGCTATTTTTCCTGAAAATTTCTTCTTCATTTACTCATACAAAGGCAATTACACAATCACATATTCAAGAAATAACATCATCTTTAAAAGACTATGAAATTCATTCTTCTGATTCCAGGCAAGATATTAAATGCCTCAGAATAATGTTAGTTTTTTCTCTAAGATCTCCTTCTGTGCGTTACATGAATGAGTTTACTTTCTGTAATACTTTCTTACTAGAAACATCTGCTTAAGTAAAATAAAATTTGAAAAAGAAGGTGTGAAGAATTGTGCAAAGTTGAACCTAAAATGTCCATCGACTACTAGGTCACTAGGGTATACTAGGGTATACTAGGGTATACTATACTAGGGTGTAGTGACTTATGGACGTTCACTGAATTAGTTTATAGTGGAATAAGTATTGGAAATTAGAAGGTAGAGTCAAGATGGTGGAGTAAAGGCAGGGACTCACCTGAGGTCTACCCCAAAACCCTCCAATACTTTTAAAAATGACTAAACAAATTCTAGAGCAATAGAACCCACAACATAAAACATAACAAACAAACAAAAGAGTGAAACAAATTTCCATATCAAGACAGTTCAGCAGGTGGGCAGGAAAATTCTGTTTCACCTGAGTGAGAGAGAAACATAGTCCAGCACAGGCCATGCCAACTGAGACTCAGCCCAGAAAAAAAAGAGGAGGCCTCATAGTAACTGAAGCACTGATGGTGGTGGCAATTTCCAGACCACTCAATCTATAGACACCAGGGACAACTTAAAAGGTCAGCAGGAAAAATCTGTCACAGCTGTTGAGAGTGTAGCACAGTCCAACACAGGCCACCAGCATAGCCCTGGCCACAGCAAAACAGGAGCAGGCCTTGGGAGCCACTGAATCAGCACTGACAGTGGCAGAGGCAATGACAGTAGCTGCTTCTGGAGTTCTTAGTCCACATATAGTAAGGGAGTCAAACAACTGGTCAGAAGGAGATTATAGGAATCTTTTTGCTAGTTCTGAGGCAGGATTTTGTTGCTTGTCCATACTTGGATCCAGGTCCCAGTTCTGGGTGGCATTCTCAGGGTAAGGAGAAGCAATAGCATGGCAGAGCTTTCAGTCACACCGGAGGGTGGGGTTCTTTCTTATAGTTCCAGGGCATAAAAGAGTGCTTTTGGTTGCTCACAAACAAGAGCATAGGCCAGGAGAGTAGCAAACACCTCTCATACCACCTCAGAAGAACTGAAAACTTACCATTCCCTAGAGGTATCTCTGAAAAGAACTGCACAAAACCCCTAAAGCTTAGAACAGCATGCCCTCCACACAGGAAGCAAAGCCTTCCTTTAACAAATAGTTAAAAGTCAGGAAATATGCTGGGAGAATGAGCAAACAGCAGAAAAAATATTCCAACTATAGAAAGCTACTATTTTGCTAGGAAGATCAAAACATACTGGCTGAAGAAGACAACAAAATCAAGGCTCCTGCATCCAAAGTCTCCAAGAAAAATATTAATTGGCCTCAGGCAATAGAAGAGCTCAAAAACGATTTTGAAAATCAAGTAAGAGAGGCAAAAGGAAAAAAATTGGAATAGAAATGAGAATGATGCAAAAGTAGATACAAAAATTACTGAAGAAAATAATACCTTTAAAAAACAAACTAGGTCAAATAATCAAAGGTCCAAAAAGCAAATAAGGAGAAAAAGGCTTGAATAAGTACAAATGTCCAAATGGAAAAGGAGATCCAAAGAAAATAACCCTTTAAAAATTAGAATGGCACAAATGGAAGTTAATGATTTTATGAGAAATCAAGAAACTAAAAGAATGAAAAAGTAGAAGACAATGTGAAATATCTCACTGGAAAAACAACTGACCAGGAAAATAGATCCAGGAGACATCATTTGAAAAAGAATTAGACTACCTGAAAGCCATGATTAAAAAAAAAGAGCCTAGACATCATATTTGAGAAGTTATCAAGGAAAACTTCACTGACATTCTAGAATGAGAGGATAAAATAGAAATTGAAAGAATTCACCAGAGACTTCCAGGAGCCAAGATGGAGATGGTGGAGTAAGCAGTGAATTACTGTCACTCTCCATTATTGACTTCTAAAAAAAAACAAAAAATAATGCCACAATAATAATCCTGGAACAGCATAGCCAGAAGAAAATGGAATGAAATATTCTTTTAACCTGGGAAACTTGGAGGATCATCAAGAAAGTTCTGCTTGACTTATGTAAAATGGACATTCCAGGATAGGAAGTTTCCCTGGAACCTGGCAACAAGAGCCACCTCAGTAAACCAGAAGCAGATCCTGAGCCCCAGTTTGGTGGAGAAGGCAAACACCATCTCCAAGCCCTGCCATGTGTTTAGCATAGCCAGGGAAACAAGCAGGCTGCATCCTGGAGAACCACCACATGCACTGATATAGCCCTACGCAGGCAGACATCCTTCAGCAGCCAGACATCTCTGTGCTTCAGTATATCCCCAGGTAAACACATAAAAACTCCATCTGACCTCAGCACCACTAGAACTCTACCTCAGCACCAGGTAATCTACCAGACCCCTATAGCCTCCAGCTGCCTGCACCTGGGGCCCCATCACAAGAAACTTGAAAGAGTGCCTCCTGTTCCCCAGAAGCAGAGATTAAATTTTAGAGCCAGAAAAAAAGGCAAACAACATGAGCAAAAACAAAACTAAACACTGATCATAGACTCTTTCTATGAGGACAGGGAAGATTAAAATAAAAACTAAGAAGTGGACAACAATGTCAACATATCTAAGTCTTAAACCTCAAATGGAAATGTGAACTGGTCTCAAGCCCAAAGCATCTTGAAGAGCTCAAGAGGGATTTTAAAGTCAAACAACAGAGGTACAAATGGGGGGTGGGGAAGAAATGAGCTATGCAAGAAGGAGTCAACAGCTTGGGAAATGAAGGACAAAAATCAACTGTAGAAAACAATTCCTTAAAAAATTCAATTGACCAAATGGTAAAAAAAAGAAAGAAAAAAGTGAAGAAAATAACTCTTTAAAAACTTGAATTGGCCAAATAGAAAAGGAGGTACAAAAACTTACTGAAGAGAATACTTTAAAAACTAAAATTGAGTAAATGGAAAAGGAGGTACAAAAGCTAACTGAAGAAAACAATTCCTGAAAAATTAGAATTGGGTAACTGGAAGTTAATGACTCAGTGAGATATAAAGAATCAGGCAAACAAAATCAAAAGAAAGGAAAAAAAATAGAAGAAAATACAAAATACCTTATTTTAAAAAATAGTGACCTGGAAAACAGAGATCATTTAAATATTACTAGTCTGCTTGAAAGCCATGGTCAAAAAAAAACAAAGAGCCTGGACACCATCTTTCAAGAAATTATCAAGGAAAACTGCCCTGAAATCCTAGAACCAGAGGGTAAAACAGTCGCTGGAAGAATCCACCAATCATCTCCTAAAATACATGCCAAAGTGAAAATCCCAAATAATATTGTAGCCATGTTCCAGAATTATATGGTCAAAGAGAAAATACTGCAAGCAGTCAGAAGGAAAAAAAAATAAATATCCTGGAACCATAGTCAGGATTATGCAGAAGCTAGCATTTTCTACCTTAAATGATGAGAGGGCTTGGACTATGGTATTCCAGAAGGCAAAGGAGCTGGACTGCCAACAAGAAAACTATTATAAAGCAGTGATCATCTAAACTACTAGATACTGGCTAAGAGATAGAGTGGTGAATCGGCGTTAGGCACACAAGATACAGTAATCAATGACTACAATAATCTATCCCATCTTCTGGGATAAGAACTCACTATTTGACAAAAACTGCTGAGAAAAATAAAAAATAGTATTGCAGAGACTTAGGAATATGCTAACATCTTACACTGCATACCAAGATGAAGTTAAAATGGGTACACTATTTAGATATGTAGGGTGATACTATAAGCAGATTAGGAAAGAAAGAAATAATTTACCTGTCAGCACTATGGAGAAGGAAAGAATTTATGACCAAACAGGAGAGAGAGAACATTATGAAATGCAAAATAGATAATTTTGATTACATTAATAGGTTTTGTACAAACAAAGCTAATGCATCCAGGATAAGGAGTCAGAAAGCTGGGAAATACTTTTTTTTTTTTTTTTTTTGCAGCCAGTGTTTCTGATAGAGGCCTCATATCTAAAATATGTTTTGTGTTCATCCTTCATTGACAAAGAAGACTATGTCATCAGAGAAATAGTGACATGACTTGCACTTGACTTTGTTTTGAGTGGGGGAGGACTGTGTAGGTCACCAGCCTCACTTCTCCTCCAGAGCCGTCAGAATCCAGTGACCAGATATTCATCAGGATGACTAGAGAAGACCCAGGATTCACTGGGAGACCTTGGGCCCTTTAGGCCAAGGTCTTTGCAGTTACTAAGAGTGAGGTACCACCCATTCATTGAATAGGATGAATGAATGAATGAATGAATGAATGAATGAATGAATGAATGAATGAATGAATGAATGAAAAAGCACTTACTAAGCTCCTGTTATATGCCAGGCACTGGGAGAGACATTGGAGATGAATACAAGAGTGAGTCAGACCCTGTCTCAAGTAGCTTGATGGATGAGACTATATATCTTTATCTATACCTATCTATCTATCTATGTATCTATCTATCTATCTATCTATGTATCTATCTATCTATCTCTTTCTCTCTCTCTCTCTCTCTCTCTCTCTCTATATATATATATATATATATATATATATATATATATATATATATATGTGTGTGTGTGTGTGTGTATACATATACATATGTTATGGGAATGCTGACTGAGAATTTTTGTCTGGGGAGTCACCAGATTTATCAGTAGAGCTACAGAAAATAGACTATTCACACATTTTCCTGTGGCAATGAGAGTACTTAATGAAGTGCCTGGCACATAGTAGGTGCTATATAAATGTTAGTTTTATTTGATTATTGTTCCCAGAACATGGTGTAGAAAGCAGAGAGGGGGCAGCTGAGATGGTAGGGCAGGTAGCAAAATGCTTGGAAAAGCATCATAGAGCCCCAGTATAATACAAAGTCTCGACTCCTTAAAAGTTACCCTTTCACTTTAATCTTCCCATTTTTGGTCTGAGTTTTATTTCTTAACATGTACTGCTCACCTCTGTACTCAGAAATTATCATAATGATTTAATGCTATTGATTATCTCATGTCAAGAATGTTATTTAAGTCAATGCATAAAAATGAAAACCATCCTATTAATCACTTTTAATGTTTTAAAGGTCAGATAGATGACTCAGTGGATAAAGGACTAGACGAGACTTGGAGTCAAAGAGGACCTGAGTGCAAATGTGCCCTCAGACACTCACTAGATGTGTGACCCTGGACAAGTCACTTGACCCTGTTGACCTCAGTTTCCTGACCTGTAGAATGAGTTGGAGAAGAAAATGGCAAACCATCCCAGTACCTTTACCAAGAAAACTGACATGGAATCACAAAGAGTCAGATATGACTAAAACAAATCAACAAAAGTCTTTTAAAGTTTCTTTTCTTTCCTTTAAAAATTGTAGGTAAATCATATTCCTTAAAATACCCAAATGACTTGAAATTCCTTTATTTTTTTTGATGAATCCATGCAAGCTATGATAAACTAGAGGAAGGAAAATGTTTAGAATTCCCTCATTTTAACTGAGTCAAATATATAAGAATACAAATCATTCCCCAATCGATACATGGTCAAAGGATATGAGCAAGTAGTTTTCAAAGAAAGAAATTAAAACTCTCTATAGTCATATAAAAATGCTCTAAATCACTATTGATTAGAAAAATGCAAATCAAAATGATAAAATGAGCACATAACACCTATCAGACTGGCTAATATGACAACATAAGAAAATGGTAAATATTGGAGAAGATGTGGGAAAATTGGAACTCTGATGCATTACTGGAGGAGTTTGAACTGATCCAACCATTCTGGAGAATAATTTTGAACTATTCCTAAAGGGCAACAAAACTGTATATACCCTTTGACCCAATAATACCACTACTAAGTCTATATCCAAAAAAGAGATCATCAAAAAAAGGAAAAAGGACCCCCATGTAGAAAAGTATTTATAGCAGCTTTTTGTGGTTGAAAAGAATTAAAAATTGAGGGTATGCTCATCAAAAAGGGAAGGACTGAACAGGTTGTGATATATAAACATAATGGAAAACTATTGTGCTGTAAGAAATGATGAACAAGTAGATTTCAGAAAAACTTGGAAAGACTTACATGAACTGATACTGAGTGAAGTGAGCAGAACCGGGAGAACATTGTACAGAGTAGCAACAGTGTTGCACAATAATCAACTTTGACTTAGCTCTTCGCAACAATACAATGATCTAAGACAATCTCAGAGGACTCATGATGTAAAATACTGTGCACATCCAGAGTCTGAATGCATAGCAAATCATCCTATTTTTTCTAATTTTCTTTCTTGTATTTTTTTCCCTTTTGCTCTGATTCTTCTTTCATAATATGACTAAGGTGGAAATATGTTTAATATGATTGTACATGTATAGTGCGTATCAGATGGCTTGCTGTCTTGGGGAGTGGGGAGGTAAAGGAGGGAGAGAAACAAATTTTAAACTCAAAACCTTACAAAAGTGAATGTTGAAAATAATATTTACATGTAATTGGAAAAAATAAAATACTATTAAAGGGGAAAAGTAAAAATACAAAATAAAACAAAAGTTACTTAGAAACAAAAAAGAAAGACAAGAGAATTCAAAAGAATAATATTTGCTTAATTTGAGTAGAATTTCAATGAGTAACATGTTTTAGACTCTTTGGTTTCAGAGTCATCAGAAGTAACCATAGCTAAATCTTTAATTTTCAAGAGCTCAGCTAATTTGTTCTATAACAACAACTTTTCAGTTATTTATGATGAAATATTCATCCTCATTATATTTCTATTGATTATTTTTGTCATTTGCAGACATTCTTTCATTGGTAAAAGAAACTCCATTAAAGAAACTTTCTATCAATGAAGATTATTATCTTATCTAAAATTTAAAGCTTTAATGGGTTGCTTTGATATTAGATGATTTAAATACTTTAAGGCTGAGTTTCTTGTTCAGGATCATATAACCATTATATTCCATATATGAACTGAGATCATCTAATCTCTAAGGCAATTCTTGTATCTCAGTGCAACACTGTCTCCTAGGAAATTCATTATGTCCCTCTTTCTTAGGTATGCTATTCAAAGTGACTTGAAACTAAGGGAAGTCACTTTCCCTTGACATTTTAAGGTACCATTATTTGTATCTTTCATATTTCCCAAATATTTAGACAGTCTATTAGCATGCTTTTTAATCTTTGTTGTACATATGTTTGTTACCTCATAGGCAATTTTCCATTTCATTTTAAAACAAATTTCCTTTTATTTTTTTCATTTGAAAACAAAAAAGATAAGTTTTACTTTGCCTTAAGTGATTTCAATAATTATAAGCCTGGAAAGAAATTAATCATGTGTCATGTGAGCTCCAATCATCATTTACTATACTCTAAAAAGGAGCAACAGGTAAGGATATACTATACAAGTCACTTAAACCCAGTTGCCTCATTCTCCAGTCATCCTGATGAGTATCTGGTCATTGGATTCAGATGGCTCTGGAGAAGTAAGGCTGGTGACCTGCACAGCCCTCCCTCACTCAAAACAAAGTCAAGTGCAAGTCATGTTATTATTTCTCTGATGGCATTTCTTTGGTAATGAAGGACAGACACACATGTACACACATACACACACTGAAGATTAAAGTCCTTTGAACTCCTAAAACCTGAGTGATAATTCCCTAAGGCATCATTTCCATTCTGTTGCAACAGGGATCATATAAAAGGCTACATGTATGAGGTAAGTCTTTCTTCCCTTTGAAGGTACTTTTCTCTGTTCCACATCTTTGTTGCTTCAAATGTTCAGATTACTAGGGTAATCTTGATGCTTTAATCTGTTATTGGCAACTGGTTTCTGAATAATTCCTGTCTCCAGATTACTCAGGTCTGACCTTTAGTTCTATGTTTGAGCATTCTTATTAACTTCTTACCTAATTTCAGACTGACTACTTTACTTGACCTTTCACTTTATTCTTGACCTCCTCTTTGACTTTCCAAGAGATTCCATTTCTGCTTGCTCAGTCAAATGCTGCCCAACTTTGAGTTCAATCTGAAAACATTTTTGGCATTGCAGTTTTATTTAAATGTTTCAGGTTGTATTCATTCTTTTCTTTTGAAAAGGACCATGATATGTTTCATGTGTTTATATCTTGGTTCTCCAATTAAATTGGAACTTTTCTGAGGATTAGGAGCTCATTGTACCATCCTTTGCTATATGCCAAATATGCTCATCACTGAATCGAAATGCCAAAGGATCACAGAGCCACATATTCTTTGTTATAAGAATCTTAAGAGGGAAAACTGTCCATTGAGCCTAAGAAAAATTCATTCCATAGTTCATACAGTCCTGCAGATCTCCAATGAGTGAATATCCATTTAAAGCTATGATAATTCATTCAACTTTCAGGTCTCCATTAGAGTATCATTACTTCCCTTCACTCTAAATTTGATTCCTTGCAGCTTTTACTCATTGCTTCTAAATCTATTCTCTGAGTCTCAAAAAAACAAGCAAAATTTTAAAACCTTGTCCACACAACAGTCATTTAGATACCTATGTGCATGCTACATAGCATGCACATGCTACATGCTACATGCTTCTTTTCCTGCCTAAGCATGCCTAGTTCTTACAAACTTTTTTGTGTTTTTTTACTGCCTTCACTTCTCTGCCAACATGATTATGCCTGAGGATGCTCTCCCCATCACTGACAGAAACACAGGAGGAAACTTTCCTCTAATCAGCACAATCATTTCTACTATGGCATAATTGCAAGGCTCCTCACCTTCTGAATTCTCACCTCTAGACTGTTGTTCTTCAGTTTTATTTCAGTCACATTTGACTCTTTGGGACCACGGAGTTTTATTGGGAAAGATACTCAAGTGGTTTACCATTTCCTTCCCCAGCTCATTTTATAGAAGTGGAAACTGAGGCAAGTAAGTTTAAGTGACTTTCCCAGGGTCACACAGCTAGTGTTAGAAGCTAGATTTGAACTCATAAAGGAGTCTTCCTGACTCCCGGCCTTGTTTTCTATCTATTCTGTCTATCTATTATGCCACCTAGCAGCCCCTCCTCTGTATAACTTTCAGTTTATCAGTGTCTTCCCTACACCACGGTATCCAGAACTGAATATAATACTCACTATGTAATCTATGTCAGAGTACATATTATTTCAATTAAGCTCATATAATAATGCACTTTTAAATTATATTTTTTTGTCTTAGCTCTGGAAAGGTCCTAAAAGGGAGGAAAAGAGAGAGAGAGGGAGAAAGATAGACAGACAGAGACAGAGATAGAAAGTGAGAGAGAGATAAAATTAATTTTAGAATATTTTATAGAAATGTACCTTAGTTAATTACAAGTACATATGGCAACAAACACTGAATAATCAAAATTTTGACAAAGTATCTTGAGAAACTACTCAAAATTTTACATCACGGATGATATGACATGTTGTCAAAATCAACAATTTGATCTAATTCTATCTCTTAGCACTCACTTCCTAGAGATAGGAAAGTAGCACAATGGATAGAAGTCTGGGCTTATAGCCAGGAAAACATTGAATTCAAATCTAGTCTTACATATTTACTGGCGGTGTGATGCTGGTTGAGTCACCTTACCTCTATCTCTCTCAGTTTTATCAGCTGTAAGTTGGGGGAAATAATATAGCACATGTTTCATAGGAATACTGTTAGGCTCTAATGAGGCAATATTCTCATAACACTTATTACAGTGCCTGGATTGTAGTATATCCGTAATAAATGGTCTTGTTTCTCACCCCTCCCCATTAAGAGTTTACAATCTTTTTGCTAGAACTATGACAAACACATGAAACACAATTAGACAACATAAGATATCATAGAATATAATTGCTAAATAACAAGCATGTCAAGTGCTTTAAGTGCTAGATACTTGAAATAACAACAGAATCAAACATCCTGCCTCACAGAATTTAAATTCCTATTGGGGAAGACAGAGGTTGATGCAAAATATAAATATAAAGTATTTTTTTCATTTTTATTTAGGTACCAAACTGGACATTATTGAAGTAGCAATATGTATTACACAGAGAATAAATTCTAATAGTAGTGAAGCAGTGGATATAGCAGAGTAAAAGGGAGTCTTCAAGGAAAGCTTCCTACTGACAGAACTTCTAGAAGTATAGAATTTTAAAACTAGAAAAGTCCTTACTAAAAGTTTAGATTCAGTACAACCTTGTCATTTCAAACATTAGGAAAATGCTTTTTCACATCCAGGAGCCAGGGCGGCAGAGTAAGAAGCAAATCACTGTAACTCTCCCATACTGACTTCCAAAGAGCACCCCAGAACAAATCATGAAAGAGAGGAGCCAGTGGAAAGACAGGGTGGAGCAATATTTTAGCTTGAGAGAGTTAAAGGATTAGCAAGAAAGGTATGTGTCACTTGGGTAAAAGGGGAGCATATTCCAAAACAGAAAGCATCCTAAAAGGCCCTACCTTAACAAACCAGTGAGAGATCCTGAGCCCCATTGCAGTGGAACGGGTAAGCATCAACACCAGGAACCCCCATGTGCCTTAGCATACTCAAGGGAACAGGGAGACTCCACTTCCAAGAACTATTACATGCTTCAGCATCCCTCTGTATGCAATAGCATAGCTCTGGGCAGGCAGATATCTTCTAGTGGCCAGACATCTGTAGCCTTCAACACATTTCCTGGAAAACAGGCATTCTCCAGTGTGACAAGAAAGTAGTCCTGACCTCCATGTACTTCAGAATAGTCCAGGGAAAACAGTCATCCTTTAGGGACCAGATCACCATGTCCCTCAGTACAGCCCAGGGCAAACAGGAAGTCTCAGGTGGCCAGACCTCCCCAGACTTTAGTGTAGCCCTGGAAAAGCACAGAAACACTTCACTGGGCCTCAGCACACTCCAGATACTACCACTAAGACACCAGCTCAGCATCAGGAAAACTGCCAGATTCCTACAGCATCCAGCAGTTACAATCACCAGATACCACACACTCTCAATATGGCATCAGACACAACAGATACCCTGTGGGCCTCAGAACAGCATTAGCATAACACTATATAAGCAGCCAGAGTCTGTAGCCCCTGACACAAGAAGTCCGAGACATTGCCACTTCCACTCTGGTAGCAGAGCTCAAATTTAAAGGAAAGGAAAAAAGATAAAAAATGAAATAAAAAATGAGCAAAATCCAACAACCACAAAAAGAATCTGACCACAGAAAGTTATTATTATGACAGGGAGTACGAAGACACAAATTCAGAAGAGGATGGCATTATCAAAGCAATTGTGAGCAAAAACCCGAAGAAAGATGGAAAGCAGTATTAGGTCAAGAAATAATATATGGAAGAGCTCAAAAAGGAGCTTAAAATCATCTAAAAGAGGTAGGAAAAATGGAAAAAGAAATGAGAATGATGCAACAGTATTATGGGGGGGGGAAGATTCAACAGTTTTTAAAACAGCTTAAAAAGTAGAATTGGCCAAATGGAAAAGGAAATACAAAAATCCAGTGGGGGGAAAAAAAACTCCTTAAAGGGTACATATGGGCAAATGGAAAAGAAAGTACGAAGCATAATTGAGAAAAAACAGCACTTTAAACATTAGGATCAGTCAAGTAGATGCTAATAAAACTATAGGACATCAGGAATCAATCAAACAAAATCAAAGGAAAGAAAAATTGGAAGAAAATATTAAATACTTCTTGGGAAAGACAACTGACCTGCAAAAAAGATCAGGGAGAGGCAATATCACAATCATTGGACTACCTGAAAGCCCTAGTCAAAAGGACAGCCTGGACAGCATCTTTAAGGAAATTATCAAGGAAAATTACTCTGATGTTCTGGAACCAGAGGATAAAATAGGCATTGAAAGAATCTACCAACCATTCTGGAGTACAATTTGGAACTATGCTCAGAGGTCAAATAAACAGTGCATACTCTGATCTAGCAATATTGCTAGTAGGTCTGTATCCCAAGAAGATCATAAAAAAGGGAAAGGGTCTTACATGTGTGAAAACATTAACAGCAGTCATTTATGTGGTGGCAAAGAATTGGAAACTGAAGGGATGGCCATCAATTTGGGAATGACTAAACAAGTTGTAGTACGTGAATGTAATGGAATATTATTGTGCAATAAGAAATATGGACAAGCAGATTTCAGAAAACTATGTAAAAGCTTGTATGAACTGCTGCAAAGTGAAATGAGCAAAACCAAGAAAACATTTTACCCCTTATCATGAATGTCATGATGATAATTATGAATAACTCAGCTCTTTTAGTAACACATTTATTCAAAACAGCTACAAAGGACTCACAGAGCAAAATATCTGAATGCAGACAGAAGCACATTTTTTCACTTAATTTATTCTTTTTTGTGTTATTTTTTTCCCTTCTTTTGATCTGTTTCTTCTTTTCCAATTGTGAATAGTTTGGAAATTTTTTTTATATAATAGCATATGAATATACTATATCAAACTGACTACCATTTTCAGAAGAGGGGAGAGAGGGAGAACAATTTCAAGTAAAAATCTTGTAAAAAGTAAGTGGTACAGGTATTTTTGTCATGGAATTGAGGAAAAACAAAATACTATTAAACTTAAAAAAGTGAAATTAACTTTAAAATAACAATAATCAAGTTTAAAAACTATAACATTTAAGATACTTTGATTTAAATATTTGCCCAGAAAAAATACTGTGCTGGTCACAAAATGAAGCACTAAAAACAACTTAATGAAAAGCATAAATCATTTATTTAGAAATGTGAAGAAAGTACTAGCATGTTGGATGGCCATCTTATGACAACTTTATGGGAGTTCATCGGAATGTGTTGTCTAAGATAGGCAGACATGGATGGGTTGGGTCCTGAATCATTGTGTTATTACCAGCCTTCATGAAATCATAATGCTGATGTAGTATTATGTTTTGATTTAAGAGTATGATAAGTATAAAAATATAACATTGTAAAAGTCTTTGGTTTCAAAAACAGGACATATATTTTACTAGCAATTGGCTTTGAAGATAGTAGTTTTGAATTCATTTCTATGCATTGTTTTAATTAACTTAATTGTTTTGATTTTGGGAAGTAAGCTACTTTCTGCACTTGGGCAGCATTCATAACCATGTTGCTGGCCCATGGGCAAATGTGCCAGTGTCATGATATGATCTGTAACATACTAATTTAAATAGATTCCCAAAGATATGACTCTGCCAACACTTTGATAAACTATAGCAAGTTACAATATGTATACTTGACATGAAAGTAATTTTCTATAAAATATTTTACAATTCAGACTTCTCGTTAAATTCTCGTCCCTCCATCTCAATACTTAGAGAAGATTTTTTATGGTATTGTCAAAAGACTTTTTTTCTTATCACTATTTTTAATTTATTTATTTTTAGTTTGCAACATTCATTTCCACAAGATTTTGAGTTCCAAATATTCTCCCATCTCTCCCCTCTCCCCACCTTAAGACACTCTGAATTCTGATTGCCCCTTCCCCCAATCTGCCCTCCCTTCTATCATTCCCCTCCCTCCCCTTATCCCCATCTTCTCTTTTCTTGTAGGGCAATATAGATTTCTATACCACATTACCTGTATTTCTTATTTCCCTGTTGTTGCAAAAACAATTTTCAGCATTCATTCCTAAAACTCTGAATTTCAAGCTCTCTCCCTTCCTCCCTCACCACCCATCCCCACTGAGAAGGCAAGCAACTCAGTATGGGTTACACATATGTAGCTATGCAAAAGACTTTCATAGTAGTCATATTGTGAAAGACTAACTATATTTACCTACATACTATCCTGTCCACCACTTATTCTGTTCTCTCTTTTGACCTTGTCCCTCCCCAAAAGAGTTTACTTCTAATTAGTGCCTCCTCCCATTTGCCCTCCTTCTATCATCCCCCCTACACCTCACTTAACCCGCTTCTCCCCTACTCTCCTGTAGTATAAGACAGATTTTCATAACAAATTGAGCGTGCATGTTATTCTCTCCTTGAGCCAAATGTGATGAGAGTAAGCCTCAATTTTTGTCTCTCATTTCCCCCCATTTACCCCCCCATTGAAAAGCTTCATCTTCCTCTTTTATGAGAAATAATTTGCCACATTCTGTTTCTTCCTTTCTCCTCCCATTATATTCCTCTTTCACTCCTTAATTTTATTTTTTTAGACATCATCCTTCCTATTCAACTCACCCTGTGCCCTATGTTTATATATGTGCATAGTATCCCTCCAACTACCCCAATATTTACAAGAGTCCCAAGAGTTACAAATATTATCTTTCCATGTAGGAATGTAAACAGTTCAACTTAGTCCTTTATGATTTCTCAAGTCCCTTATGATTTCTCTTTCTTGTTTATGTTTTCATGCTTCTCTTGATTCTTGTGTTTGAAAGTCAAATTTTCTATTAGACTCTGGTCTTTTTATCAAGAATGCTTGTAAGTCCTCTATTTCATTGAAAGACCATTTTTTCCCCCTGAAGTATTGTACTCAGTTTTGCTAGGTAGGTGATTCTTGGTTTTAATCCTAGTTCCATTGATTTTTTTGTAATTTCTTGGTTTCTGATAAAGTCAGTAGTTTCCATCTGCTCCATTCTAATTTTTAAGTAACTATTTTCTTCACTGAGCTGTTGAACCTCCTTTTCCATTTGGTTAATTCTGCTTTTTAATGACTTGTTCTCCTCGTTGACTTTCTGGACCTCTTTTGCCATTTGGTTTAGTCTATTTTTAAAGGTGTTATTTTTTTTCAGCATTTTTATGGGTCTCCTTTAGCAACCTGTTGACTTGCTTTTCATTATTTTCTTGCATTTTTCTCATTTCTCTTCCCAATATTTCCTCTACCTCTCTTACTTTGTTTTCCAAATCCTTTTTGAGCTCATGGTCTGAAATCATTTCATATTGTTTTTTGAGATTTTGCATACAGAATACTTGACTTTGATATCTTCATCTGATGATATACCTTGTTCTTCCTCATCTGTAAGGATGGAAGAAAATACCTTTTCATTAAGACAGTAAGCTTCTAAAGTCTTATTTTTTCCCTTTTTTGGGCATTTTCCCAGCCAGTTAATTGACTTTTGAGTCTTTTGTCAAGTGGAGGTTATACTTTAGGGACCTGTAAGTTCTCATTTCCCCCAAGGTGTCCCAATCAAGAAAGAGGAATTTACTCCTCTCTTGGCCTGCAGTCTGGTCTGAGAGCAAGCACAAGTTATTTTGCCCAGGATCTGTGAGTATGATTCCCTCTACATAGTCACCACCTCTTCCACAATTCCAGTGGTCCTCTTCACCCCAGGGCCACCTCTCAGGGCTGAGACCCAGATCAGATACTTGATTTCCCCAGGGTCTTTAAGGTGATGGTTCCAAAAATAGATGCTGCTGCCCTGGGACTGGGCAGAATACTTGACTTAGATGTCTTCATCACCCAGTTGATGTTTCCTTCTCACCCAGATGAAAGAGCTTTCTCACTGACATTTGAAGCTGTCTTTGGCACTTGTGGGTTGAAAAATCTAGGAACTTCAGCTGCTGCCCATGATTCCATGCCCTGCATCCTACTCTAATCCTGTCCCTGTGATATGGCGCAGTCAAGTCTGAGCTATGCTCCACTATGAGCCCAGTGTGATAGACCTTTTCTGTCGGTGTCTCACATTTTCTTGAGCTGGAAATCTCTTTCACTGTGCTGTGTCGTGGCTTCTGCTCTAGACTTTGTTTAGAGTCATTTTTTACAGGTATGTTATGAGCCATGGGGGGAGAGTCACAGCAGGTCTATCCTACTATGGAATCTTGTCTCTTCCCCTCAAAAGATTTTTATGAAGTTCAAATATATTTAAGTCATTTTAGTGGAAGATTGTGAAAACTGTTGCCTCATAAAATAGAAACAGTTGAAGGAAGAACATATTTGCAGGTGCTAGGCAAGAAGTCCTGACTAAGCAAAATCATCCTCAAAATGGATACTTAAAAATGGAATTGAAATGGGGAAACAAATAACTGAAAAATAGAAAAAGTCTGAAGAGATTATTTTTTTCTTCATTTGTAACAGAGGGGCTACTGGATTAGAACTCTACATAAAATATAGGAAAGTAAAATTATGCTACTGAAAACAAAGCTGTGAAGAGGAACTGAAATATCTGATATCTCAATCTATCTATCATCTATGTGCAAGATGGCCATGGTAGAGAAGTTAAGATATTGCTTCTTTAAGGTGTGCTCTATTAATTTTGACTCAGGCCAGTTCCCTGTCTTTTAGGTTTCTGAGACACTCGTAAATCGTTCAACTACTTACAAAAAAAAAATGACCAAGAGAAAGTCAATCAACAAAGATAGGTATTGAAAACACATCAAGTTCATTCAGCTGAAAGAAACTTCCTTGCCTGAGATGCCAATTATGATCTACTAGCTAAGCATCAGAGTGCCCCTAGAGTTCCTCATAGTTGCTTTGCATTCAGAAAATGAAGAAACGCTGTCAAAGATAAAAGCACTTAGTCCTTCAAGCAAACCAATTCTTTTTTTTTGCAAAGTTTTTTTTTAAATAAATTTATTGATTTAACTTTTTACATTCATTTTCACAAAATTTTGGGTTCTAAATTTTCTCCCCATTTTTCCCCTCCCCCCACCCCAATACACTGAGAATTCTAATTTCCCCTATCACCAATCTGTCCTTTCTTCTATCATCCCTACCTTTCCTTGTCTCTATCTTCTCTTTTGTCCTATAGGGCCAGATAACTTTCTATTCCTCATTACCTGTATTTCTTATTTCCTAGTAGCAAGAACAGTACTCAACAGTTGTTCTTAATACTTTGAGTTCCAACTTCTCCCCAACCCTCCTCCCCAACCATTTCCCTTTGGGAATGCAGGCAATTCATTATAAGCCATATCTGTGTAGTTCTGCAAATAACTTCGATAATAGTCATATTGTGTAAGACTAACTATATTTCCCTCCATCCTATCCTGCCCCCCATTGCTTCTTTTCTCTCTTTTGATCCTGTCCCTCCCCAAGAGTGTTGACTTCAAATTGCTCACTCCTCCTATTGCCCTCCCTTCCTTCATCCCCCCACACCTTGCTTGCCCCTTCTCCCCCATTTTCTTGTATGGTAAGATAGGTTTTCATACCAAAATGAGTGTGCATATTTTATTCCTTCCTTTAGTCGATTGTGATGAGAGTAAACTTCATGTTTTTCTCTCAGCTCCCCTTTTTTCCCTCCACTAAAAAAGTCTCCTGCCTGCCTCTTCTATGAGAGATAATTTACCCCATTCCATTTCACTCTCTCTCCTCCCAGTGCATTTCTCTCTCACCGTTTGTCTTCATTTTTTTAAGATATTATAGTATCCTATTCAATTCACCCTGTGCTCTTTGTCTGCGTGTGTGTATGCATGTGTGTGTGTAATCCCACCAACTACCCAGATACTGAAAAGTTTCAAGAGTTACAAATACTGTCTTTCCATGTAGGAATGTAAAAAGTTCAACTTTTGTAAGTCCCTTATGACTTCTCTTTGCTGTTTACTTTTTCATGCTTCTTCTTATTCTTGTGTGTGAAATTCGAATTTTCTTTTCAGCTGTGGTCTTTTCATCAAGAATGCTTGAAAGTCCTCTACTTCATTGAAAGACCATTTTTTCTCCTGAAGTATTATATTCAGTTTTGCTGAGTAAGTGATTCTTGGTTTGAGTCCTAGTTCCTTTGACTTCTGGAATATCATATTCCAAGCTATTAGATCCCTTAATGTAGAAGTTGCTAGGTCTTGTGTTATCCTGATTGCATTTCCACAGTACTGGAATTGTTTCTTTCTAGCTGCTTGAAATATTTTCTCCTTGACCTGGGAATTCTGGAATTTGGCCACAATGTTCCTGGGAGTTTCTCTTTTTGGATCTCTTTCAGGTGGTGATAAGTGGATTCCTTCAATACTTATTTTGCCCTCCTCTAGAATATCAGGGCAGTTTTCCTTGATAATTTCATGAAAGATGATGTCTAGGCTCTTTTTTTGATCATGGCTTTCAGGTCATCCCATATTTTTTAAATTGTCTCTCCTGGATCTATTTTCCAGGTCAGTTGTTTTTCCAATGGGATATTTCACATTCTCTTCCATTTTTTTCATTGTTTTGGTTTTGTATTGTGATTTATTGGTTTCTCATAAAGTCATTAGCCTCCATCTTTTCCATTCTAATTTTGAAAGAACTATTTTCTGCAGTGAGCTTTTGAACCTCCTTTTCCATTTGGCTAATTCTGCTTTTGAAAGCATTCTTCTCCTTTGGCTTTTTGAACCTCTTTTGCCAATTGAGTTAGCCTATTTTTCAAGGTATTATTTTCTTCAGCATTTTTTGGGGGGTCTCCTTTAGCAGGGTGGTGACCTGCTTTTCATGCTTTTCTTGCATCTCTCTCATTTCTCTTCCCAGTTTTTCTTCCACCTGTCTAACTTGATTTTCAAAATCCTTTTGGAGCTCTTCCATGGCCTGAGTCCATTGCATATCTATTTCATATGTTTGGGATACAGAGGCCTTGACTTCTATGTCTTTCCCTGATGGTAAGCATTGTTCTTCTTCATCAGAAAGGAAAGGAGGAAATATCTGTTCACCAAGAAAGTAATCTTCTATGGTCTTATTTTTTTTTTCCCTTTTCTGGGCATTCTCCCAGTCAATTACTTGACTTCTGAGATTCCTTTCCACAACCATCTCACCTCCAGATTCGCCCACCTAGTGCTTGGGCTCTGAGATTCAAATGCTGCTTCCTAGCCTCAGGACTTTCAGTGGGGGGCAGGGCTGCTATTCAGTGTGAGGTTAAATTCAAGTGCTCAGGTGGGGGCAGGGCCAACACATGGGGCTCAGTTCCCTCAAATGTTTCATGCAGAAACCTTCAACAATTTATCTGAGTTCCTGCTTGCTTTGGGAGCCCCTGTCCACTACTGCCTCTGCTGCTGCTTCCTGAGGGGGAAGGAATTATGGGGACACCCCAATCCCCTCTTGGTGAGCCAGACAGGGTCTCTCACTAACCTTTGGTGTCTATGGGTGGATGGACCTGCCCAGCAGCTGGAAATTTCATCCCAGAAGCCTGCTCAGATCTGGTCCTTTCTGTGCCGAGTGGCCAAGGCAGGGCTGGGCTCTGCTCTGGTCCGGTGGGTGACAGACCCCCAGTGTCAGTTTTTCAGGGCTCTCTGGAACAGAAAACTCCTCTACTCCATTGTTGTGCGGCTTCCACTGCTCCAGAATTTGTTGGGAGTTCCTCTTTACAGGTAATTTATGTGCTGTGGGTTCGGAGATAGCATATGTGAATCTTTCTCCTCCGCCACCTAAGCAAACCTATTCTTGAGGAACATCTCAAGAACTTCTAAGGAAAAACAATCCATTAGCTTACCAACCACAGGGCAAGAAGTTAAGATATTGGTGCTATGAAATAATGAATACATGAAAGAGGAACTAAAAAATACCAAAGGCATAGGAAAACATAAATATCATCACCACCATCAATAATAATAATTAGTACTTATATGTAACCTACTATATGTCAGGCAAAGAGCTTTATAAGTGGTATCTCATTTGATTCTCATAAGAATAAAGTCCAAATAGTTACATGATCTAGGTATAAAGATAGATACTATAAACAATTAGTGGAGCAAGGAATAGGTTATTTATCAGATTTATGGAGAAAGGAAGAGACTTTTGACTAAAGAAGAGATAGAAAGCATTATGAAATCCAAAATGAATAATTTTGATTACATTACATTGAAAAGTTTTTGCACAAACAAACCCAATGCAACCAAGATTAGGAGGGAAGCAGAAAATTGGGAAAGAATTTTTGTAACTAGTGTCTGTGATAAAGACTTCATTTCTAAAATATGTAACCTTTAAAATTAATGTTCTTATTGTAACTGAAACATAAAAAAGGGAATGTCTTTACAAGAGAAATGTTTGCTTTGGTCAGGAAGAATGTATTATTCATAGTCCAAGTGAAAAATAGATTCACTATTATGAAGATTTTACCAGTTCATGAAACATTGCAGAGTCTCCTAAATGAAAATCATATTCATTGATGAGGGTTGGACTTTGTAAACTTATTTCTTTAGATTCTCAGTGCTTAGCATAGTGCCTAGAATATAGTAGGTGTTTAATAAATGCTTATAGACTGATCCAGTATAATGATGCTATCCATGATTCTGTACTTTTCAAATTATTGTGAATCCATTTAAATTGCCCTGACCAGAATGTTTTTCTTATCTTCGTTGATTTTTAGCCACTTTCTTTTAATCCTTTAGGTACTTATGAACTGACTTTTTGAAAAGATTGTATACCTCTTGGCACCCTTGGCATGGGCTTTCACTAAGTAAAATAGCTTTTTAGTATACAGCCATGAGGAAGTGGCAGTTTAAGTGAAAGACTGCATATGTCTTAATTACAGAAAAGAAAAATATACCATTATCATAAAGTGTTCATCTTGTTGGCCTCAGAGAAAGAGTTAAGATATTACATAAAGATATTTTGGTGAAAGTCATCAAAGTGTTTAGCACTTAGCTTTAAAATGCACTCCATATTTTAAGTAATTAATCCTTTCACACCAAATGGGTTGCAGGAAATTGTATTTTCTTCCCACTTCACTGGCCCCAGTTTACAGAGAGAGTAAGAGAACACAATTTTTTTTCTTTATGGAGTGTCAAAAAGCCAAATTAAAGAGTATTGATGAATGAATTGCTATATATGTAGTTTAAGGATTAACAATGTATCATCTCTTTAGTTTTTTGGGTTTTTTTAATCTGTTACTTCTATCAATACGCAAAAAGTAGGATCATCATAATCTGCCTGTTACATCATGCGGGAAGAGAAAACTGATGCATTAACTGACAGAATCAAGGCCCCTAAATATCTTTAAATGTTAGAATGGCAGAAATAAAAGAATTAGAAATATAATGGTCACTACCAATTATCATAAAATCTTTATTTAGTTTTATTTTTATATTTGCAATATGTTAATTTTCCAATTGCATGTAAAAACAATTTTAATTGAGTTACTTTATTTTGTTTTGGAAGTCTAGATTATTTTTTTAAAATTACACAGAAAACAATTTTTTAACTTTTTAAGTTTTTAACAGCATTTAGTTATAAATGTTCTCACTGTATACCCCTACTCCCCAGTCTTTGAGAAGATAAGTAAATCAATATAGTTTATTTATATGCACTTATACAAAACATATTTCTATATTAGTCATGTGGTAAAAGAAAACAAAGACAAAAGACCAAACATAACCAAAATTTAAAAAGGTATGTTTCCATTCTCATTGAGACTCTGTCAGTTATTTGTCTGGAGATAAACAACATTTTTCATCACAAGGGGTTGTTTCAGGTCAATTGTATTACTGAGAATAAATCATTCACAGTTGATCATCATACAATATTGCTGTTACTATGCAAAGTGTTCTCCTGGTTCTGCTCACTTTCCTTTATATCAATTCGTATAAGTATTTCCAGGATTTTCTGAAAGGATATTGCTTATCATTTCTTATAACACAATAGTATGTCGTCATGATCGTATACCATAATTGTTCAGTCATTACCCAATCGATGGCCTTCTTCCATCTTCCTTTGTCCCCCAATGCCTAGCATGGGTAACATTTTTTTTTAAAGTATATTGACTGCTAAAAGGTATTCCTATAGAATTTCAACAAGAGTAGGATGGAGAACTCAAAATAGTGGAAGAAGAAGGGGATTTTTTTCAGAAGATCTTGGAATGCCTTGTTTAGAGAAGTGTTAACAGGGTGAACATGACAACTAACCTCAAATATCAATTCAATAAGTAAATATTAAGTATTTACTATGTAATTTTTATATAATTGAATATTATGCTCTAAATATGAATAATCTGATTGCTTCACAAAGGAATTATTTATTTCATGATCATGGAAAGATTATACACTCAAGAAAGTCTGAAGATTAAAGTTCAATGTTTTTCTTGTTAAATTGATTATGATCTTGGACAAAACATTTTACTTCTTTGAGATCTACTTCTTTCATCTGCAAATGAGTTAGAGCTTTTAAACCTAAATTATATTATTTCCAAATATTTGTTGAACACCTCAGAGCCAATGTCTATGTTGTTCTCTTTTCTCTCTCATGTCTCCAGGTACAGATATAATCACCTTTCACTCAATAAATATTCTTTGAGTAAGTGAATTTATTCCATTCTGTATCCTAGTGTTAATAAGGTAACAAGAACATTAAATTGCACAATTTATTTTAAAACATTTTTATGAAAAAAAAATGGAGATATAGTACTGTCTTGTAGAACAGCTGGAATGTTCATAATTATATATGAAAGGTGGTGGGAACAGTGAAGGGGAAAAGTTTACCCTGAAACTGATGCAAAAGTGATTATCATCTATTTTCTTAAAAATTCCTAAACATGATGAGGTATGGATCAATGTATAATCTCAGAAATTGTTAAGGAATTGTTATGGAATATGCTATAGGACTCAAAAAAATCCAGCAAATAAGATTGGGTTATATAACAATCATAGTGTATTCCATCACCCTTCAGTACAATTTTTAAAAAAATCTATAATCCAATAGAGATCTTGGGCACTGGTAAAATATTGTGTAGATACAAAGTTACTGGTGGCATGAGTGAGTTGCATCATTTTTACACAATCTTCTATTAGACACACTTCAACTTGCTGGACAGGCTAAAACAGATGGATATGCCAAGATATAGTAAGCCATACATTAATTCATGTTCCTGTTGCAAAGACAGTTAAATTCATTCAGTGGTATATGGAAACAAACAATGATATAACTGTGTGTTATCTGGCTAATTCCATTTTTATAGTTGATTCAAGTATCCTTAAAAATGATGAGAAAAATCTTACCTTAAAATCTATTTCAAAATGAAACCTGTTATATTCTTCAGGCAGTTACTGTTATTTCTCTCAATGACATTTCTTTAGGCTTTTGATGTATTTTCACTCTTCTAATGTTCAGGCTGAATCATTTTTCATCTCCCTGGCTTGAGATATTTTCTTGAAGCCAGTGTGTTTCACCTATAAGTCACCTTAAAGGCAGATGTATTTATGTTTTAGTTTTTAATTGTAATAATAGGAATTCTAATACAAAGTGAAATGCCATATTTTACTTGAATTATATGTCCCAGATATTTCACAGAAATTATATAGAATAGACCTTTCAAAAGGAAAAAAAAAAAGTTTAGCCAAGAATTGTCTTAAATCTCCCCCTTTTACTGAAGCAAATGCATAAATGTCTTTAGTTAATTTGTTTTCCACTCTAGGCATCATTGCTTATATTATATTTTATTATCAAGCCTGGCTGTTCCCTGGAGCAGTGAAGAACAATTAGCAAATTCATGGTGCATACACTGCTTACACTTCTATTTCTAAATTTATTATAATTTAAGATCCCTCTTTATTAAAATAATACAAAATGTATTTCTTTGCTGTGAAATGCCAAAATCATAAATTTAAAAACACTTTATTTTTAAATTGCATTGATAATTTTATACTATTCATCCCTCCATATATTCTCTCCAGTTTAACCCTCCTTTGAAAAAAAGAATGGTAAAACAAAACTAAAGTATGAGATCCTATGTCATTTTCTGAATCTTATTATCTTTCCTTTTAAACCTTTCCCCAAACACTGAACTTCTCTATTACTATAAAAGGCATCATCCTTTTCCTGATCCCTTAGGCTCACAACCTAGGAGTCATCCTGGACTCCTCAATGTCTCTCACCCTTCCGTATTCAATTTGTTTCCACGATTTGTCGATTTCATCTCCATACCTCTCAAAGATGTCCCCTTCTCTTTCTGACACTGCCACCACTCCAATGCAGATGCTCCCCTCGTGCCTGGATTATTGTGAGGGGTTACTATTGGATCTGATTTCCTCAAGTCTCCCCATTCCAATCCATTCTCCATTCACAAAATAAAGTTAATTTCATAAAACGTAAGTTGAATCGTATCACCCTTACTCAATAAATTATAGTTATTCCTTATCACCTCGAGGATAAATTGACAAAATCCTTTGTTTGACATTCAAAGTATTTCATAAACTAACCTCCTCCCATCTTTCCAGTATCCATATAGTTTACACCTTGATATATATCTTTCAACTGGCCTCCTGGCTATTTGATTAACAAGATACTTCATCTCAGTTCTGGAAATTTTCTCTGTCTGTTCCCCATGCTTGAAATGCTTTCTCTCCTCATTTACATCTCTTAACTTCACTGGCTATCTAATTCCCAAATAAATCCCTTATTTATGAAGCCTTCACCAATGCCTCTTCATGCTTGTGTCTTCCCTCTTGGTTATATCCCTCCCGCCCCACCACACTCAGTTTGTGCATATTTGCTGTCTTGACCATTTGATTGTGTGTTCCTCAAGATCGCAGGCTGTCTTTTGCCATTTTTTCTTTCCCCAGTGCTCAATAGGGTTCTTGGTACATAGCATGCACTTAATGGGTGTTTGTTGACTCACTGAATGATTGCACCTGTATTCTCTACCTCTCTATCATGTAGAGAGAGTGAAGTGTAATGGACTGGTGTGATTATTGAGTGGGATGTGGTAGAAAGTGAGTTTATAGGACTTGGGGTGAGATTACATGATTTTTACTCTCAACTCAAAGTGATATTTATGCGTAATAGGAACTGTATTTGTGATTTCAAGAGTATAAGTAATTCCTAGAGAGGAAACTCTCTTAAAATGAAAGTTAGCACTTTTTTTGTAACTTATAGCCCTTTAATTCATTATCACACATGGTCAAGTTAGTGATATGCAGACTGTCTTGGCACTTCTGTTCCATTAGCCTTTTTCTCATGCTAATAATGGTTTCACCTATACAGCCTCCTCTTCTAATTCTTGCGTTCTTCTCTGAACTTCCATTTGGGGAAGCATTGTGTCCAGCTATCAAATTCTTTTCAAACCATGACCAGTTCATGATGTGCAGACCATCTCTCGACCTTGTCCCTTCTTGGATATCTTCTCTCCCTTGAAAGAAATTATTGAATATTTATTAAACAAATATTATTTATGAGGAATTAGGGATGTTACAGGAAATACAAAGACAAATTTAAAACTACCCATACTTTCAAGTAACTCTTATTTTATTGGGGAAGGCCTCATACTCATATATTTATGTATGTGTATACGCACATATACATATATGTACATATACATATATGATGCACATATAAATGTTATATGCATATGTATTCATTGAGGTTATGTGTGTATATAGGCATGCATATACATGCATACATACGCACATATGATTCAACCAAGAATATACATTCTTGAAATGGAAGAGCTAGTATTTGACACAAAATCATCTGACTCCAAATGACACCTGAATGTAACATAGCAGTCAAAACAGCTAACATTAATTTAGACTGCATTAATAAGAGAAGAATGGCCTAAAAGAGGAAGAAAATAGAGTTTATTTACTCAACGATTTTCATATTCCATCTTGAGTACTAGGGTCCATTCTTAGAACCAGAACATAACAAGAACACTCCCAACATTCTTAATTATATCAAAAGGAATATGATCATGATGATGAAAACATTAGCTATCATACAATAAAAATATTGGCTGAAGGCACTAAGGATGTTTAAAGTGGTCAACAGAAGATTTAAAAAAGAATTTCATTTTTTGATGACTTGTTATGCAAAAAATTTTCTATTGTTCTACTTGTGTTCAAGGAATAGAAAGAACTAAGAGGCACTCAGTCTCTCCTTAGACTCCACCATATTGAGGTTGGTGAGTCACACTGCTGCTCCCTTGGCCTCAGGAGTCTTTCAGGGCCTCAGTGCCTTTGGCCCAAGCCCAGACCTTAGTCTTCCCAGACTATTTGGCCATGACATCCCTTGCTCCCAGAGTGGGACTGCCAACAAGTACATGGTGATGATCATTGGGAGTGTGATCGATGTGCAGTTGGATGAGGGGCTCCCTCCCATCCTCAATGTCCTCGAAACACGACAGGGAAACTAGGCGGGTTCTGGAGGTTGCCCAACATCTGGGTAAGAGAACCGTCCAGACCACTGTGATGGATGGTCCTGAAGGATTGGTCAGAGAGCAGAAGGTCCTGCATTTTGGCACCCTAATCAAAATTCATGTGGGGCCTGAGATCCTATGAAGAATCACGAATGTGATTGGAGAGCCTATCAATGAAAGGGGTCCAATCAAAACCAAACAGTTTTGCTACTATTCATGCTGAAGCTCCTGAATTCACAGAAATGAGTATAGAGCAAGAAATCCTGGTCATTGGCATCAAAGTTGGGGATCTTTTGACCCCATATGCCAAGCGTGGCAACATTGATCTATTTGGTGATGTTGGTGTGAGAAAGACAGTATTGATTATGGAGCTAATCAACAATGTTACCAAGGCTCATGGTGGTTATTCTATGTTTACTGGTGTTGGTGAACAGATCAGAGAAGGGAATGACTTGTAACAAGAGATGATTGGGTCTGGTGCCATTATTCCAAGGTAGCATTGGTATTGGCCAAATGAATGAACTACCTGTTGCTTGGGCTCAGGTTGCTTTAGCTGGTCTCACTCTGGCTGAATACTTCAGAGACCAAGAGGCTCAAGATGTATTGCTTTTCATTGATAATATCTTCTAATACACTCAGGCTGGTTCAGAGATATCTGCTTTACTAGGTAGAATCCCCTCTGCTGTCGGTTACTAGCCCTCTTTAGAATTACCACAACCAAGAAAGTTTCTATCACCTCTGTGCAAGTCATCTATATCCCTTTTGATGACTTGACTGACTCTTTGACCTCTTGAATGCTACCACGGTGCTTACCCAGGGTATTCACTTTGGACATTTACCCTGCAGTGGAGCCTCTGGACTCCACTTCCTGGATCACAAACCCCAAAATTATTGACAATGAGCACTATGATGTTGCCTAAGGTGTGCAAAAGATTTTACAGGACTACAAGTCCCTCCAAGACATCATCAATATCCTTGGTATGGATGAGTTGTCTGAAGAAGACAAGTTGACAGTGTCTTGGGTCCCGAAAAATCACCATTTCTTGTCACAACCTTTCCAGGTTGTTGAGGTATTCACAGGATCCATGGGGAAGTTGGTACCCCTGAAAGAAGCCATTAAGGGATTTCAGCAATTCTTGGCAGGTCAGTATAACCATCTCTAAGAGTAGGCCTTCTATATGATTGGATCCTTTGAAGAAACTAAGACAAAAGCTGAAAAACTAGCTGAAGATCACTTGTGAGAAGTCACCTTCTTCTGTCACACATCTTTCAATTTCAGTTGTCTGAGCAAGCTACACAAGAACTTTGGTTGGAATATCTGTGTACTGTCTGAAGAATGTTTAAACTTTTAAATCAAAAGGCCATCTCACAGCCCTCCCTCCATCCCCCACTCCAAAAAGAAGTAGAACTAAAAGCACAGAGGAAAGGTAAAAAGTAGCTGATTTTAGGTCAATAAAAGAAAAAATAAATAAATATTCATAATAAAATCCATGAAAAAATCTGAAAAAAGTGATCGGCTTGCCTCTGGAGGTAATAAGTTTCCCATAATTTAATCCAAGCAGTGACTGATCATTTCTTAGATTTTATGGAGAGATATCTGTTCAGATATGTTTTGGACTAGAAAGTACCATATAATTTTTAAATTCTCCTGTTTTTTTCATTTTATTCTAGAATCCTGTAGTTCTGTCTGTGATAGACATGCAAGAGAAGGAGAGAAATAAAGAAGAGGGAAGAGAGAATAAAAAGACAGCAGAGAAATATGACAGAAAGATAAAGGAGAGAAAGAAAGAGAGAGAGACAAAGAGTCAGAGAGAGAGACAGAGACAGAGATTTTTCTGAAGTGTTCTTGCTACCTTCTGATGTAGCCCATTATTTTTTGGACAGCTTTTGTTAGGAAATGCTTTACTATACAATCTTATTATATCCACATAATAATCCTCTGAGGTGATATGGAAGGTAAGATACCCATTTTATAGACAAAGAAAGTAAGTTTAATTGTATCTTGTTGTACCACCACATGGTCACATTGCTAGTAAGTTACAGAGATAAAATATGAAAATTATAGACAACTTTACATACTTAATATAAAAAATTTAATAAGTTTTCTTTCTGTACAACATAGTAGAGGAAATATGATCAGTTTGAACTGAGTCAATTTTACTGTGGATTATAGTATTCTTGACTTTTTTAAATTGTACAATTTTATCTAAGAATAAGATAGGGTTTTTTCAGTTTTGACTTATTAAGCATGTACATGATGAAGTGAGGAATGTAGAAAGAAGCATAATGTATACAAATATAAAAATATATAAAATGTGCTGAGGTTGAGAGTGTCCTGGCTTATGGCATACATATAACCCAAAATCACAAGTGCAAATATCCACACCTGAGGAAGGTGCTCTTTCCCTCCACCCACTAACAGCAGAAGCAAGAGACACAGATATATTCACGGGCAGAAAGAATACTATGGTCTGGGATGCTGTGGTTGATTAGTTCTTGAGGATTAGTCCTTGGCAGGTATCACTGGGGCTCTTTGCCTTATAGTAAGACATGAACTAGCAGGGCATCTCTGCAAGGACTGTTTGGGCCAATGTGTTCAAAGGATTCCCATCCTCATCCAGTTCCTCCATGGCTGTAGAGTTGGCACCCCCAACACTCACAAAGATGATGGACATGGGCAGACATGAGGCCCTGATCAAGACCTCCTTTGTATCCTCAAAGTCTGAGACAACCTCATCCATTAGCAGGAGCACCACAAAGTATTGCAAGGAAGTTCCCTTGTGTTCAGTCTGGGTGGCAAATCATCTACAAGATTGATAACAGGGGTGAAATTTGTGGGGTCGTGGAGCCAGATTTAGCTATAGGCATCTACAATACCCTGAAGCAGTAAGGGATCCTGGAATTGAAGTTCAAGACAAATTCATGAGAGATCTGCCAATAAAGGGGCACCTGGACCCCAAATCCAAAAGCCAGGAACAGTTTGTCCATGTCCTAGTCTTCTACCACACAGTCTACATTCCACAAAGCTGTTGGATACTCACTGGCACAAGAGGGTCTTACCCTACCTAGTGCGGGGAATCTGGAGAGAAAGGATCTCCATTGAATCCAGTGAAGTCCATGTCTATGGTGAAATTGACCTACGAGCAGTCCAAGAAAGAATTCTGCCTCAGTTTGACAGACCTTAACCCAGATAATTCCTGAGTTCTTAGAACTCTTCTTTTTCTACCACTTCTCAGGATGTAGACAATGAAACTCCACTGGGTGACTCTCCTGCATCTGGGTCAAATTGGTCTGGAAGGAGCCGATGTGGTCATGAGCCATCACTGTCAGGATGAGTTGTATACCTGGATGGGTTCTCCCACCCAGAAATGCTGCAAAGGAACACTGAAGTGGCTCCATGTAGGGCCCAGATTGTTTTTGATCACCTCAGGTCTGTAGAGTAGATGCCATTTTCCCTCATCCTGTTGGTAAAACTCTAGGAATGGATCAGATTTGCTCAGAAAGCCTTTCTAGCCCAGGTTCCTGATCTCCACTACTATGTTCACCACTTGAATATCCTTTACCTCCTGAGCTGAGATCGTGATGGCTCCTTGCCCAGCTGATGTCCTAGCTTCAACATTTAGGGGCAGGGTCATCATTTGACTAATCTGTCTTAGGGTGTATTTGACTCCCCCAAGAAGTGATCATCTCCAAGATCAGGAGTTATGCTTGTTAATGTCATAGACACTAAAATGCAACTTTTGGATTATTTCAAAGCGATAGTAGATTGGCAGTGGTCCAGAAAACTCAGGGCGGGAGCAATTCCTGACAAGTTCTGCCCTATAGAGCTCAGTCCGGTTGCCACCACCCACATCCTGTAGCAGGACATAGTGAGTTGGAATTAGAGCCAATGTCTTTATAGATGAGATGGTCACAGGAGATGGACAGCTACACAGAGGTCTCACAGCGGGCCATCAAAGAGAGCTGCTCGGCACCAGTGCATAGACCTGAGCTATCCCCCTGTGCTAGTATCTCTGCTCCAGGGCTGACAGCCCAAGACAGAGCAGGGGTCCCTGGATCCCGCAATCATGGGTGACCACCACTGCCACTGTTACCATTTCTATCGCCACCGCCACCGCTATCACTGATGCACACAACATGACCATCAGAATAGGAAAGTTTTGAAAAACTCACCTTCAATAGTGATTTCTTCTTGTTCTGGTTGGGGCTTAGTACCTGACATAGTTCATAATACTGTAGAAGAGTTTAGATGAGTATCTCCTCCTTGTTTTATATCTAAATTGAAGTCAGTATTGAATAAATAACAAAATAGTTATCTATACAGCAGCATCAGACATTAAGTAATATTATACTTCTCAAATGTTTTACTTGATACTCAGTACTGTAGTTGTGTGAACATGGACAGATGATCTAAGTCTCAGTTTCCCTATCTATAAGATGAGGCTAATAATACTTCTATTACCACCAAAATAGGATTTCTGTGAATGTAAAATGTGATAATGTAAGCAAATCACCTTGAAAACTATAAATCATCCTTTATGCATAAGGTGGAATGTCTTACATATGCCACCACATTTTAGCTTGATAAGTTTAACTAGGTGAGAACACATTTCAGTTAATCAATTAAAAAACCTTAGACTAATTTTGAAATGTTTTGAAAATCTTTGATGAAATAAAATGCCATACGAGCTATGTTTTCTTTTCTTTCCCCTTTCCTGCTGCCTCCGCCATGCCCCACAGCCCTCTGGATCCTATATAAAGCATCAAGTTAGTTTGTTCAACCACACCCCCAATTCCAAATATTAGAATATGTGTCTTTCCAAAAGATAATTGAAAAGGAACTATTTGGGGAAAGAGGTAAAGAAGTTTCAAACTCTGCCAGTTTTTTTCCCCTCCCACTTTACCTAGAGAAAGAAAGAAACCAGCTGCAAAGGTTCCAGATGTTGAACCTCACCATCTTCTAACTGATGTCCTAAAAGGCATGTCCAATACTGCTTATAGTGGTGTCTATGTCTTTAAAAGCCATGGAAAGACTGAATTCAGTGGTTTGAGAGGAAGTCCAACAAAGAGACTGTACTATATCTAAGAGTAGGGTCTTAAGCAACCAAGAATTGTGAGTTACCCCTTGACTACAAGTGCTTAGCAAGCTTGAGACCACTTTCCCTCAATGTAGTCAATGCAATGCTTAGGGATCTTTTGACATTAGCATGCTAAACATAGTGTATACCATCAAAAATGTATGCAACTTTCAGATCACCTTGTAATGCCCCTTTAATCCAGTCAATGGCCTGCCTGGCAACCTGCTGGGCATACCTTACTCTCCTGAACTCATGCTTTTCTGGAAGTGATAAGCTTCTCTTTGTAGCCAGCAAGGTGAATTCATCCCATTTACCTCACAGATAGGAATATGGATAAAGAAGAAAACCCAAGCGCCCCCCTCCCAGTCTTTTTCAGTAAATGCCAAGCCCTATCAACCCAGGAAACAGTCACTGATACTTTACACCCTAGCTTGATAGGACTTGACCCTCCTACATACTCAGACTAAAGCCTAAAACTCCCATGTAGTCTGCTTCCAACCAAAAGTTTATACCTCTGATCTAAGATCATGACCCTCCATTCTTGATATATGTCAGAGGAAACTGCCTTCCTTAAAAGTATTATTTCCTAGAGATCCTTAAACTGCTTTCCAAGGTCACCCTGTACTTCTGCCTCTGAATATCACTGTCTTAACCCAATAATCATTTATTAAGCTAGTGCTATGTGCCAGGAATTGTACTAAATTCTGGAAATACAATAAAGACAGTCCCTGCCTTTAAGGAGCTTACAATCTAAAGGGGCAGACAACATACCAAAGGAGTCAGGAAAAAGGAAGGAAGTAGAACACTAGTGAGTAGATGGCATAGGGGCATCTTGTTCCATGGAATTGAAACTAGGTAAGACAGTAGATGCCCTGTGTTGTGATCTGCTCTCTGCAAAGGAAGGCACTCCAACCCTCCAATAAGAGGGAACATGAGACTAAGGCATAAAAACCTCCAATGCCAGCTGTGGTTGTGTCAATGTACTACCAATAAATCTGTCCCTGACTAACTTAGGTACCCATCTTTTCCTTCTGGGACCCCATTAACCAAGTCCAAGATAGTGATGGACAGGTCTTCTAATATATATGGGATGCTGACAGACCCTCTGACAATGTCTGTCAGAAGACAGACATCTACCACACTATCCTGATTAATATGGTACTTTGACTCAGGACATGAGTGGAAGTGCTGTGTCTCAGCAGAGGTTCCTGCTCCTCTATTAACAGTGGAACCAGACAACCTGAGAAACAATTGGATCACATATGTACAAGTGGGAGAGTATCTCACAGGTTATATTTTATTTTAAACCAAATATTCTGATTTTACTACCTTAATAAATACCCTTTCCTAAAAGCTACTGAATAAACTACTTTCAACTGATGACCCGGGGGGAAGAGACCAGCATGGCCTGGAGACAATGGCATTAGACTGTAACCTTTCAACACTCATGGGTAACCCTAATCCCACAAATGGGAGATGCAGCTTAATTTTGGGAAACTGAATCATCTCTGAGAGTGAGAGTTGGGATGAAGGTTGAACACACATGGATTACATATTTTCACTATGATTAACACATAACTTGGGATCTATTCTTTAAATAATCCTTAATAGTGGTATTGTACACCATAAGCACAAATCATGGGATTATAAAATGATATATTTAGGACTACAACGGACTTTGTAGGCCATGTTATCCAATCTATTGATTTTTGCACATAGGGAAATTAATCCTAGGGATTAATTCAATTTTAATTAATTTCCCACAGTCACACAGATACCAAATGAATGTCACCATTTAACGTTATAACCTCTGGTTCAAAACTCCATGCCATTCTCACTGTATAATACTACTTTCAGGTTATTATGTTGACTTTTTTAAAATTTAAAATTAATAAACAAAAGACAGAGCAGCAAGCTATTTACTCTATGTTATTGGGTTTTTTTGTAGAAAATCCTTTGAAAAAGACATCTGCTCACTTCACATGCTTTCATCAAGTATAATATCCTGTGTTCAAATCTGGATGAAGACACTAGCTATGTGACCCTGTGCAAGCCATTTAACCCTGATTACCTCAATTCTTCATCTGTAAATTGAGATGGATAAGGAAATAGCAAAACACTCCAGTATCTTGATCAAGAAAAACAACTGAAACAACTGAACAATAGTAACCTCTGATGTGTGTATAGACTCAGAACAATTAGTAGATGCTGTCATCTCCGTCTTTCTCGTTGGGGAGGGGGGGATTCTGTTTATCCTCTTTTCCAATCTCCTATGAGTTCTTCCCCTGAATTATTTTGAGAGTAGAATATTTAACATGAATTTCTTTTATGTATATTTGGTGATGCAAAGTTGGTTTTTCCATGTGTGTCTTAAGTATGCATATCCATAATATCTCCATCAAATATAACATTAAGTGTAAATAGGATAGAATCCAAATAATTTGATCCACTATTAATACACAGGAAAAAAGTAAACCTTGCAGATTCTAACTGCATGCATACTCTTTCCTGTTTTATATAAAGATGCCTTCAGCTTAATATGAAATAGCTAGATCTAGAGTCTACTTCTCTACAAAATCATTTTCTCCCCTATTGTTTTCCTGTGGTTTTAGGCAGAATGTAATCTCCTTGGGGGCCGGCATTGTTTTGTTTTGTTTTTCTTTTTGTATCTCTAACTCATAAAAGGGTAACATTTGTTCAATACAGTTGTTCATCATAGTCATAGGGAACATCCATGCGGAGAAGGCAGGAGAGGAGGCCTTGCCTTTCCTTCCCAAAACCTTAAACCTACTACACTCTGAAGCACATGCACTGGAAGACACTAGGCTGCTGCCTAAGGGCTCTCTTCTGGACCCTCCTGGCATGAGAGTGATTATCAATAGTATCTGTTATTGTTTCCCTCCCAGCCTGATGTCTTTCTTTTTCTTTGCCTTATTGAAAGTGCCATCCCCTGGTCACTTCTCAAACAGGCCTATTCAGTGAATGGCCATTACCTCACCTTAAATAGACATTGGTCTGAAAGGGCCAGTGTCTCCCAGTGCACCCTGGGTCATCTCCAGTCATCCTGATGAATATTTGGTCACTGGATTCAGATGGTTGAGGAGGAGAAAGTGACGCTGGTGACCTTGCACAGCCCTCCCTCACTCAAAACAAAGTCAAGTGCAAGTCACGTCGTAATTTCTCTAGTGGCATGGTCTTTCTTGGCAAGGAAGGACAAACACAATAAGGGAACAACCAATATAAAATCTAATTGTTTAAATTCTCCAGATGTTCTTTTTTTATGAATGAGACTGATTTTCTCGAACCCTAAAACACTCCTAGACAAGATCCTTATGCTTCAAGAACAATTTTGGTCTGACTATCTGCGGAGGACAAGACAAAAACAAAGTATAAATGGTGAACACTTATTATTCAGAACCTGATATACACTTAGATGGGCAACTCACAAGGACTGGCTTATTAATATATATAACTTGGAAAAATATGACAGATGAACTGCTCCAAGGATTGAATGAAAATTTAAAAAAATGATCTATATTACTTTTGGGAAATAGATTAGTGCTTTTCATGATTCAAAGATTTCCCCTGAAATTAATGTTTACCTTTTAAATGATCAATATTCTGTTTATGATGTTGCATGACTGTGAACTTTGAAATACAACATCCTCCAAGGAATTTAAGAAATAGATACAGGTTCCTCAAATATCAATGGAGATATGAATATTTAGGTTGGACATATCTCAAAGAATGTCATCAGAGAATTATATGCAGAAGTGTGCTAGAAATAGATTATATAAGTTTGTGAAAAAACTGCTCATTATGAGCATTTATACCTCATAAGTTGGCAAATGCTACATAATATGGACTTAAGTTATTCTACTGACTGCATAGACTTAAGAAAGTGATGAAGAAAAATGTTAATGATGTAGATTATTCTTCAAAGTGTATCATGTACATTTTTTTTTCCCTTGGAGAACCAGTTAAACATTTACCAGCACATCTTTTGGTATTGACTAGAAAACAAAGTGTGATGTGTATGTCTTGAGAATGAAGGGTGATTATACAGACAATTTCAGGAGATCCAAAAGAAGGTACCCAGGCTGTCAGATTTACGGGAGATCTTGGAAAATGTTAATACAAAAGAAGGTATCATTTGGGTTGTTAAGCATATATATAGAAGGATCCCTGACATCAATGAGATCATGAATCTGTAATGGTGTCAGGATGTGTGCAGTGCCTGGAACAGTGTGCTTTACATATTAGGTTTTTGATAAGTATTCACTGAATTGAATTTTGAGATAATACTGTATCTCCAGCTGGCATCTAATCAATACAAAATAAATGCTTGCTGCCTTGACTTGCCTTTTATTGCCCCTATTCTTTCCCCATAATGCTTCACAAAAAAAGATGGCACTCATACTTACTGTTGCTGTTGTGTACCATGTTTCTGCTTATCAAACAGTTGAATTATTTCCTAGATGAATCAGTTCCTTGAATCTTGCACTTCTTTTGGTTGAGATTATGATGTTATTGTTCCTTTATATATTAAACATTTAAACATTTATTGAATTTAATTACATTCTTTTGTATCAATAAAAATTTATTATTTAAGAAATACTGATTGACAGAATAAATGAACATATTTCTAATTTTTAAATGGATAATATTTTATTTAAAGAGATTCATATTGAACTGCTATTATTACCTTAAGGGCTTTTTCATCATGGTGATTTCTTCTAGTTTGGTAGTTTACTTGATCATTTTTTTTACTAGTCAATATTGTAACGACACATAGTATATTCTTAAAATACTTCTAGGTCTATAACCAGATACTTCCCATGCACTGGAATAAAACTTTTAAAATATTGTTTGGTACTTGTAATACCCAGCAACCTATAGTGAGAATTCTCTGTTTGGAGAATGCTGAGTTCTCTCTAAATTTTGGGACCCCATTTTTTTAATGATGAACTAAATTTTACAAATAGAATTTTTTTTCCTCATCTTTATTCCCAATTTCACACCAAAGTATCAAGATATAGGTTTATTTAGTGTGGGGAACTTCAATTTCTGTCACTCTACTTCCTTCTCTAAAACAGAGAGTAGTCTAAAAGCTGAAGATGCCTTCATGGTGGTATGTTTACTTTCAAAGACTGAAGGAAATGTAAATTTCCCAAACAGAGGCTCTTCTTGTCCCTGGATATATGACAAACCCAGTGCCATCAACTTTTGTTTAGCCTCCTGAGAACTTCTATATTCCGCTTCCCTTTGGCAGTAACTTCAGTACTGCTTCTGGTCTCAATTATAGTGACAATATCAGTATGAATATAGCTTAACTTTTCCCTTGTGTGAACTTGGTGGTCCTTCAACAAAGTATGCACACACAGTTATGAACATATGAATAAATGTTTGCAATTAGTCTAAGAACTATGTAAGACTCAGCCCCTTTGACCCATAATTCACTACTCTCATTGCCAGTTGTGGAATCTAAAGACTGTCACATAAGACTTGAGACATATTTTTTACTTTTGTCTACTTTGTAGGTTGTAATACTTCTTTTTTACATTACTACCTGGTTGCCATCATTCATGGAAAAAGTCTCTCCAGTTTTAACTACACAGGGACTTAAAAAGTAGACTAAATGTATTGAAACTTGTGCTTGATGCCTTTTCATCTTGACAGAGTTGACTTCATTAAGTCTATGGCATTGGAGGTCAAGCTCTCTCAGGTCCTAGCTCTTGGTTGTGAGTTCAGATCTAGAGTGTTTCCTCTGTTCAAATCTTGCTCTAATGTCTCTTTGTGGTATAGAGATATACCTGGTAGCCCTGAGAAGGAATATATAAAGGAAGCTAAGTGGTACAGTAGATTGATTGCTGGGTCTGGAGTCAGTAAGACTCATTTCTTGAGTTCAAATGTGGTCCCTCTTACTAGCTGTGTGGGCAAGTAACTTAAACTTGTTAGACTTCCTTTCCTTGTTTGTAAAAAAAAAAAAAAAAAGCTAGAGAAGAACAAAGCAAACCACTACAACATTTTTGCCAAGAAAAACCCAAATAAGGTCACAGTCAGACACAACTGAAATGACTGAACAGCACCATAAATAGTATGAGTTTTCTGCATTGTTAGATAATTTATCAATGTGATAAACATTCATTGCATATTTCTTGTCCTTTTTGCCTTTTTGCCCCTAAATTCCAGGAAAGCCATGCCTAGTTTTATTTTCATTTTCTCATTCCAAAACCCTTTGTAGTGTAATGTTTCACCTGATCACTCAACTGAAACTACTCTTTATACCATTTCTTATTATCTCATTCTTGTCAAATCCACTGTTCTCTTCTCAGTCCTCAGTCTTCTAGGTCATTTTGTAGATTTAAATATTGCTGAACACAACTGTCTTAATACTCTGCTATCTGTATGACTATGTTCTTGGTCCAGATTATCATCCATAGTTCACTATCTATACATGGATAGATTTATAATTCTGTCCTGAGTCATGCTGATTCATTTATGAATGAAGAAATGTAGGGACTATTTTTTTACCTCTATTTTGTATACCCAGAACTTAGCACTGTGGTAGATGATAGGCACTTAATACATGTTTATTGGATGAATGCTTTCTTTTTCTCTCTCTCTCTTTCCTTATTCTCTGCCTAATTTCATCAGCTTCTATAGCCATAGGTTTTCATTACATAGATGAGCCATTTATGCATATGCCCATGTGGTCACATCATGTTATGTCATATCTTATATTACATTGCTATATTATATTATATTTTATATATGATATATATTTATTAAATTCCATTATATTTATTTCATCACATTACCTCCCTCTGTCTATTCTGAGCTCTAATTCCAAATAAAAGATTTTGAATAACATGTTCTATAGATATCTTAAAATCAGAATGTCCCAAATTGAACTCATAATCTTCCTGACAAACTGTCTTCTCTTCCTATGTTTCCTGTTTCTGTTGAAGTGATCACTATCTTTCTATTGCAACCTTAGGACCTAGAATTCATCCTTTGATCTTTCTTCTTTCTCATCCCACCTGTGCAATTATACAAGCCTTGGTGATCTTTGTGTCCATAGTTGTTTTTTTTTTTTCTCTCTGCCCCTTCCTTTTCATTCACACTGCCACTGCTCCCAAGCCTAAGTCTTTATCACCTCCCACCTGGATCGTAACAGTAGCCCTCTAATTTGTCTGCCTGCTTCATTTTTCACATTCTAATGCATCATCCTCGTAGCTTCCAAATTAGTATTCCTCAAACACAATTTGATATCCTACTCTTCTTCAAGGAGTTTCAGTGCCTCCCAATTACTTCTAGGATAAAATGCAAACTTCTCTCTTTATCTTCTAAGAATATTAATAATTTTTCCTGAGCTTATCTTGCCACTCTTATTGCCCATTACTCTTCTTTATACCTTTCATTTTCCAATCAAATTGGTCTGCCTACTGTATTTTGACAGTGTACTGTAAATGTTTAACAATTAGTTATCAGGGAAAAATTAATGCAAGACATTATTAACTTTAATTGGCATTATTAACATTTGATGCTCTTATCTAGAAAATCAAAAAAACCATAAATCACACTCTAATTTGTAGTGTTGCCAATTCTCGTGATATAAATGCTCATTCTTCAAATATAGCAGGATCATATGAATCAGTAGGATGCAGCACTAGCATACCATTGCCTATGTATGACATTTCATCTCTCATATTCATGTATTTAAATAGTCTGTTCTCTATTCCTGATTTACATAGTGAATTTACCCAATTCTTCAAAGAATCTCTTTCTTCCATAAAAGATAAACTTAAATGTCACTTCTTTTAGTACACCTAAGCAAATCACTCCCTGCTACAACTTTTCTCACACCAACAAATTAGTTCTTTATCTTGCAAATGAAATAAAGAAACTGGAAAGTCTTTATGGGCAAAGAAACCAACCTTTATTAGGGAAACGAAGGTGGTGATCTGAAGTCTATTCAGTCTGGTGCAAGACACCAAGATAAAGCGCTCCCAGTTATCTATAGTTGTCTTGATTCATGTATGGATTAAACTGTTCAATCTATGGAGCAAGTAGATAGGTTATTCCATGTCTCAAACTCAGTAGCTCAAGTAGGACGTTATATCTCAATATGCAAGACAGCTCATTATATTTGCAGGTGTAACTTTTGTATTATAGGTTAGGTCCATTTTTACCCAGTCTACTTCAATAGAGAAGTATTAAAAGAAATAATAAAGACGATTAATATGATTATACTTTTTATAAAGGTTATAGTCACATTCTAAAATTAGCTTTAACACATGAATTTCCCAGGGACAACATCATAGTTTCAGTTGCAAATAGGTTTTGACTCAGGACTATATCCTTGCTATAAATCACACAGTTACTTCTTTTTCCCACACTCATTAAATAGTATTATATTTTTCCCCAATATTATATCCAGAAAGTATTTAACATACATTTTTACAAGATTTTCTACCTCCCTCCATCTCTTCCCATGCTTCTTCAGAAAACAGAAGGCAGCTTCATATTGTTTATACATGTACTATCATGTAAAACATATTTCTATATCAATCACAGGTGTTGAAGAAGAAAAAGACCAAAAGGTGAAAAGTGCAAGATAGAATAAAGTAAGTGAAAAAACTGCTTTAATCTGCATTCAGAGTCCATCAATACTTATCTGGATATGGATAACATTTTCCTTTGTCTGTCCTATGTACTTGTCTTGCATCATTGTGTTGCTGAGAAGAGCTGAGTGATTCATGGTTGATCCTCACACGATGTTTCAGACTTCGCATCAGTTTGCACAAGCCTTTTCAGGTTTTTCTGAAATGTGATTGTTCATTTCTTGTTACACAATACTATTCCATTGCATTCATATAGCAGAGCCTGGTTGGCTATTCTCCAATTGATGGACATCCTCTCAGTTTCCAAGATTTTGTCATCATGAATAGGGTTTCAGGCAGTTTTCCAAGCTGTTGACTCTTTTTTTATCCATAATTTTTTCTTCACTTTCGTTTCTTTTTCACCTTTTTAATGTGAAATTTTACATCTTCTTTTTGAGCTCTTTCATGAGTTCTTTCTAGGATTGATACCACTTCCAATTTTTTCTTTGGGGTTCTGTCCATAGGTGTTTTGACATTTTTGTCCCCTTCTAAGTTTGTATCTTGGCCTTTCCTGCTATTGTCAAATTCTTTTTTGTTGTTTCTGTTTGCTCATCTTTTTTAAGCTTTTTCTTTTCCTTTTAATTTAATCTGTGCTCCCCAGGTGGAAAGGGTACTCTCTCAGGCTTCTTGTGCTATTGGATGCCAGCCCTGACTGTTTATCTGGTGCTGTGCTAATGTTGCACTGAGGTGTCATATGCTGAGGCCCATTGCGGTGTTTCTACATTTCCCAGAGATTACACTGAAACACCTAGTGGGCTGGCCTCTGGAGGATGCCTGTTTGCTCAGAGCTTTGATGAAGCATGTAGAGGTCTGGTCATTGGAGGACATGTTTGCCTAGAGTTGCACTGAAACAGATGGAGGTCTGCCCACTAGAGGATACCTATTTCCCCCGGGCTATACTGAAGCTCATAGGGGTTCTCAGAGCTACAGTCTTTCATTTCCCCTGGTTACGTTAAGGCATGTGGGGTGGGGGGAAGGAGTCTTATTGTTGGCATTTATCTGATACATCATATGGGGGCTGAGGATCTCCCACTGATTTAGTAAGTTTGAACTTGCTGTTAGTTTTCAGGGATACTTCCCATTTTGGACTGCACTCCCCTTTCACCTGAATAAGATGGACCTTTCTTGCCAATCTTTCAAGTTTCTTGGGTTGAAAGATTGTTTCATCCTGTCTTTTTGCTGGTTCTCTTTTTCCAGGATTCGTTTTGGGCTCTATTTTATGATCGTTTAGAGGTGACAGTGACTTATGCTTACTCTGAAATTCTTGGTTCTTCGAATAGATAGTTACATTTTATCCTATTAAATTGATTATAGCTGATACAACATTGCAATGTAATGCAAAGCAAAGCACTCGAGACCACCTTTTCACCACCCCCTACCCTCCAAAATCTCAGGCTCCTTGAGGAAATAGACTATAGTATGCTGCGGGACAGTACTTAATAAATTCCTGCAGAATGAATGAATAATTAAATGGTATTTCACTACAATTCACATAATAGAATTTCCTAAATCTGAAAAAAAAATGAACCATTCATTAAATTGTAGCAGGTGGGAATAAATTGAACTCCACAATTTTAGGGAAAAAAAATGACTTGTAATTATAGCAAGAGTTTCTTACCACTAGCACCTATTCCTATTTTTAAGAAAATTTTCAGAAAATTATCCTCTTAATAAACATAACAAAAAGCAATCCTCACTTTATTGTGAATGTCCAGTGTTTCACACACGTTAGGCACTTAATAGATGTTGTTTGACTACTGGGGCACATGTAAAAATAAATAATATGATTATGATTCTTAGATTTTTAAACAGATTATTGATACATGTTGTTTTATGTATTCTAAATTTTTCCATATATATATATATATATATCTCCATTCCCCTTTCCAAAAAAAGTCTTTATCACAAATAATCTGTAAATAAACAGATAAAAAGGGAAAAATTGAGGGGGGCAGGATTGAAAAAAAAATCAACATATTCAACATATTGAAAAAAATCTGACCATATATAATGTTCCACACTTCTGGATCCTGATATCTGTGAAGATGAAGGAGAAGTATCTTCTCATAATTATTCTTGGCGCAAGCTTGTTCTTCATAATTAAACAACATAACATTTTAATTTTTTTGTGGTCATTATCCTTTCTATTTGCATTGTTTTAGTCATTGTGAATAATGTTTTCCTGGCTTTGCCTATGTAACTTCTCATCAGTTCATATAAGGCTCTCTATGCTTGCCTTCATTCATCATTCTCATTATTCCTTATTCTAGCATACTAATATTCCATTACATTCCTGTGCCACAAATTGTTTAGTCATTATTCTGTCAGTGATCATTTGCATTGTCTCCAGTTCTTTTCTACCAGGAAAAGTGCTATAGGCAGAGTCAACGCAAGGAAGAGCAAGAAGTTCAGTCCAGCTCCTCCAAAACAATTCCTATAATAAATCTAAAAAAAAAATCATTACTCCTGAATGGGAAATCTACAGGAAAAAGTAATAGTGAGTCATTTTTTGTCAGACCAGGTCAACATAGAAAGACAGTGGGGAAGGTCTGTGCATACTATGGAGAGAAGCTGTCCAGAGCTAAAATACTTAGAACATTCTAGTATGAAGTACACATAGAAAATGAAAGAGAGCCAAGGTTATTCACCAAGGAATTACCTTCAAAACCATGAAAGGGGATGGTAGTCGCATGCAAGATGCAGAAATAAGGTACCAACTAAAAGCACTGTCATTTGCTACTCAGATATGGGTCTCAAACATGGGGTGAGTTGAGAAAGGTTATCCAGAGCTAGGCATTCCTAGGTAAGAAGTGGCTGAAAAGTCTAGACTGAGAAGGAAAAACTCAAAAGCAAACAACATCAGTGTGACCTACCCAGAAATAAAGAAGAATTTCAGTTCCAGGACAATCAGAATCTTACAAAAAGTAACCAGGTAAGAATCCCAGACTAAAGGGGTGCCTTCACTTCTACTAAAATGCACTACTGTTATTCTTTATCAACTTTCTAAGTACCTGAGTCTATTAGGAGTCGACTGGAAATTTCAATCAGGAGCAAGCCACAGAAAAGTTCACAGATCCAAACCCTGCTCAGGAAATTCAGCATTCAGACAAAAAGAATAGTAATTAGACTTTGCCCTGTTGACACCATTTGGAGAATTGAAAGCTTATTGGTCACAAGCTTAAACTGTCCCAGAACTCCTGAAACAGCATAACATTAGATGTCACAAAGAAAGTATCAGGGAGATTCAAAAGGATAAAATCTCACCTCAGATAATCCCCATACCCTGAAATGTACAGAGACTAGCCCTAGCATGAAGGCAGAAATTAGAAAATAAACTGGAAAAAATGGGAGAAACAAATAAAGATGATTAACATACAGAGATATTATACTTAGAATTCCCAGGTTAAAGAAAAAAAAATTCTGAACACAGACTGGAAGAAGTAATTAAAATACTCAGAAGGCACAAGACTTAGCAACCACCAAAACAAAGGAGGAGTCTGTTTGAAATACTGTATTCCAGAAAGTAATACATAAAAGGTGCTCTGAATTGTTCTAATTCATATTTTTCTTATTATTAGGGATTTTGTGATTTTCTTTTTTTATTTGACTTCTAATAGCATTGTTTTCTTCCTCCAGAAAGTGCCTCTTTTTATCCTTTGATCTTTTGAAGAATGCATCTTATTGGCTCAGTTCCCTATATACCTGAGCAATGAAAATCAGGGACTGTAATTAGACAAAGAGCATGGGAGTAGCTGTGCTACATCTAAAAGGTATTAAAAGAAGAATGTAAAGAGAAAGAGAAAAGAATACATGGGGAAATAGAAGAAAGAGTAAAGGGGAATTATCTCACATAAATAAGATGCATAAGTAGAAAACTAAAGAAACAAGATCTAATGCTAATGGGAAACATTAGAACCTCCTTGTCATTTGAACTCATCCAAAAAGAAAAGAACACACACACACACACACACACACACACACACAAAGAGCTGGATAAAAAAATGCATTTCATTCACCAAGAAAACTGGAGTGAAAGAAAAATAAAAAGAGAGAGAGAAGAAGAAGACAATTAAAAGATATAAAGATGCAGAGTGAGATTTTTCTGGAAAGTATCAAAGATGACAAATAGTGATAATAAACTTATATACACAAATGGAAATAACATATAAATATTTAAAGAAAAAATAGACATTATACACAAAGAAATATGCAGTAGGATGATAATCTTGGGAAACCTTAATTTACTCCTCTCCATTCCATTTTTTAAAAATTGAAGAACTTGCATGGATTTTAGAATATTTTAGAAAAGTTAGGCATGATAGACTCTTGGAGAATACTAAATGGGAACACAAAGAATAGACATATACCTCAGCTATGCATAAGATCTTCACAAAAATTTAATACATATTAGGGCGTAAAAGAATATAAAAATAAATGTGGAAAAATGTTAAATTCAATGGATCTCAGTGAAATAACTTTTTTCAGTAAATGATAGATAAAGAAGGGCAGCAAGGTGGCATTGTGTCAGGACTAAAGTCAAGAAGACTCATCCTCCTAAGTTCAAATCCTATTTTCCTCAGTTACTTCATCTTAAAATGAGCTGAAGAAAGAAATGGCAAGTCAGTTCAGGATCTTTGTCAGGAAAATTGCAAATATGCTCATAAAGAGAATTAAACAAACTGAAATAACTTAAACAACAACTAATAACAAAAGAAGAAATTTTAAATAATCTGAAGGAAATGTTTTTAATCTTAAAAATGGGTAGCCTCAGTAAAAATTTTAGAAACAATCAGTAATTCCATTCAATATAATGACAATAATATAAAATATAGATTAATTTTAAAATTCAGCCAAAGTAGGATTAAAGGTAAATTTCATATCATTAAGTATTTTCATCATAAACAAAAAGAACAGATCAAAAAGTATGTGTAACTGAAACTAAAAAAAGAAAACCATAGAAAATCAATAAGTTAAATACTCCTTACTAATATATATATATATGTATGTATATGTATATATGTATGTATATATAATTTAAGACAAAATAATTTTTTAAAAATCATTGAATTAATAAGTGATGCTAAGAAAAATATTTTTTAAAAGATCTGATAATTTACTCATTAGATAAAATAATTTTGAAAAAAACAAATTACCAGAATTCAAAGTGAGATAGGTTTAAAATCAATAAACAGAAGCAAAATTAATTATTTCACCCAATTATATGCTAATAAAATGGCAATCTCAATAAAATAAATGAATATTCACACAAAAATTTAAATACCCTGATTAACAATGAAAACAAAAAGAAATAGAAGATTTAAATAAAGAATTTTAGAAAAAAAAGGAAGAAACTATAAATGTACTCCTTAAAGAAAAAAAAAATGTGAGGAAGTGTAAGATGAAAGGAGAGAAGAAACTATAAGGGGGAAGAAAAAGGGTGAAGGTCAATACACCTAGTAATCACAATTGTGGACGTAAATGGAACGAACTCACCTATATAATGGAAGCAGATTGCAGAATGAATTAAAATCCAGAATCTTTCAACATGTTCTTTACAAGAAACACATCCAAAACAAAGAGATACACACAAAGTAAGGGGGTGGTGCAAATCCTATAGCTGAAGCAAGGAAATCAGGCATAGCAATCATGATCTCAGAGAAAGCAAAAACAAAAATAAAGAAGGATACTAATCTTGCTGAAAGGCACCAAAGATGGGTGGAGACAAGATGGCAGAGTAAAGGCAGGGACTGGCCTCAGCCCTCTCCCAAAATCTTCCAAAGAATTTTAAATGATGACTCTAAGCAAATTCTAGAGAAGAAAATCACAAAAAAGACAAAGTGAAACGATTTTCAGGATCAAGACAACTTAGAAGGCCATCAGGAAAGTTTTTTTTTTTCTTTTTTTGCAACAGGGTGTGCTAGAATTGAGGTAAAACACTGTTGCTTTGCCTATACTTGAATGTGGGTCACAGTCCTGGGTGACAGTCTCAGGATGATGAGGAGCACTAGAACATCAAAGTGTGCAGTGCCAGTGGAACAGGGACTCTTCTCATGATTCCAGGGCAAAAAAGAACACCTGTGGTAATGGAAAGCAATAAACACCTCTCCTTAGATCATACCACCTTGAAAAAACTGAAAACTTATAGGTCCCTAGAAGAATCTCTGAAAACAACTGAACAAAATCCCTGAACTTTGGAACAGTGTGCTCTCTGTCCTGGAAGCAGAGCCTTTCTAAACAAAGGCTTAAAACTCAAGTCATAGTCTGGGAAAATGGACAAACAACAGAAAAAAATTCTGACCATAGAAAGCTGCCATAATGACAAGGAAAATCAAAACACACACTCAGAAGATAATGGCCAAGCTCCTACATTCAAGCCTTCCAAGAAAAAGTATGAACTGGTCTCAGGTTATGGAAGAGCTCAGAAAATATATTGAAAATCAAATAAGACAGGTAAAGGAAAAATTAGGAAGACAAATGAGAATGGTGAAAGAAAATTATAAATAATGAGCTTGGTAAAGGGACATGAAAAATACTGAAAAAAATTAATATGTTAGGAAGAGGAAGATCCATGATGGCAGAGTAGGAACATGGAACTGCTTAAGCTCTCACCTGGAAGCCCTGAAAATACCTGTAAAAATGGCTAGAGCAGCAGAAGCTAAAAAATGAAAAAGTGAAATAAATTTCCTACGCAAGACAGCCTAGAAGGCTGACAGGAAGGATCTGTTTCACGAGGCTTAGAATGGAGCCTGGTATGGGCCATGCTGGCATAGATGTGATTGAAGCAAATTTCAGGATGTGAAATCATGGACAGATTCTGCAGAACTCAGATTTATCAACCTATAAAGGACAAAGGCAGCTTCAAAGGTCAGTGAGAAAGCTCTTTCACATGGGTGAGAGAGGATTGTGTTCTGCCCTGAGCCCTAGCCCAAGCCCCAGGGAAGCTAATGCTTCTAGAGCTCTAGGCCTACAGAAGCTGGGGGAATGGAGTGGCTGATCTGGGTCTCAATCCTGAGTGGTGCTCCTGGGGTGAAGAGGAGTACTGCAACTATTGTGGGAGGACAAGTCAAGGGAAAGAGTGGAATGAATTAGGCAGAGGGAAATGTGGTAGTCTTCACAGCATAACTACTATGGATGTGTTTTGCATGGCCACACATCTATGACCTATACTGAATTATTTGCCCTCTCAATGAGGGTATGCAGGGAGGGACGACAGGAGAGAATCTGGAACTCAACGCTTTAATAATGAATGCTAAAAACTGATTTTGCATGCAAGAGGAAAATAAGATACACATGCAAAGGGGTATAGAAATCTATTTTCCCCCACAGGAAAACAGAGGGGAAGGGGTTTGAAAATGGGGAGGGTAATACAAGGGAGGACAAACTGGAGGAAGAAGAGCATGATATGCATGCTGTCCTGGGGTGGGGTGGGGTAGGGGGAGACGGGGAGAAAACTTTGAATTAAAATTCTTGTGGAAGTGAATGTTGAAAACTGGAAAATAAATTACATATATGTACATATATATATATATATATATATATATACACACACACACATACACACACAGAAGCACACGTATATATGTATATATATATAATTTAAAAATAATTAATACTTTTTTAAGTAGACAAAATTCTAAAAAGAGGTTAAAAAAGCCTATAAAATGATAAATTCCTTAAAAATCTGAATAGGCCAAATGAATAGGGGGCACAAAAATTCAGTAAAGAAAAAAATAATTCCTTAAAATGCAGAATTGGTCCAATGGAAAAGAAGGTACCAAAGTTCACTGAAAAAATTCCTTAAAAATTTGAATGGAACAAATGGAAATTAATGACTACAAAAAATCAAGAAACAATAAAAGAAAACCAAAAGAATGAAAAATATAGAAGTAAATGGAAATTGCTTCACAGGAAAAACAACTGATCTGGAAAGCAGATCCAGGAGACATAACCTGAAAACTGTTGAACTACCTCAAAGCCTCAAACATTTAGAGCCTAGATATCATTCTTCAAGATATTATCAAGGAAAATTGTCCTGATAATCCAGATCCATAGGGCAAAATAAAAATTGAAAAAATTGACTGATAGTTTCCTTAAAGAAATCTCAAATTGAGAACTCCCAGGAATATTGTGGTCAGATTCCTGAGCTTCTAAGTTAAAGAGAAAATTTTGCAAGCAGCCAGAGAGAAACAATTCAAGAATGGTGGATCCAAAGTCAGGAAAGCACAAGATTTAGCAGTTTTCATATGAAATGATCAGGAGGCTATATTGAAGAAACAGAAATCATATGATATTCCAGAAGTCAAAGAAGTTAGAACTATAACTAAGAATCACCTACCCAGCAATAATGAGTATATTCCTTCAAGAGAAAAATTCCCATTCTATGAAATAGAGGACTTTCAAGCATTGACTAAAAGAGCACAGTAGAATAGAAAATTTGATTTTCTGATATGACTCAAGAGAAGCATAAAAAGGTAAATAGAAAAGAGAATTCATAAACAATTTAATAAGCTTAAACTGTTTACATTCCTACATGGGAATATGATACTTGTAACTCATAAGAACTTTCTTATTATTAGGACAATTAGGAGGGGTACATATATTGAAAGGGCACAGTTGTGAGTTGAATACAAAGGGATGATATGTAAAAAATAAAATTAAGGGATAAGAGAGGAATGAACTGGGGGATAGAAAAAGAGAGAGGTAGAATGTGATAAATTCTCAAGTAGAAGAGGCTAGAAAAAGGTTTCACAATGGAGGGGAAGAGGGGAGAGGTGAGAGGGAATGAGTGAATATTACTGTCATCATAATTGACTCAAAGAGTGATGAACATACACACTCAATTGGGCATAGAAATCTTATGTTTCCCTACAGGAAAGTACAAGGGAAAGGGGATAAAAGAAGAGGGGAAGTGATAGATGGGAGGGCAAATTGTGGAAGAGGGTCATCAGAGGAAAGGTAACACAGACAATGAAGTCATATCAATACTAAATATATATGTATCAAATGGTACAGCATCTAAATTTTTGAAGAAGTTGTATGAATTACAGGAGGAAATAGATAATAAAACTGTGCTTGTGGGGAACCTCAAGTTACTCCTTTCAGAACTAGATAAGTCAAACCCAAAAATAAATAACAAAAGCATTAAGAAAAATTCCTTTTACAATACAAATATGATCCTAATAACCAAACCAAAAAAAGCCAAAATAGAGAAAGTAAATTATAGACCAATTTCTTGATATAAAAAAAAGACTGACAAAGAGATTACAGCAATATATAACAAGGATCATACACTCTGACCAGGTGGAATTTATACCAGAAACAGAGGCCTCCTTCAATATTAGCGACAGTATTAGCATAATTGATCATATCAAAAAGAAAATAGAAAATCATATGATTATCTCAATAGATGAAAGAAAAAATATCCTTTGACCAAATCATCCTTCCCTATTCAAAACTGCTGGAGAGCATAGGAATAAATGTAACTTACATTAAATGATAAGCAATATTTATTTAAAACCATCTGCAAGCATTATCACTAATGGAGATATGCTAGAAGCCTGATAACTATGTATGTATGGTCAGACAGTTGGATCTGTATGCTGATTTTCATTTCTCTGTATTTTCTCTGAAGTTCAGAGTACTGACATTTTCCTGCTGAACTAAGTGATTGATATATGTGTTTGATTAAAGTAGAATGTTGACCCCTCAAAAATTGCTTGCTCTTTAGAAAAGCAGATCTAAGAATCTGTACATCAGGCCCTCCTGTGTACGTCAGGATCCTTGGTGCTATGCAAGACAAACCTGGAAAGTTTATGAACACAACTATAAAACACTTCACACAAAGTAAAATTTAAACAATTGAAAACAGATTAGTTGCTCATGGGTAGACTGAACAAAAATAATAAAACTGACAAATATACCTAAATCAAACTCTTAATAGTGTCATAACAATCAAGACAATATTTTATAAAGAAAAAAGTTCACCTGAAAGACCAAAAAATCAAGCATATGATGGGACTCAATTAAAAAAAATATGAAAGAAGGTAGTCTAGCCACACTAGTTCTCAAGTTGTACTATGAAACAGTGATTATCCAAACAATCTGCTCCTGGCTAAGTAATAGAGTGGTGAATCATTGGAATTGATTGGGTACAAATTATATTATAGTAAATGATCATAGTAATCTAGTATATGATAAACCCAAATATCCAAACTTTTGAAATAAAAATTCATTAGCTGACAAAAAGTGCAGGAAATACTGGAAAACTGTATGATAGAAACTAGGTATAGATCAAAATCTCACACCACATACCATAACTCATACTATATATAAGATAAAAATGGGTACATGATTTACACATAAAGGGTGATACCATAAACAAATTAAGAGAACTTGGAATGTTTTTTTTCTGTCAGATTTATAGGGATAAGGGAAGAGTTTAGGAACAAAAAAGATATAGAGGGCATTACAAAATATAAAATAGATCATTTTGATTATGTAAAATTAAAAAGATTTTGCAAAAAAAAAGCCCAATACAACCAAAATTAAAATGAAAGCTGAAAACTGGGGGAGGGAAGGAGGTCAACAAGTATCTCTAATAAAGGCCACATTTCTCAAATATATAGAGAACTGAGTCATTTTTTTTTAATGTTATTTCCCAACTGATAAATGGTCAAAAATATGAACAGGTCATTTTCAGACAAAAAAATCAAAACTACACTCATGAAAAATAAAGTGTTCTAAATCACTATTAATTATAGAAATGCAAATGAAAACAACCAATCAGAGTAGCTAATATGACAAAAATGAAAACTGCGATATCACAGGCAAAGTGGGAAAACTGAGAGATTAATGCCCTACTGGTAGAATTGTGAACTATTGTAGAATTGTGAGCAATTTAGAACTATACCCAAAGAGCTATAAAACTGTACGTGCTTGTTGATCCAGCAATACCACTGCTAAGTCTATATCTCAAAGATATCCCCAAAAGGATGGGAAAGGACCTATATGTTCTAATATATTTATAGCAGCTCTTTTTGTGGTGACTAAGTTGGAAATCAAAGGGATGCCCATCAATTGGGGAATAACTAAACAAGCTGTGGTATATGATTTTAATAGGATATTATTGTGCTATAAGAAATGACAAGAAGGATGATTTCAAAAAACCCTGGAAAAGTTTACATAAACTAATGCATAATGAAGTGAAGAGAACCAGAACACTGTACACAGTAATGGTGACATTTTTCGAATCAAAAATGTGAATGACTTAGCTATTCTCAGCAATACAGTGATCCAAGGCCATCCCAAAGGGTCAGTGATGAAGCATATTATCAACACCCAGGGAAAGAACTGATTTAGATTGAATACAGACTCATGCATGCTATTTTCACTTCCCTTCTTTCTTTATTTTCTTTTTTCGTTTCTCTTACTTCTTTTTTATTTTGTGTCTTCTTACACAAAATGACTGATAAGGAAACATTTGAATGATTGCACATGCATAATTTATATTTGATTGCTTACCATCTCAGAGAGGGGAGGGCCAGGAGGAATGGAAGGAGAGATAGAATTTGGAATTTAACCCTTTAAATAAAAGTTAAAATATTTTTAAAAGAAACGGATTGCACTACTAAGTAATACATGGGTCAAAAACAAATAGTAACTTAATTTGAAAACATGACAACAATAAAATAGCATAACTAATAAAGTGGGGTGCTGGCAAAGTAGTACTTAAGGGAAATTTCATTCTCCTAAATACAAATATCAGTAAAAGGTAGATGGCAGTATCAATCAATTGGGCAAGCCATTAAATAAAGTAGAAAAAGAACAAATTTGAACACTAAAAAGAGAAACCCTGAAAATCAAAGGAGAGTTTAAGAAAACTGAAATTTTTGAAAGGGAAGCAATAAGTACAATGAGTATCTGCTTTTATTAAATAAAATAATCTAGTGACTAATTTGATTAAAAAAGAGAGAAAAAAAACTAAATTATCAGCATCAGAAATAAAAAGAATATACCGCCACAAGTGAAGATGAGCTATTTTTCCCCATTGTAAGCCAATAAAATAGATAATTTAAATGACATAGATGAGTATTTGCAAAAATATTAATTGCCTCTGTTAACAGGAGAGGGAAAAGAATTATGAAACAACCCTACCTAAGAAAAAGGAAATTAAGGAATAAAGAAGGCTCCTAATAAAAAAAAAATCCCAGAGGCAAATGGATTCACAAATAAATTCTGTCAACCATTTAAGGAAAAAATAATCCCAATTCTGTATAAGTATTTCAAAAAATAGATGATTGAGTCCTGCCAAATTCCTTTTATAACATGAATGTGATTTTGACCTGAATTAGGGTGGTCAAAAAGAGCAAAAGAAAACTACTTACAAATTTCCCTAATGAATATCAAAGCAAAATGTTTAACTAGCATACTAGTTAAGAAAATTGTTTATCACAAAGATCATATGTTAGAAAGAGGTAAGATTGATACCAAGAATGCAGTGTGGTTTCAATATTGGGAAAAGCATCCGTGTAACTGAATTTATCAAAAACAACAAAATTCATATGGCCATATAATAGATGCAGAAAGAAAAAAAGAAACTTTGAGAAGCTGTAATGCCTATTCTCATTTAAAATGCTAGTAAACATATGGAACAATGGAGTTGTTCTTAAAATTAAAAGTAGCGTATAAAACAAAATGTAAACATTTTCTCTAATGTTGACAAACTAGAAGCCTTCCCAATAAGTTCAGGGATGAAGCAAGGATACCCACTATCACCTTTATTATTTAATATTATATTGAAATGAAAGTTATTTTAACTACAAGAAAAAGAAGTTAGAGGAATAAAAATAGGAGCTATTGAAAGAAAACTATATTTTTTGTAGATGATATGACAATAAACTTAGAACTAGCTGAAATGACTAACTTTAGCAGTAACAGGAAATAAGATCAACCCACAGAAATCATCAGCATTTCTATATACTACCACGAAAAGTCAGGAGGAAGAGATAGAAAAAGAAATTCTATTCAAAATAACTGCAGACAGCATAAAATACTTGAAAGCATACCTGTCAGGATGCAACCAGGAACCATATGAACATAATCAAAAATACTTATCACACAATAAAGAAAAAACTCCACAAATGGAGAAATATTAATTGCTCATGAGCACACTCAGTCAATGTGATAAAAATGATATTTTAAACTATATTTTCTTATTTAGTGCCATACCAAACAAACTTCCAAAGTACTACTTTATAAAGCTAGTAAAAAAAAAATGGCAAAATCCATCTAGAAGAATAAAACGTTAAAAAGGAATGCAGCCTAGCAATACCAAATTTCACAATATATTACAGATTATTAATCATCAAAACAATCCGGTGCTGGCTAAGAAATATAGTGGTTGACATATCAAATAGATTATATACACAATACACAGAAGTCAATGATAATAGTACCCTAATATTTGACAAGTCCAAAGATCCAAGCTTTGGGGTTCAGAACTCATTATTTGACAAAAACTACTGAAAAAAACTAGAAAGCACTCTGGCAGAAATTAGGCAAAGATTAATATGTCACACTGTATATGAAATGAAATCAAAATCAGTATATGACTTAGATAGAAGACTGAGGTCATAAGCAAATTAGGAGAGTATTGAGGGTGGAGAGATTGCTTGAAGGATTATGGATAAGGGAAGATTTTATGACCAAAAGAAAGATAGAATGAAACACAGGGAATAAGATCAATAATTTTGATTATTTATGAAATTAAAAAGATTTTGTACAAACAAAATCAATGCGGACAATATTAAAAAGAGACCAGGAATGGGGGGGGGGATTTTTTTAAGCAAGCTTTATACCAAGTAAAATTTAGGTCTGATTAAAGGATCAAAGGAACAGAGTGAAATTAACAAAAAAATCAGAGTCATTCCTCAGTTGACAAATAGTCAAATATATGAACAGAGGATTTTCAGGAGACGAAATCAAAGTTATCAATGTAAAAACATGCTCCAAATTACTATTGATAAGAGAAATGGAAACTAAAACAACTCTGAGGAACCACTTCACACTTATCAGGCTGTCTAACATTACTAAAAAAAAATGACAAAGGCTAGAGGAGGTAAGGGGAAATTAGTTACACTAGTGCCCTGTTGGTGGAGAATGAACAAACATTTTGGGGGGCGGGAATGAAACTATGTTTAAATGGCCATAAGTTGGTTTATACTTTTTGGCCCATCAATACTGCTGCTAAATCTTTATTTCAATAAGATCAAAGAAAAAAAAGGAAAGAACTTATATGCACAAAACTATTTATAACAGTGCTTTTTGAGGTAGTGAAAATTGGAAAATAAAGGAATATGCATCAGGTGGAAATTTGTTGAACTAGTTGTAGTAGTGATAGAATTAATTGTGATATAATGCTATTCTACTATAATTAATGATGAGAGGAATGGTTTCAGGAAAAACCTGGAAACACTTGTATGAACTGATGCAAACTGATGTAAGCAGAACCAGGAGAATATTGTGCACAGTAAAAGTAATATTACATTTATGCTCAACTGTGAAAGAATTATCTGTTCTGATCAATACCATAGTCTATGACAGTTCTAAAAAACTAATGATGAAAAAGCTATCCACCACCACAGAGAAAACTAATGAATTCTGAGTATAGATCGAAGCATTTTTCTTTTCACTTTTGTTACTTTTTCTCCCAATATTGCTAATATGGAAATATGTTTTCCATTACTTCATATGTATAATGAGAGTCATATTCCTTGCCTTTTCAATGGCAGAGGGAGGGTCTTAAGGGACAAAGCAATTTGGAACTTGAAATTTTAAAAATTAACGTTAAACAATTAAAATGCTAGCCTTTGTTTCAAGGATTGAGGTCTTTAAAAGCACTATGCACATTCACAAATGCAAGCCAACACATTTTCTTATTTAATTCTGTTACCAAATCATTGCACATCTACATTGTCAGTTCCATATTATAGTCTGAACAATAGCTATTCTTCCTCTACTTCATTTTCCCTGTATAGAAAGCAAATTGAACCAGAGTGATTATGCATTTCAATGAGGAGACTGAAAAGTTCTAGGACATGATGCACAATGTCATTCACAGATGGAAGCAGTTGACAGATCTTAATGTAGATGTAGAATCCCTCTTCAGTTTGGATTCTGTGATAATCATCATATTCCATATGTATTAGTATTAGATATTCATGTAAATACTTTTGCAAATACAAGGGAATAAGTATGGTTGAATGCATTTGGTTAAGGAAGAAAGGAAGGAAAAGCAGAAATAGTATTATGGAAGCATACTAAAGATGGTCTGTGTGGGAAAGGGAAATAAATAACAGGATCAGAAAAAAAAACACACATACAAACAAAGCTGCCATACTGGTATCACATAGAAGGGGTGAAGAACCTCAAATATTCATACATTTCTTGGAGCTCTTTGCCAAAAGGATAATAGTTGGAAATTTTTGACTTTAATAACAATTTAATTTTATCAACAAAAGAAAGACTGTTTTAGACCTTATTCTGAGGAAAAATAAGAGACTAAGTATTTGATGTGGAAATAATGGAAAGCTGGAAGAAGGGACAACCATCTTGTAATCTGTAACAGAGAAGTATTTAAAGAAAAGCATGTCAGAAAGAAAAGAATTAATGCCACCTGGTGATACCACTACTAGATCCATGTCCCAAAGAGAAAGAAAAAGTACTTATATGTACAAACAAATTCAAAGCAGCTATTTGTGTACCTAGAAAGAATTGAAAATTAATCTAGTACCCATAATTGAATGAATCAAGTGTGATCTATGTAAACAATAATACATCTTTAAAATGTATATGCCAAAGTATTTTATATTATTTAAAACAAGCTCTCTATGAAATAGATTCTTGGGGTAGGTACATGCAACATTCTTACCTTTTAATTTACAACATACATGAAAAGGACCTTTTTTTGCTCTCATTCACTTCATAATTTGAAAAAATAATGAATTCAGTCTTGAATCAAAGATGAGTATCAGAACAGCATGGGTTGCATTCAGAACATTGTGTAATACTTTTAATTACCCTAAGATGCTCCCAAAAGTAAAGATCCATTTTTTTCCTTAGTATGCAGATCATAGAGATCATAGAATTGAAGAATGGTTTCAGGTCTTAGAGTATCACACTCTCCATAGTGCTGAAATTTTTGGTGTGATAAAAGAAATAGAAAAATAGATAACAAGTGAAACTAAACTGCTATCTCTTTTCAGTGATGACCTATGTTCAATAAGTGACAAAGGACACAAATGCAAAAATGTTTGATCAAAAAGTATGATGGAATTTGAGTGCCATATTGGTTTCTTGAGGTTTAAAAGATATAGAGGAAGTCCCCCAATATGTTGGACAGATTTTCATTGGAAGATGTAGACAGGAAGCTTAAAGGTTAAAAAGGGGAGCATTGGGTCATAATGTGTACCAAAGGAGAGAAGCTCTAGATAGATGTTTGAGGATATTCATTGAACAAGGTCTAGATAAAGTGCCTGGCCTGGAGTCAGGAGGACCTGAGTTCAAATCTGGCCTCAGACACGAACTGAAAAGCCACAACAAAAAAATGAAGTATCACTTTACGGGATAATTTTTGCTATATATATAGCTGGATATATAACTATATCCAGACTCATATTTATCTGAAAGAATGTTAATTGTCCTATAATATATTATGGATTTTTTTCTTCTTGAAAAGCAGAGTGATACCAAACATTTACATTGTCATTGTCCAGGGTACATTGCCCTGGGTTGCTGATATCTGCCATCACAGAGCCTTTGAGTACTTTGAAAGGGATCTAAATGATTTGGAGGAGTCTCCTCTGTTAACCAGCGTTCTGAGAACAAAATAGTTAACTAACATTCTGAGGAGAGTTGAACTGTTGTCAGGCCCTGAGGAGAGGTCTGTTTATTTTATGACATGAATGTTTTTGAAGGAAGAGACTTTTACCCAAGTTTCAGGATGACAGACATGTGTAAGTGAGACACCAATGCCTAACTGGGCCAGTAAGTGTAAGACAGGAGGAAAGACCAGACTAAACAGTTGGCAGTCAGTGACAGTTGGTGAGAATTCCACTCAGCAGTTTCCTTATTTCCTCTACATGAGGTAACCTGAACTGTGGGCCTGGATCTGAAGTGTAGACATCGAGTGAAAAATGTGTGCTATAAAATTGTGAAAAACATTTACAAAACTGTTAGAAAGATTTTAAATGATCTTTAGCAGGGCCAAACTATGAGAAATTATTCAGGAGGCATTTGTTTTTTTGTTTTTTTTTTGTTCATGTTTGTATTTACCAGAACTCTTTGATCTCTCAAAGATCAAGGTTCAGAGTACTTTCTATAAATTTATCTCTTAATTTTACTAGGGTGTACAAGAATTAATTTAAAACTTAAAGTCCTTAACATTCAGACAAAGCTTGCTAGTTGGAAAAAAAAAGAGAAAGAAAGAGCACAATTCAGTCCTAAAAAAGCATTAGCCTGCCTTTGTTAAATCTCAGGCCTGCTGCTTTTGCGTCAATAAAACTTCCAATGGCTACAGAGGAAAAAAAAGCCCATTAACCAAACCCAGGTAGCAGAATACGACTTTCCAATATCACTAAACTATCATAAATCCCCATTAGGTAGTTTCTTATGATCAGCTCTGTTCTCCTAGAGAAGTCCTATGAAAATGTGATTTGGGTGTGCTATAGTATCACCAAGGAACTGGTAAAATCATTACTAGATATAACATAATTTGGTCTGAAATATCAAAAGTCACATTTTTTTAAAAAAAACTAAGTCTTGGAAGATTAAAATATTTGAAATCATATAATCAGAGAGTAGTAGTAGCATTGTACATCTGACCTAAAAGATGAGATTACATTTGCAATGTTTAGAAATGCTGTTGAACATAAAGGGCAATTGCCCTCCAAATTTGTGATATAAGTGAATAGCCTACTACTACTGCTGTAAAAGATGTATTACATCCCAAGAAAACAAACAATTACGAGGGCCTCAGTGGCCTTCTACTTCAACCCATACATGAAAGGAGTATCCTTTGTTGCACTAGTAACAAATACTGCATCAAAGAATAAGCATTTGATTTATGGACAATTGTTAGGGAAAAAAAGCAAAAGTATTTAAACAATTGGATGAGAATACAATAGGCAACTCTGCTCAGGAAAGTCCAACCTTAATTAGTTCCAGACCCTCTCCTCTGTGGGTTACTGAAGCAAAGCAAGAGACACAATTTCAGTATGTGACAGAAGTAAGCAGGAGTCAAAACAGGCTGAACAGCGACGAGCAGTTCATGATAGCTGGTGAGAATGTCCAATAGCAGCTTCTCTTCCCTCTATGAGATGATCTGAGCTGTGGATCCAACATAGTCTATTATATCTTATTTGAATGTCTGTGTGGTTTCTATATTGTTTTGTGATGCTGCCAAATTAGATGATAGTGTGGTCTAAGTTTTCATATTCAGAGTTGGATTTTGAGAGATGGGAGCTAGACCCATGGCAAAAGACATTTCCCTGTGTACACTGAACAGGCCGCCAAGTAGAATTTTACTGATTTTGCTAATTGATGAAAATATCTAAGCGTACAAACTAGATTGCCTTTGAACCTGCTGAGAGATGACTGACAAGAGAACAAGGTAGCGGGAGACTGAGGGGTGAAGTATTATTTTTCCCTGAAAGCAGCTGGGGTATTGTTCATATCGTGCAACACATGATGATGATCATTAGAGTTAACGTCCTAAAATCAAAGATTTAGAGCTGGGAGGAACCTTAGTGACTAAGGAATGTTACAGCTAAAATATTACATTACAAATCTTTCATTATATAAGTTTCATTGCCAATGTTTGCAATTATTACTATTATCATTGGTATTGTTTAAATCTGCCCATTTAGCCTAAGCTAGTAAGAGTCCGAGGCCAGATTTCAACTCAGGAAGATGAATCTTACTGATTCTAAGACCTGGAACTCTATCCACTGAATAACTTACAGCTGCCACTAAGATATGTAATAAGTAACGAACACATAAGGCTAAAATATATTTCCCAATGGGGAACTGCCCAAAGGATATGAAGAAATTGTTTTTAAAGAAAGAATTGCAAATGATTAATAACCACATTGAAAATATTCCAGATAACTAATAAGAAAAATGCAAATTAAAATAACCTTGATGCTTAACCTTACAGAAAATTGCCCAAAATAACAAAAGACAGAAATAATTAATATTTGCAGGGTAGTGGAGAGGCAAGAACATGAATGCATTATTTGCTGAATTGTAAACTGGTCCGATAATTCTAGAAAGGATTTGGAATTATGTAAATGAAGTGGCTAAAATGGCCCTAACCTCTAACCCAGCGATTCTGCTGCTGTGAATTGAAGAAGAAGGATGAATCGCCAAAATATTTATAGCAGCACATTTTGTGACAGCAAAGAATCAGAAACAAAACACATTGATTGGGGGTAGATAAATAAGTTGTGGTATATGATGTATCACATGTATGTGCATATTTTTGTACAGTTTATAATAAAAAAATGAACATGATCAATATGGAGAAACATAGAAAGACTTGCATGAACTGATGTAAAGTGAGGGTACTAGAGCCAAGAAATGATTACAATGACTACAAAAATGTAAATGGAAAAAACAACCACAAAATAATCAGAACTGAATGTTGTGGGATGATTAACGGCCTCACCCCTGAAAAAGAAATGTGAAGGAATGTCCCCATTCTCTTTTGCAGATTTTAGGAATAATAGCTATGGAATATTCTTTTTAAGATTGTCTCAAAATACTGATTGTTTTTTAAATATTTTTCTCTTAAAAAAGAAATAAATCTGTTTCCAGTTGGTGTATAAACAGATACAGTAATTATTAGTGTTTGTCATATTGTGTTTTTCTTTTGTAGATCAGAAGTTTACAAATGATAAAATTGTTGAAAAAATAAAGCAAACATTCCTAGCCAGTTAATGTAGTCGTTACGAACCATTGAGATGCACACACACACACACACACACACACACACACACACACACTTGCATTGTGTTTCGAAAACGTAACAACATTTGGAGTCAGAAGATCTTGGTGCAAATTCTGGCCATGTTGTTACTTAATATTTAGATAATCTTGATTAATTCATAGTCTCTCTGGGCTCATTTTCCCCAGTATCTTAAAAGTTATATTGATTTGTTTTTCTTGCGTAGTCCAACCTACATCCCAAGAGAAGAGTTCAACCTCTAATCAGTACTTCCAACGACTGGTGCCAGTCAGTTGCACTTTTGGAAACATCTAATCATTAAGATGGCTTTTATGTATTTATTTGTTTGTTTTTACACCTCTCATATTAAGACTGAGTTAGACTTGTTAGACTTGGAAGGAACCATTGCTCCTGGTTCTGTCTTCTGGGTCTAAATGGAACCAGTGTAACCCTTGTTCCATATGGGGAGTCTATTAAAAACCTGAATATATCTGCCATGTTCTCCCTACCTCCTATTCAATCTTTTCTCCTCCACTGGGAATGTTTTCTAACTTTTATTACTTCTATAATTAATATAAACTGTAAAGAACCCATTAGATAAAATCCCTTTATCTAATAATAAATATGCAAAATACATTAACTTGTACTTATTTATTTGAGATAAGAGCTTCATTTAGTAATTTGTTGCTCCCCTTTTCTATGAAATAGCACTGAAATCCTTATTGAATGAACAAGTAACCTTTAAGTATTTTCATATTTTATTGATAGTTCTTTTATCTTGAATTGACAGGTATTAATTATGTTAAATACTAAACTTCTCAAGTCACTGCTTTCCAGGTATATACCTCTTATCTTTATACAATGTGTTGAATTTTGCTGAGTGGATAATTGAGTACATGAGTTATATTTCATAATTTTATAAATGTAATATTCTGAAGTCTTTGGTCCTTTGTGTCTTTCTGAGAGCTCTGCCATGAACATAAATATTTTTCTTGACAAAGAATTCCAGGATTTCTTGTAGTTCACATTATTTTCCCTTTATTATTGTATCATCTTGGTGTGTTAGATATTAGCTTCTTCTCTGTTAGTGTACTATGGATTATTTATATTTGTTCAAAATATTTTTTTCACCAAGTTGGACAAGTTTGACAGTTTCTGACAGAGATTATTTGCCTTCTGTAATTTCTTTAGGATGCCAGTCATCCTGAAGTTACCTATGTTTTGATACAAGTCTGTTAATGATATTTTCTAATAAATTGTATAATTAGTTTTTTCTGTTGAGACAGAAATGCTTTCATCTTATGTGATATAATTTGTTGTCTTTTATCTTTACATGAATCATTTCCACTCCTTAAACTGTCCTCATGATAAAGAAAAATTAACAAAAATATTTGCTTAATCTACTACATCTGAAAATTATTAGAAAAGGCCTAGTGGCCTCCTTTCTCCTAATACTTTTTTATTGTAAGGAAGGATATTTATTCCATATCAATTCTCTGAGACCACTGGTGGCTTTTCAGTTACCTGGAGGTCAATTTTCATTTGGTGATGTTATCATTTAGATTATTAGAGATACTGAATATATATTCTGTCACTTCTACTTTTTTTCACTCAGGATTCATTTACATAAATTTTCACATTTTTATGAATTCCCTATTGTAATCATTTCTTACTACATAGTAATATTCCCTTCAATTCATACATCATATTTAGTTCCTTACTGAAGGACTTTTACTTTATTTCCAGTACTTTACTCCCACAAAAGACATTGGATCATTATTTATGCCTTTGTCTTCACTGGGGGTGAGAGGTGGGGGGGGGGTGTGAAGTTTCTATACCCAGTTAGTGGATGACTGTGCAAAAAGGATTGGAAAGTTTAGTCACTTTTCTTGAGTAAGTACAAACTGAAATCAAGAATAGTTGGACAATTCAATAGCTCTATCAACTATCTCAAAAAATTACTATCTTTCATAAGCACTTCAAAAATTAAGTATTGTTATCATCTTTTCCAATTGTCATCATGTGAAGTAAAAAACTCAAATAAATTTTAATTTACAGTTGTCTTATAATTACTGATTTTGGAGCATGTATCACGCAACTACTTTTTCAATAATCTTTTACATCTTAATTATGGGGAGTGGCTTTTGGTGTTATATATATTAGTAACAATTTCCTATGTACATTGGCAATTAGACTTATCAGTGTTTTTTATGTAAATATTTGTTCCATACACTCTTTCTCCTCTAATTCTGTCTTTATTACTTTATTCATGCTTTGTAAAACTTTTATGTGGTCAAAATTACCTATTTTATATTTTATGATATAATATGTCCCTTATTTGGATAAGAATTCTGCCTCTAGCAGTTATAAAAAATGCCTTCTTTTATTCTCTTCTTTTTTTTAAATGTTGTAACCTTTTATATTCCAGCTGCATATTCATTCTGAGTTTATTTTGTCCATAGCATTTTCTCCATGTTCTTGAAGAAATGATTCATAAAATATAGTTATAAGTCCTATCTCAATTTTAATACTTAAAGTATTGAAAATGTTGTGTATGCATTGTTTCCAGTATGAACCAATCTTGTATATCTGGTAAAAACTCTATTTGGTCATAATGATTTTTAAAATAAAACACTATAAATAAAATAAATTTTATTTATTATTGATATTTTATATTCATTACCCTAAACTGATTTATGTTATTGATTTTTATTGTTGTATTTTCCAGGTGTCAAAACCCATAGCATATTTGCATCTAATAAAGTATTTGGTAATCTTTCACAATTCTCTGTATTTATGAATATTCTATTTACTATGGACATTGCGGAGGTGGCATGATGCCATTGGTAGCCAACTTGATTCTGAAAAAGGAAGAGCTAGGTTTAAGCCCTACTTCTGATTCTACCTATGTGACCCTGCATAAGTCACTTAATCTCTAACTTTTCTTGAAAGAAAGTTACCTTAGATTAGTGTCCTCATCCTGGTGCCCTATATGTCACTGAAATCATAGATCCAGCTCTTACTCCTACATTGGCATGATTTCATCTGTCAAGGTTTGGAAAAAAATGTCATGGCAAACCAGAATCAGAGAATCTTATTTGAAGGAAACTTCAGAAATCACCCAAAGTGTCTTCATATTAATATAAATTATATATAATATAAAATATACACATATAATATGCAATATTGTATATATTATATAATAAATACCTTCAAATTAGTATAAATCTCCCACAATCTCTTCTATTCTCTAAATGAAGACATTTAATAAGAGAACCTACCTCCTGAGTGCAATTAAGACATGCTGAGTTTAAGATACCTAGGAGATAGTTGGATGGAGGAATCAAAGTACTGCAACCAGCTCCAAAGGCATCATAAGTTGGACCATCCTAAAAATGGTGACCAACATGCCCATCATGGTCTCTACTATATCTGTTGTTAAGGCAAAGTTTTAACTGTTGTTATTCTTGTTTCCATGTGATTTTAATGATTCAAAATAGAAAAGACTAAGAAATACTAAGAAGCAGAATAAAGCATACACATTTTTCTTGAGGGACTTTAGAAAAAAAGTCAATTAATTGTATATTGTTGTTAAAGACTGGCTACAAAAAGACTTTTTTCCAATGATCTTTCTCTCTTCTCTATCTTTCTCTTCTCTCTCTTCTCTCTCTCTCTCTCTCTCTCTCTCTCTCTCTCTCTCTCTCTCTCTCTCTCTCTCTCTCTCTCTCTCTGTCTATATATATATATATATATAAAATTTCTTTATTTTTCAGTTCTTAACATTCACTTCCACAAGAATTTGAATTCATACTTTTCTTCCCATCTCTCCCCACTCCCCAACCCAGAATAGCAGGCACCCCATCCACCCCTTCCACCAGTCTGTCCTCCCTTCTATTACCCATACTTCTTCCATCTCCCTTCCCCTCCATTTTCCTGTAAGGCAAAACAGATTTCTATACCCCACTGCCTGTACAGCTCAATTTCCACTTGCATGCCAAAACAGTTTTTCACACTCATTCTTAAAGCTTTGAGTTCCATATTCTCTCCAGCCCTCTCCTCCTACTTGCATTGAGAAAACAAGTAATTCAATGTAGGTCACACATGTGTAACCATGCAAAGCACTTCCATAATAATTATATTGTAAAAGACTAACTACATTTCCCTCTGTCCTAACCTGACCTTCATTTATTTTGTTCTCTCCCTTGACCTGTCCTCCAATAATAGTATTTGCTTCTGATTATCCCTTTCCCCAATTTGCTGTCCCTTCCATTATCTTCCCTGTACCTTTTCCCCTTGGCTTCTTGTAGGGTAAAATAGATTTCCATAACCAATGGTGTGTGTGTTATTCCCTCCTTAAGCCAAATCCCATGAGAGTAAGGCTGAATTATTTCCTTTCATCTCCCCACTCTATCCTTCCATTGTAAAAGCTTTTTCTTCCCCCTTTTATGTGCCATGATGTTCTACATTCTACCTCTTCCTTTCTCTTACCCCTAATATATTCCACTCAACAGTAAATTTTATTTTTTAGGTATTCTCTCTTCATAGTCAGCTCAACCTGACTATGTATACACACATATACATAAACATACATATCTACACACATTTGTACACATCTATATACATGCACACATGTACACATACATACACATATATAATATATGCATATATGCATACATTTACACATCTACAGGGATACATATATATGTGTGTGTATATTCCTTCTAACTACTCTAACACTGAAAAAGGTCTTGAGTTACAAATAACATTTTTCCATGTAGGAGTGCAAACAGTTCAATATTTATGAATTCCTTAAGGCTTCTTTTTCCTGTTTACCTTTTCATGTTTCTCTTGACTCATATTTGAAAGTCAAATTTTCTATTCAGCTCTGATCTTTTCAACAAGAATATTTGGAAGTCCTCTTTGTCATTTAAATTCCATTTTTTCCCCTGAACTAATATACTCAATTTTGCTGAGTAAGTGATTCTTGGTTTTAATCCTATCTCCTTTGACCTCTGAAATATCATCCTCCAAATCCTTCAATCCCTTAGTGTAGAAGCTGCTAAATTCTGTGTTATCCTGATTGTATTTTCACAATACTTGAATTGTTTCTTTCTGGCTGCTTGTAATATTTTCTCCTTGACTTGGGAACTCTGGAATTTGGTTATGATATTCCTACCAGTTTTCCTTTTGGGATCTTTTTCAGGAGGTCAGCAGTGAATTCTTTCTATTTGTATTTTACCCTCAGATTCTAGAATATCAGGGAAATTTTCTTTGATAATTTATTGGAAGATAATATCTGGGCTTTTTTTTGATAGTTTTCAGGTAGACCAATAACATTTAAGCTATGTCCCCTCGATCTATTTTCCAGGTCAGTTGTCTTTCTAATGAGATTTCACACTGCCTTCTATTTTTTCATTCTTTTGGTTTTGTTTTTTTTTATTTTCTTGGTTTCTCATAAAGTCACTAGTTTCCATCTGTTTCATTCTAATTTTTAAAGTACTATTTTCTTCAGTGAGCTTTTGAACCTACTTTTTCATTTAACTAATCCTGCTTTTTAAAGCACTCTTCTCCTCATTGGCTCTTTGGACTTTTTTTGTCATTTGGGTTAGTCTATTTTTCAAGTTATTTTCTTC